>SKCR01013352.1:0-320986 GCA_019454045.1 Zanthoxylum bungeanum
CTAGCAACAAGTCTATGTAATTTGATAGTCATGACCTAGTCATACTATCCCGATAGCTGCAGCATTTAAGAGTACCAGTTCTGTATCCTACGTGATCATCATCTCCATATGACTGAAGTGATACTTCCATCTTGACATCACACCCAATACACTACGATTCTCAGCATACCCAAAAGAGGTGTACACAGAACCTGTTAAAGCCTCAGACGACCAAAACCAAAGTATACTGATTGTCGCAAGTGTTAGCGATGAAAGTCTCAGGTTAATACCATATACATCTACCCTGATTCGGATTCCCATAGACACATAGTCATACTACCAATGGGACTCTGAGGGGTCTATCCAGAGCGAAGCTGTTCCCGGTCCACCGGCTAACATAACCTCCTATCACACTTACATAAGTATCCAATACTTAAATATATGAGAACTATGTCGTTAAGCTTCCATAACGCGCACAAGTGCAATACTAGTCTATTCCGCATTATCGATGTCCAGTCTCGATAATACTACAAATAGGGATATTTAATGATCAAATCTTTCGTGGATTAATACTGTCTTATATCTTATTAATCCAGAACTGATCATATGGACTTTTATCATTTATATATCCAAGTAATCCAATTACAAAATGATAAAAGAGCAATTTCCTTTGTCACATAGTTAATTTGTACAAAGAACACCATGTCTTTTACAAATAGTGATGCTATGGGTCATAATTGTCCAACATTCTCTCACTTGGCCTATAGCCAATCACTCAAATTTCTAACATCTGAACTATGTACGAGTCGCTCATGTTTATGCTGAGATATCGCTTTCGCCAGCGGATATTTAAAGTTATCATATGAAATGATCTTTTCGTTCTTGACATCGCCACGATGAATGATCTCACGAATCAGATGAAATCGTTCGAAGTACATACTTGGATCATTGATGAGACCGTGATTCTTTAGCCTATGCTGTAGCCCAGCTCAGCTGCTAACAGAACCACTCCTAATCCAATTAGGAATTTTGTAGATCCAAAATGCTTCTTTTACTGCCTCAGCCGCTGCAATGTAATCCGCTTTTGTTAAATCGGCAACAGTATCTTGCTTGGAAGATTTCCAGCTCACTGTTCCGTTGTTCAAACAAAATATTTACCCTGATTGTAACTCAAAGTCGTCTTTATCAGCTTGGAAACTTGCATCGGTGAACCCAGTCACCTCAAGTTCTCTTTCTCTATAATCTAAGAAATCATCCTTAGTTCGTCTAAGATACTCAAGGATGTTCTTTACATCAATCCAGTGACCATCACCTGGATCGACCTGATTGTGACTCCATATGCTCAAAGCATATGAGACACCAGGTCGTGTACATGTTTGTCACAGTACGAGCTCTTGGAGAGTGCCAACAACTTTTAGATCTAACTCAGTAGATCATTGTTCCTAGAATAAAGGTTGTCTCTCCCAAGAATTTCATAGAGAATTTTAATGAAAGCAAGCTTTCACCGATTGTTGCATGGGAATGTCATTGCCATGAAGCAATACATCATCAACATATAGGATAATCATAGTCAGTGTACTCCCACTAACCTTCTTATATACATAAGAATCATTATCATTTTGAATGAAACCATATACCATTATGATCTTATCAAAACGTTGGTTCCAAGAACATAATGCTTGCTTCAATCCATAAATGGATCGATTTAACTCGCAAACCTTGTTTGCATGTTTCGGCACGACAAAACCGTCAGGATGTTGTAAACATCATCCAAATGGTTTTGACATCCATTTGCCATATTTATGGATTGACATCCATTTGCCATATTTCATAATCAAAATATGCAGCAATAGCAAGCATTAACCGAATGGATTTAATCATGGCAACAGGTAAAAGGCTCCGTCGTAATCGATACTATGTTGATGATGATACCCTTTCGCTACAAGTCTAGCTTTGTACGTTTATATGTTGCCATATTTCATGTATGTCTTCACCATGAAGACTCATTTGCTACCAATAGGCACAATGCCTTCTGGTACATCAACCAATGTCCAAACTTGGTTAGTATCCATGGAATCCATTTCGGACTTCATGGCACCTTGCCATAAACCGTAGTCGATACCTTGTATCGTTTCCTCATACGTAGTCGGTTCGTCTTCCTCAATAAGATTGAAATATATATGAGGTGAGATCAGAAACCTATACCTCTTTAGTTGTTTTCTAACTCTCTCCGACCTACGTGGTTTTTGTGTATTAGAAGATTGTGGTACAATCTTATCCCTGATGAACTGTTCATGTTCTGTTAAGGGGATCGGTGCCAGGAACAGTATTACTCCGATTTTCATCGAGTTCTACTTTCCTCCCACTTATCACTGCATATAGGAATTCATTTTCAAGGAAAACAGCATGGAGAGCAACAAATATCTTTGTTCTCCTGTGAGTTATGGAAATAATATCCTTTGGTTTCCCTAGGATAACCAATTACAAATAGGCACTTATCCGATTTGAGTTATAGTTTGGTACCATCCAAACATATGTCCAGTATTCCCAAATCTTCAGGAATGAGAAACTCGGTTTCTTTCCTGTCCATATTTCATATGGAGTCTGTCCAACTGACTTTGACGGAACCTTATTCAAAATAAATATTGCATTGTTCAATGGGTATCCCGTGAAGGAAATTGGTAACTCAGTGCGACTCATTATTAACCTAACCATGTCCAATAAAGTCCAGTTTCTCCGTTTGGACACACCACTCAATTAAGGTGTTCCGGGAGGAGTCTACTATGAAAGAATACCATACTCTTTCAAGTAATCGAGAAATTTATTGCTTAAGTATTTTCCACCACGGTCCAATCGTGACGTTTTTAATACTTTTGCTGGTATGTTTTTCTACTTCGTGTCGAAACTCTTTGAATTTATCAAAAGTTTCCGACTTGTGTTTCATAAGATACACATAACCATAACGCGATGCAACATCCGTAAAGGTTACAAAGTATTTTTATCCACCTCTAGCCTGGCTAGATATGGGCCCGCATACATCACCATGAACGAGGGCTAACAGCTCGGTGGCACGTACACCCTTTACCGCTAAAAGGCGTTTTAGGCACTTTGCCTAATAACAAAGATTCACAGACTTCATTTGAATTAGGATCAAATCCGTCCAAGTATCCACTCTTCGAAAGTGTGGATATACTAGTCTTGTTAATGTGTCCCCGACAACAATGCCACAAATAAGTCTCATCTGATTTTTCAGTTTGAGCCTTTTGTTTGTCATGTTATATGTTTGAGAATCATTTATATTCAAAATATAAATACTGTTATTTACATCTAATGTGTATATCTCAATATCATCTTTATAAATAAAACACCCAGTGTTCTGGAACATAAAGGTATACCCGCAAAGGGTTAAACTAGATATAGAGATAATGTTTCTAGTTAAACTAGGTACATTATAACAATTTCCTAATTTAAGTACATGCCCAAAGGGCAGTTCCAAAACTTAGGTTCCCACAGCCAAAACAGCGACTCTTGTCCCATTTCTGACTCACATGTCAATCTCATCTGAAGCCAGTCTCTTGCTAATTAGCAGATCCCGCACATCAGTACATATGTATGTACCACATCCAGTATCAAAAATCCAATTTTAAAACTAGAAGTGGACATGTTTATAACAAACATACCTGAAGTCGGAGCCTTGCTCGCCTTCACTTCCTTCATGTCTGCCTTGTCCAAACGGTAGTCACGCTTCCAGTGACCCCATTTGCCACAATTTAGGAAGACGTCTTGGGATATGTCCTTTGTCTTCCCAGAAAACTGTGACGATTTTACCTTTGCCATTTTCTTCACACCCTTAGAAGCCTTCGGCCAAGCCTTGGCCTTCTGGGATGTCGAAGTAAGATGCGCCTTGCGCTTCTTGCCCTTTTGGAAGCTCTGGCTCTGCCTCATTGAGGATAGCTATTAACTCTCCAAGAGTTTTTCTCTTGGTTCATTATGTTATAGTTTATGACGAACCCGCCCCAGCAGTCGGGCAGAGACTGTAAGATCAAATGTATGGAAGTCTCGGCCTCGTAGATGATGCCCAGCTAACCTAGCTATTTGATGTCAGCAATCATCTGCGACACCTAGTGCTCGACAGATGTACCATCTGACATACACGAGCGAAGAAGCTTCTTTTGTAATTCGTACTTCTTAGATATAAGGTTAGATCTGTGAATATCCTTCAATTTCAACATCATACTATAAGGATCCAATCCTTTGCTCTGATGACGAAATTGAAGAGTCATTGCGGCAAGCATGACAGATTGAGCACTAAAGTTATCATCACGATGAGTCTTCCAAAGCTCATGCTCTACTATTTTCCCAACTCCGGGCTCAGGCCCGAAAGGTTTCTCTATGACATAGAGTAACTTCTTGGCTCCCAGGACTATCCTGAGATTCATCTCCCAATCTGGAAAATTGGAGCCGTTAAAGACATTATCGCCCATTATTATGTCCTCAAAGTTAATCTTTCCAGCCATCTCGATTACAATAGTCCAACTATCCAATCAACGATTTTGGGTACACTCAAAATGTAATGATTACTATTGTCCAACTATATAATCAACTACAAATGGAGCAGTGTGTTGTACAATCTAACTGTTCAAAGAAAGTAATATTAAATATTAGTCCAACTAATATATATTTATAACGACGATAAATAAAATAAAAGAGCGAGTAATGGCAAGTACTTAAACGAAATTGCAAATTTAATACTAGCCTTCCACTATTTTTCGGCGAGCCTCTAACCCTTTGTGGAGTACTCGGGAAACCTAGTTTCCTAGTGGGCTAGGATCCCATTAAATAACACACAACCTTGACTTTGGCCAACAGGTTTTATGAAAGTTTCGCACATTATAAAGATATAAAAATTCTGAAATTTTATTCACTGGTCTACTCAAAGATTATAAAGTGTATCAAAAGTGCAGAAAAATGATCCATTTATTTTCTATCAGATGTATACCAAATGTTTGATATACTTTTCAATCATATATCCAAATTTGATATAAACTTGATACACCTTACGATCTTTGGGTGGACCAATGAATAAATTTTCAGGATTTATATATTTTTAATAATGTGTCAATTTTTGGATATACAACTGACAATTTTCCTTTATACAAAAAATATATTTACAATGCACCTCACCCCTCCCCACCCCCAAATTAAACATATTCCATTGGATTTAATCCTTGAACTCTTGAACCTATTGCATGAGTTTGAAGCAGCCCTAATCCCCTTAAATTTTGAGGGTCCTATGCGAGTTCTTAAAATAGAACCTCTATTGATAAAAGAATGAAAAAGATAAAAGTCGTACTATATACTTAATTTTTGATTTTTTTTTAAGATTTAGTCCTAATTTTAAGACTTAGCCAGCTGCATGTGTTGACTGTCCCAGGACATGAACTAAACCAATTAAACTATCATTTGATAATAAAAATAAAAAATAAAATGACACACTATGAGTTAAGTCAACTAAACTATGAGAATAAAAAAAAAAAAGCAAAATATATGAATTCCACTATACATGAATATTCCTCGTTTGTTTCGTTTGAAATATGTTGAAGGATAAGATTGACCATCTTTAACATACTAGATTTGTAACATCTAATGATTCTGTATAAAGAAAGAGATAACAAAGCTACCAAAATAATAATTAATATATATAAAGAGAAATTAAAGATAAGATTTATTTCCATTTCTATCGGAAAGGCAATGATTAGTAAATCCAAATTGTCAGAAAGAGATACAACAAATAAAATATAATGAATTTACGCAGAACTTATATAGAAAGTGTAATCTCTATTTAATCTTTCTTTATGTGGAATATGTGGTATTATTATTTAATAACTATATAATATATAAGAATTGTGTTAAATAAAATTATAATTTATTTTGTTATATTTACTATTTATCACTCATAATAATGTATTATTAAATTATTGTACGAGTTACGTAATATCACTATTTTGTAATAGAATTTTTGTTTTGGTTGATATATTTGGTACAACTTATTCTATTTAAAGTCAGAGTGAGAGTTGCAAAGCAAAATGAATTATTTCACTAAAATGATATGGCTGTTACTAGCCCTGGTTGTTTCACACATGTCGGTGAGCAATTCCTCGTTTTTAAATCCTAAAACTCATATAAACATAATTAATATATTAGGAGATGAAAAGTTGAGTATTACTATTCATTGCAAGTCAAAGGATGATGATCTTGGCGTACATGTGATTCCTCCAGCCGGTCTTTATAAAATTCATTTCTATCCTAATGTTTTTGGAAGAACTCTATACTTTTGCAGCTTCAAATGGACTGGACAATTGCATTGGTTCGACATATATGATGGAGGCAGGGATAAAGACTTCATTGATTTTATCTGGACCATATTGCCATCTGGTCCCTGCAGCTCTGAGCATAATAAATGTTTCAAGTTTAACAAGTAATGAATATTGCTCTCTCCATGTATGAATTATTACTCCTTGTATGGTTTCTTATATGAAATAAAAACTCAACAACAACAACAGTATTCGGAATTGATTCTAGTTTTCATAATCAAATTTGAAGAGCTAGATCTCCATCAAATCTTGAATTATAATATTATGGTGGATTGTAAATGATTTTAAATTACTTTTATAAATAAACGATTCATTGTGAAATATATTCTTTACCTAAGAGATTTGATAATTCTATTTCTTCTTTTACGAATCAATATATATTTCTTTTGATTTTTTGGTTTTCTATCCATTTTTTGTTTTCAATTATCTTCTTTTTTATCATATTGCAAATAAATCCTAATGTTTATTGTCACTTGCGATACCAAAATTTTTGCAAAGTACATTACTTACTTTTAGGATTTTCTTTTCATAAGATTTTTTTTATAAAATTTCCTTTCACTTTTAAAATTAAGCCTCTTCGTGGATTTCAACTTTGATTATTATAATAATGAAAGATAATTTAGAGTTTAAATAATTTTTAAATATGTGAATAATTTTTAGATTTCAGCCTTCCCTCTTTCCTTGCTTTCTTTCTTTCTTTCTTTATGTCAGAATAATAAGATTGATCTTCTTGTAACATACTATATTTGTCACCCCTAATTATTCTGAATAAAGAAACAGATAATAAATTAACATAAAAAAATATATTATGCATAAGATAGAGATAACAAAAATACAAAATATAATAATAGTAATGGTTTTTGTGCAAAATAGGGTACAGAATTACCTAGGGTTTGATTTTTTTTTTTCATAACAAGTAAAACTATGTATTTTTAATTATAACTTTGTCACTGTTTTGTCACTTTTTTTTTTTACAAAAATAATTTTTCAATAATGAATATATACAAATATTTTTCTATAATGAATGTATAAAAAGCAAACATAGTATATAAGAATTTTATACAAAATTATTTAAAAGTCAATTCCACGGCCAGTAATAATCCCCCATAAGGATAGACCCATAATTCCTAAATTTTTAAGATGATCCATATTTAGTCCAAATTAATCATAAGTTAAATTTCACCAAAAATATATCCAAATTTTATCCTTATATTTGACACATTAATTTCAATATAAAAACTTTGCTACCGTTAACAAGCCGAGTAAGGTACATCCAATGACCCATTAAATAGGGATGGCAATGGGATGAGATGTGATGAGATTTGTCAATTCCAATTTCGTATTGTTTATATAACTGAGACAAAAAAATAATTCATGTCCCGTCCAATATCCCGTTAAATCTCTTTTCATCTTATCCTATTAAAGATTTCGAGATATTTTTTTATCCTATTTTCAAATAATATAAAAATAAAATCCCAAATACCGTCCTGAAAGGGACGGGACGAGACAGAAAAATACCAATCCTACCACTAATGTTATCCCAATCTTACCATTTTGAATCGCTTATACATTTCATGTTTTTTTTTTGGGGGTCAAATATATATTATATATGAACAGAAATGTTTTTTGTCCCCTGAAGTAAAATAACAACACTTGATTTTTCTCTCTAGTAAATTGTGACAGCAGCTGTATGAGAGAAGCAAATGGTGGTCAACAACACAAGGCTCGAATGTTTTTATTAACCCATTTAGAATACAGGCCTGGCACAAATTGCCGGCATAGCCGCCGCTACGGAATGTCCATGGCTCTTTAAAGCGATCCTATGTTTAAAATGCCTGTCATAATAAAAAAATTACTATTATGTTATAAATAATATGATCTCTCATTTTATTTTTCATTTTTAGTTTATTCAATATTATTTAGGGGTAACAATCTTAACCTAATCTCTCATTATAAATAAAGTACAACTCTTGTAAATTACTGTGTTTTTTTATTTCATAATATGATTAACTAAAAGAGGTAAATTAGAACCCGAAGTTCTAAACTCATTAATTTTAATTATAGTAGAACATCCAACTCTAGATGTACAAAAAAACTTATAGAACCCAATGTTTAATAATTATACTATAATTAAAGAAATTGAAGTTCAAACCTTAATCAATTAGACATTAGATTAAAGCATGTAGTTTTAAATCTACCACAAAACCCGAAGTCCTGAATCTACAATATCATATTTATGAACATGAAGTTCTAAATATATGCATGATATTCTTTTTATATCGTAATTATTTTTGTATAATATATTTATCATTACGACACTTACATTTTGTACGGCCCGATTTTCGTGGTACAATTATGAAATTTATTTGTTAAAGGTTTGACCTTTATAGTATGACAGTGAGAAAAGTTATATTCTTCAATCAATTGTAGATTCTGAGGAAACTTGTCTCTAGTCATACTAATTGAACAATTAAGGATCTATTAGTTAATGTTAATATTAAACTGTGTCTTTTAGCTAAAGAATGCGAAGTGGCGTTCATGAGTGATTTCTTTCTTGAATAAGAGATCCATTGCGGTTTCTTTGTTTGCAGAGTTCATTCTAGAATGGCCCTAGAGTTTGTATTATGCTAAGATCATAGTTTGATATACTAGCTTATAAAGCCTATTATAGACACATGTGAGCTTTCCGAAAATCTATGTTCTCTAATTTTGATACAGTCAGATTGTCTGATTTTATCAAAGCATAGAGAATACATATTTGATAATAGGGTCAGTGGGATCGCAAAAATTTCTTTCTACCATTGTATATCCTAAAGACATTATCATTATTAATGTAATAATGAGATGTTTGTAAGGTAAAAAGTTTACCTAAGTCTTATTTTCTCCGTGAAAGCAGTGTGAGTAGTCTTTGTTATATTCGATATAAAGTTTTATAATTGATATAAAACTAAGAGACTTGTGAGATACTCCCATTAGTGGTGCATTCGATATGATCTAATAAATGACACATCAAAACTATCTGTATGACAGTTCGTATAACTGTTTGACAGTTAATATGTATTTTATATATAATATTCATCTTTCGTAAATGATGATTCTTTAGTCGAAAGAGAAATTGATTAGAATGTCTAATCAATCTTATGCATTATATGATGATGGCATAATGAATATTATATTATGACGATTAAAGATATCAATTTAATTGTAACATCCCCGATCTGGGAGATGTCACCGGTAGGGGATAGCAGTATTAACCCCATCAGCCTCTGACTGACTACCTTTAACTGATACTATACAATTTTCTTGATTTGACTATACTTTGTATGAGACCATAGCCCAACTCGAAAATACTGAAAACAAACTTAATATTAATTATTGCATTTGATAACAATTGATTTTACAATGACTACTGATACAAGACTCATATTCGACTATGACTCATACTTGACTAAGACTGAACTTTTTACTCAAACTCCGACTTGTACTGGTGGACCTCATCCTTAGTGACTGCATCAGTATCCATCCTGTCAAGCTCGTCCTCTAAGAAACATGCAAGATACAGAAACTATAGTGGGGGTTAAATCGCTTTACGATCTAAGTGAGTGGAGTAAAAATGGAAAATTATTATAATAACATTTGGTTTTAAAACCGAAAACTCATAAAATAACTTAATAAGAAAACTGGTTTATGTTTTTAAAACTCTGAACTTCTTTCTAAAATCTCTTATAAACTTTTATTTCGGAAATCTTTCTTTTCTAAAAGGTCTTTTGAAAACTGTATCTGAGAGCTGAAAATTCTGTCTGAAATCAGTATCTCTGTCTGAAAATGTAACATCCCGGGTTATTTTAGAATATTAGTGTAAATTTTAATTTCGCGTGTGAGGTTGCGACCGAACGCGAGGATTATTTTTTTAGTAAAATGGGGACTTTTTCCAACAAATTAGTAATGGAATACTAATAATTAAATTTGAAGGATTAAAGTGAAATTTAACATTTTGTATTAAATTATTTAGATATTTTTGTTTAACACACATGTAAATCAAACACACACACGTGGAAAATTCACACCCACACAATTAAATATACACATATTATCTTATATACATATATTATATGTGAACACACACAGCCATGATATACACAGCACACACCCACACAGACAGCAGGAGAAATAGAAGAGAGAAGCTGAGAGGAATCCAGAAACCGAGAATAGAGGATAATGGATAGAGAGAGAGCAGAGACGAGAAGAGGGAAAAAATCGAGAGATTAGAAGGAAGAAAATAGGAGGATCCAACAATTCAAAATTCTAATTTTCATCCAAAGATAGAACAGTAAGTATATTATTGACAAGGAATCCCTTGAGTTTATTTGCTAATGATGTGTTTGGATTAAGCAAGAAATTGAAAGGTTGGGTTAATTAAGATTAGATATATTTTAAAGTACTTAATTTTAATTGTTGATTATGAAATTGGAAGAAAATAATTTGAATAAATATTGGTGAAGAATCGGTAGAACCGTAGGTGGTTGGGGAATTTTTGAAATTTGGATATGAGCATGATAAGTAATTTAATTGGGACCTAAATTAGAAAAATAATAAAAATCTATGTTATATTGCGTGAAGAAATTCCCTCTATTTTTGGAAGTGTGTCTTACTTTTCTCTTAAATTCTGTTTTGGGCGTTTAATTGGGTATTTGAGATTGTAGTTTGTTCTTACTCTATCTAAATATTAATCAAATTTGGTAGTTGGTACTAAATAATTCAACAATTTTTTTATGAGAATTTAATTGACACATAGAGCAATGGTTATTGACTTACTGTCAAATTTATGAATGAGTAGTCCACTGATTTATTGTCTTGCTAATGTAATCCACTCATAGTTAAATTGTTATATGTCAACTAACCAAATAGAAGTATGATTCGTTCTCTGTTATCAATTGAATTTGTAAAAGGATAACTATAATGACCTTTGCAGGGTGGAATGAGGACATTGTTAGGATTTTTTTTTTTATGTGCACTTATATATTATCATAGTAATTGATTTGTGTAAATTGCTATTGGAGACTTATTGGGTGTTGCAGTTTATCGCAAAATTTATATAAACTTTGATAATTTATTTCCTTGTTAATATTTAATGTTTAACACTTAATGTGAATAGAAGCATGCAATAAGAGTCTGTTTTCAAGAATATTTTACACATGCGATTATAAGATTCTTTCTAGTTATGTCATTATTTGACTATTATGGTAATGTGTTTGGAGGGACACAGTTTAACGCTAAATATGGTTGCAATAATTATTTATTTGAGTATTATTAGCTTTACTATTCAAGAATATTGTGAGTTTAATATATATTGTAGATAAATAATCTTTTTCTAATTCAAATATAAGAACACTTGTATACATGTGGAAACATATGAGGTTTTTGTTTAGAAGGTAAACGTATATAGAGAAAGTAGTATTTATATCTCATTAATTTATAGATATGCATGAACATATGCATGTAAATATATGACAGCCTAAAGATGAGCATATAAGAAAGCATGGATGCGATAGGTGAAAGCATAAATGCATATGCATATATGTGTTTTATTTATTTGTTTATTTATTTTCAGAAATATGGTTAAAATTAAGAATGGTTTCGGAATTCAAAAGGTTTCAAAAAAAAAAAAAAGTTTCAAACGTGTTTGAAAGAAAAGTATTTCAGAAAATATTTTTTTACAGCTTTGAGATTTAAAGCATGATTTATGGTTTTTCGGGGCATGAGGGAAAAACTCACCCCAGTATGTAACTATTACAGAGATACAGTTGGAATTAACGGATAGAGACATGTGCACATGTAGAGGACTAGGGGGACGGCGATACGTAACGCCCCTAGATCCTAGTTTATGAGACAGGATGGCGGCATAGGATCGTGTACCTGATCTCCAGTTCAGAGCTTGGGCGGTAGCATAGATTTGCAACCCCAGTTCTAGTTGTGGCTTGGGGGACGGCGATACGTAACGCCCCAAGACCACTAGTTTCAGGGCAGGTATGGCATGCTTTGGGGGACGGCGATACGTAACGCCCCAATGTCATGGATTTGCATATCTAGCTCTACGGCGTATGGGGGGATGGCGATACGTAACGCCCCTATGCGCCAGTTTTCAGCAGATACCCCAAATACAGTTTACAGTTTTCAGAAAGAGCTTTTCCAGAAAGAGAAAGTAAAAGTAAGGTTTTCAGCAAAGGATTTTCAGAAAGAAACTTTTAGAGAATAGTTTTTCAGAAAGAGTTTTAAAGAGTATTTTCTAAAAAGCATAGCATGTCATTTTATATAGTATACACGACGTGCATATGAATTATATAGGTTAGAAATTCATCATGAGATGCATATAGTTAACATTGAAGCATGATAGCATGATTATATATATATTTGTGATTAAAGCCTGAGTATTGATTGATGTATGTGTGCATTATATGCTTATATGGAAGGAACAGGTTGTAAAACACTAGTTCATGATTATAATATTTTATATTCAAGATTGTACGGTTAATATTAGTTTGGTGGTTGTGCAATAGAAAGAATATTATATTTAGATCCGATTTGATGATATTTCAATGTGTTAAAAGAAAGATAACTATAGTAAAAGTCTGAATTGGAACTAGTAGATGATTAATTAGGAAAGAAATAAGATATCAGAGTAGCGCAGCGAAAGCAAGTGTTTTGAATTTTACAGGTTGGTGATCCGATCGATCGACCACAGATACCAGATCTTGAGGAGCCGAGTAGCAGCTTTGCAGTCAGCCAGTCACCAGATCTTGGGTGGATAAGGGTCAAGTTGTTTATGAGTTTATTTGTAAAGAAATTGAGTTGTATAAGTTGAAAGGTTGTAAAAGTTTTTGTTTATACGTATTTTCTCGGGCACGGAGCCCAGTTGTGTTATGATTTGAGTGTATTGTTTTAGGTATTATATGTGTTTGGGCCCTTTAGGTTGTATTTTGGAGCTGGACTTGATCCAGGTTGCTCGATTTTTAGCAGAGGTCATGCCAAAATTTCGTCAGAGTCAGAGGCAGAGGCAGAGGCAGAGGCTTATGGAGTCAGGATTAGCCTGTCTTCTGCCGGTAGCATCCTGGCTTAGGCGGATGTTACAGAAAAACTTGATGTATTAGAGCGTTACGTATCTTCATCCTCCCATACGCCTAACTTTAGCCAGTAGTGTAAATCCATGACTTTGGGGGCGTTACGTATCGCCGTCCCCCAAGCCACAAACTAGAACTGGGGGTGCGGACCTATGCTACCACTCAAGCTCTGAACTAGAGTCCAGGTACACGAACCTATGTCGCCATCCTGGCTCTGAAACTAGAATCTATGAGTGTTACGTATCGCCGTCCCCCCAGTCTTCTACATGTGCACATGTCCTCTGTCCGTCAATACCATATTGTCTCAAGTTACATAATGGGGTGAGTTTTTACCCATGCCTTGACAAACATGAAAATCATACTTTAAATCTTAAAACTGTAAACAATGTTCTCTGAAAATCACTTACTTTCTCAAAATATAGCTGTATAAGAACAATGACTGAAAAAGAAGTCTTCTAACGCCCTATAGCGTATAATATAAGTCTGAAACAAAAATAAAAATTAATTTAAAAGAAGAGTGTCCACTAATTGTGTTTGAGTCTGGCTGATATTGGATCCTTGGTCGAAGGAGAATGTGGTTCCTATGGATAACCTATAATCGGAACTCAATTAGAATCAACGTAGTAAAATAACATTGATACTTTTAGTACTTAAAGATTCATCAGAATATTATATACACAAGGCTTATGTGTTGGACAGTTATGACCCATAGCATCACTATTTGTAAAAGACATTGTGGTTTTTGTACAAATTAACAATGTGACAAAGGAAATTTCTATTTTATCATTTTGTAATTAGATTACTTGAATATATAAATGATAAAAGTCCTTATGATTAGTTCCGGATTAATAAATATGAGACAGTATCAATCCACAAAGTTTAATCATTAAATATCCATAGTCGTAGTATTATCGAGACTGGACATCGATAATGCGGAATAGACTAGTATTGCACTTGTGCGCGTTATGGAGGCGTACCGACATAGTTCTCATATATTTGGGTATTGGATACTCATGCAAGTGTAATAGGAAGTTCTATTTGCTGATGGTACAGAACATATTCGCTCTGGATAGACCCCTCGGAATCCCATTGGTAGTATGACTATGTATCTATGGGAGTCCGAATCAAGGTAGGTGTATTTGGTCTTAACCTGAGACTTGCATCGCTAATACTTGTGACAATCAGTACGCTTTGATTTTGGTCGTCCGGGGCTTTAACAGGTTCTGTGTACGCCTCTTCTGGGTTTATTGAGAATCGTAGTGTATTGGGTGTGATGTCAAGAAGGAAGTATCACTTCAGTCATATGAATATGATGATCACGCAGGGATACAGAATTGGTACTCTAATATGTTGCAACTATCGGGATAATATGACAAGGTCATGATTATCCATTTAAAGAGACTAGTTGCTAGTGATCCGATATATGCTTCATACGGGGCAGACACAATTCCAGCCCCAGGCCTAGCATGTGACATCTGATACTGGTGTTGGGGTTGGTGCTCAGAGCGTCAATTCCCGATTGTATTTCTTTGAGAATACTTCTGTAAAACGTTATTATTATGAATAATATATGTAGTTTCTATAATATAATGTATCTTTAATATAGTAAAGATGTAATGACCTTAGAATGAGTAGTCATGATACTGTTGTAAAAGCGTCGCAACTGACATTGAGTTGTATCATGACTGTTGGACAATTATGGCCCATAGCATCACTATTTGTACAGATCGTGGTGTTGTTGTACAAAATAACTATTCGATAGAGGAGATTGCACTCTTATCATTTATGATTAGATCACCTAGATGTATAAATGATATGAGGTCCTTAGGATTTGTTCCTGGATTGAGAATGATATGAGACAGTATCAATCCACGAAGGATAAATCATCAAATATCCATAGTCAGAGTATTATCGAGATTGGACATCGATAAATGCGTAAAAGACTAGTATTACACTTGTGCGCGTTGTGAGGGCACAACGATATAGTTCTCATATATTTGGGAATAGGATACTCATGCAAGTGTAATAAGAGGTTGTGTTTTACCGATGGTACGGGAAACAGCTTCGCTATGGATAGACCCCCTCAGAATTCCATTGGTAGTATGACTATGTGTCTATGGAAGTCCGAAATCAGGGTAGGTGTATTTGGTCTTAACCTGAGACTTGCACCGCTAATACTTGCGACAATCAATATACTTTGGTTGCGGTCGTCCAGTGCTTTAACAGGTTCTGTGTACGCCTATGCTGGATATATTGAGAATCGTAGTGTGTTGGGTGTGATGTCAAGACGGAAGTATCACTCCAGTCATATGGAGATGATGGTCACGTAGGATACGGTACTAGTACTCTTAGGTACTGCAGTCATCAGGATAAAATGACAAGGTCATGTTTATCTGATTATAGAGACTAGTTACCAGACATCCGACATGTGCTTCGTACGAGGCAAACACAATTCCAGCCCCAGGCCTAGCACGTGATCATCCGATACTGGATCGAAATACGCAATACTATTTATACTATGCCTGATATAGATCTTATATTCTTGTAAGGATATTTCTGGAGAATTGGGTAGCCATGGCGCTTTGCTAGAAGCCAACATTGTCTTGTAAATCGGTACAAATATAGTACTAGGTACTTACGTATTCGGATAGTCCGACGACCGAATTTACTACCAACATATCCGGGGATCTCATGGGTCGCTTCCCGAAGATTCACCTATGACGTATGACTCACACTTTAATTAATATGGGATTAATGAGAAGAGAGAGAAAATTAATCTGGGATTAATAGCGGAGATATTTTATCTGGGATAAAATATCATTTAAAGAGAGATAACGATTAATTTGGAATTAATTGATAAAGTAATATATTCGATATATTAAACGAAATTGGATTTCGACGCGGAATTGAAATTAGATTTTAATTCGGGCGAACGAGTTAATTTAGAATTAATTCGTTACGACATGAATAGTAATTATGCTAGGCATGATTATTTAATTAAATTAGATTTAATTACGTCGCAACGGAAAATTTGTTAATTTGGAATTAGTGAACCCGAGCCCGGGATTATTTGCGAGCGCATTCGCATTTCGAATTTGAGTGAGGCACGCAAGTCAAATCAAGCGTCAAATCACTAGTCGCATCTAGCGTCACATCATTCGTCAATCAAGTGATAGATGCCTTTCACTTTGAGTGATTGACGCCAGTCAATATTCACTGATTGATGGGAAGTGATGTGGGTGGTTGGAGCCTTAAAGGGTTGACTTTTGGAAAGAGAAAATTGTGTAATTAATTTTAGAAATTAATTATGTGTATTAGATACACTTTTTGGAAAACAAAAAAAACATACAACACTCTTCTCTTTCTTCTCATCTCTCTCACACCCATGGAGTGCTTTTTCTCTTATATTTTTCAGCTCAAAAACCGTGAGCTAGAGGAAAGCAAATGTTTGATTTTTGTGGCAAAAATCATGAGAGCTAGCACTCCGAGAGACATGCGAAGGTGATAGGGAAGTCCACCCATGAGTGTGGAATCACCACGACGAAGCTTGGAGCTTGATGGAGGACATCAATGGCCGAATCTTGGAGAGGGAAAACAGAAATTGCCGTGACCAGTCCATGAGCAGAAAAAGAATTTTTGTTCGTTGCTGCGTCGCTCAACCGCTCGATGTGAGTATTCCGCAACTATCTCGTTGTATTCGCACTTGTTTCATGCTTGTTTAATGATCTTGGGACCTTAGCAAACACCAACAATGGTATCTTGAGCAATGTTGAGCATAAAATTTTAGGGCTTAAAATTTGGGTAAAATTGTGTTTGAGCATGATTTATGAAATTGGATGAATGAATATGTTTAAATGTGTTTTAATTAAGGATTGATTAGATCAATTTGACGAAATTATGATTGGATCATTTTTTCCCCAAATTTTTGTGTTGGCCGAATGGTTGGAAGCCCTAATTGTCTTGGAATTTTTGATTTTTTGTTCATTGGATGAATTGGAATCATTCGGGAATGTTGATTTAATGTCAATTGTGGATTTAATTGGATTGAAACCGAATCGGACATAAATTGCCCAAATTGCCGAGAATGATATAGCAGTAAATGAGTTTGATTTTCATTAAATTGGGTTGGACACTATTTGATGTTAAAGAGCATGATTAATTAGGCTAATTGATGTTTTAGAAATGTTAATTGGGTAATTAATTGTGTAATACACTTTATGTAATTAAATTGAGAATTTGCAATTTTGTAATTTAATTATGTTGGGCCTTAAAAATGGATTTGGGCTTGTTAAGTTGTTATTGGGCTTATTGGGCTTGGTTGTACCAAGATGGGTTTAGGAAAAATTGGTTGGATCCAATTGGGCCCAAAACCGGATCCATAAAGCACAAATGCGACTAATGGACCTTTAAAGTTTAATTGGGCCTAATGGGCCGAAATTGATTTATAGGCTTATGGGGTAATTCCCGGATTGGACTTTGGTTATTGGGTTTGACCCGAGTTGACCAAAAGTCCACGCCTTAAGAAATTAATTAAAAGTCCATTGGACTTTAATTAAATTAATATTGGATATTAATCGGGCTTTGAGACCCGTAACGATTAAATTTGGAATTTAAGTCGTATAGTTTCGTTAATAAAGTGTAGTATTTAATTTAGAATTCAATAGCGAGTTAGTATTAAATACAAATTGAATTGGATTTAATTATGTAGTTTAATTTAATTCGAAAATATGTACTTTGAGTACTTATTCACAAAACGAGTTTGACTCGAGCAAAATCAAATCATTGTTTGAACATTGGATGATCACTAATTATCAGATTAATTAATTTGATTAGATTGATTGATAACATGCTTGTGTGAATACATGGTTGCGATGCATGAATAATGTATATCGGATGGATATTAGATGGGTGGGACAATTTTAGAAATTGTTGTAATAATTTGATTTATTAATTGGACCTGCGTGTCCAGCCTTATCACCTCCATATTCTTTGTATTCTCTTCTCACCCATTCCCCTCAATGTAAATGAGGTTTCTTTAGAAGTGTAGTGTAACGGGTAGAAGTAAATACATGTGCTAGCGGGAGAGAGAAAGGGATGGATTTGATCTAGGATCAATGTGTAAAGTATCCATCCGCATATCATTATTATTTTATTCATATGTGCTTTATTATGTGTTTAGAATGCATGTTTAAGGGTGTATGATGATGAGACATTAACAAAGATAATAAATTGGTTGCCAATTTGCACTCGACAACAAACCTCGAAAAATATTAAGCGTTTTTCCTTCCATTGAGTGATTCTTACTCAAGATCCGAGACTGGCATTGGCTTGTTGGCCAAAGTCAAGGCATTTGTCCGTCGAGAATGTGTTTGAATCACGAGAGCTTTGTTCCATATCGGTGTCTTGTCCAAGTTGTGGTTTGTTGGCCAAAGTCAAGACCACTTCTTATCCATCGACATTGATTACGAAGCTTTTTATGGTCAATGGGTCGCGCTTAACTGAGATCACTAAGTTTGTTGTGCCAAAGCCAAGGCTTAGTTGATTCAGAGGAAAAAGGTTAGGCAATATATTGGATATATTGGCATATATATTGGATATATGTTTTGGACTTGGATGTCTCCCTACTAGATTTAGGAATTGGATTGGATCCAATTGATCTTAGAGATCTACCTAGTTAATTATCATACAATTTGTTGGCCAAAGTCAAGATTGTGTGATATTTAACGGGATCCTAGCCCACTAGGAAACACGGTTTCCCGAGTCCTCGACAAAGGGTTAGAGGCTCGCCAAAAAATAGTGGGAGGCAAGAATTGAATTTGCAATATTCGTTTAATTACTTGCCATACACGCTCAAACAAATATCATTCGTCGATAAATTAAATGTTAGTTGGACTAATATTTAAATCGTTGTTTTAATTAATAGTTGGACTATATTCAAACAATTCATTTATAGTTGATTTTATAATTGGATTATAGTAATCAATATAATTGATTTTAATCTATTAAATTATAGTTGATTAAATAGTTGGACTATAATAATCCTTATAATAAATAGTACCTAAATCGTTTATTGAATAGTTGGACTATTAGAATCAAGATAGAAATTGAAAGATTGACATTTAAAACGTAATCCTAGGGAAAATGTGTCTAAATGGTTTAATTTTCAAATTGGGAATAATTTCAGGATGGTCCTGAAAACTAATAAGTTACTTTATTTGATAAAATAACATATTAGGCCTAAGCCCGGAGTTAAACAAATAGTAGAGCATAATCTTTGGAAGATTTATGTGATGATAACTTTAGTGCTTAATCCATTAAGCTTGTCGCAGTAGACTTCTTAATTTCTGAATCAGAACTAAGGATTAGATCCTTAAAGTATGATAAAGAAATTGAAGGATCTTCATAGATCTTAGAAGTACTAAATTGCAATAAATAACTCTTGGAGAGTTAATGACTATTCTCAAGGAGATAAAGTCAAAATTTGCAATAAGGCAAGTAGCGCAAGGCGAACCTTACTTCGATATTCTAGAAACCCGAGGCTTGGCCAAAGGCTTCTGGAGTGTTGAAAAGGGAAAATGCAAAATCATTATATTCTTCTAGGAAGATAAAGGATAAATCCCAAAATATCTGCTTTAATTGTGGCAAACGGGATCGCGGAAGCGTGACTGCCGTTTGGAAAAAGCAGACATGAAGGAATTGAAGACGAGCAAGGCTCTGACTTCAAATATGTTTGTCAAGATTATGTTCACTACTAGTATTGAAATTGGATTTTAAATACTTAGTGTGATACATAAATATGTATTGATGTTCAGAATCTGTTTTGAACAGGATACTGACTTAAATAGAGATTTATCTGCGAATTGTAAACGGGACGAAAGTCGCTGTTTCAACCGTAGATACCTAAATTTAGGAACTACCCTCGGGTGTGTACCTAAATTTGGAAACTGTTATAACGTAAACTGTATCTTTATATCAGTGTATTATCCGTTGTGGATATACCTTTATATTCTAGAACACTAAAGTGTTTTATTATATAAAGATGATATTGAGATAAACACATTAGATGTGAATAACAGAATTTATATTTTGAATATAAATAAATCTCGAATATATAATATGAAAAACAAATAGCTCAAACTGATTTGATCAATTAAGAAACTCAATTGTGGCATTGTTGTCTGGGACACAATCAAACAAGACTCGTATATCCACACTTTCGAAGAGTGGGTACTAGGACTAATTTGATTCCATTCAAATAAAATCTACGAATCTAGTTTATTGGGCAATGTGCCTAAAACACATTTACTCGGTAAAAGTGTAAAAGCCACCTATCTGTTAGTCCTAGTTCATAGTGAAGCAAGTGGGCCCATTTCTAGCTAGGCTAGAGGTGGATATGAATATTTTGTGACCTTTACGGATATGGCATCGCGTTATGGTTATGTGTTTCTTTTGAAGAACACAAATCGGAAACTTTTAAGTTTCGACACGAAAATAGACAAACAGATCGGCTGAAGTATTAAACCGTCACGGTAAGACCGTAATGGAAAATAATTAGGCAATAAGTTTCTAATATACTTGAAAGAGTATAGTATTCTTTCAATGAGAACTCTTCCCGGAACACATCAGTTTGACGGTGTATCCGAACTGGATAAACCGAATTTTTTTGGACATGATAAGGTTAATCGTGAGTCTCTCTGAGCTACCATTTCCTTCAACGGACAAGCATTAACAGTGCAGAACTTATTTAGAATAAGGTTACATAAAAATCTGTTTGACAGATTTCATATTAGATATGAACAGGAAAGAAACCGGGTTTCTCATTCCTGATAATTTCGGTATGCTGGGCATATGTTTGGATGATACCAAACTAAAACCCAAATTGGATAAGTGCCAATTGTAGGTTATCCTAGGGATACCAAAGTATTGTACTTATACAATCTCACAAAGAGAACAATTTAATTGTTGCTCACCATGCGTTTTTCCTAAGAGGAATACCGATATGCAGTGGTAAGTGGGAGGTTAGTAAAACTCGATGAAAATCAGAGTAATACTATTCCAGGCACAGATCCTTAATGTAACACTAATAGTTCATCAAGGATGAAACTATACCAGTAATCTTCGAATACACAAGAACCACGTATATCGGAGAGAGTAAGAAAATAACCTAGGGTATGGGTTTCTGATCTCACCTCGTAAAGATGTTAATCTTTTGAGGTATACCAACTGACTACATATGAGGAAGTGATACAAGGTATCGACTCCCTATTATGGCAAAGTGCCATGAACATCCGAAATGGATCCATGTAAACCAACTATGTTTGGACACTAGTTGATGTACCGCAAGGTATTGTGCCTACTGGTACTATATTAGTCTTCAAGGAAGACATACATGGATGGAAACACACCAACATATAAAGCTAGGATTTTAGCGGAAAGGTATCGTTATCAACATTATGTTGATTACGATTCAACCTTTTACATATTGCCACTGTAAATCCATTTGGATAATGTTTGCTAAAGCTGCATGTTTCATTTATGAAATATGGCAGCTGAACGGGAAAATCGCTTTCCTGAAAAGGAAACCTTTCGGAGGATGTTTACAACATCTTGTCGGTTTTGTCGTACCAAAACTAGCAAACAAGGTTTGCAGGTTATTCGATCCATGTTTGGATTGAAGAAATCATTGAGTTCTTGGAATCATCGTTTTGATGTAATCATAATAGTTTATGATTTAATTCAAAAATAAAATGGTTCTTGTGTATATAAGGAGGTTAGTGGCAGCACACTGACAGTGGATGTCATATAAAATAATGATAATATGTCATTTCTTGGAAATGATATTCCCAAAATAATAATCGGTGAAAGCTTGGCTTTCGATAAAACTCTCCGAGAAATCGTACATTGAAAAATGTACGCGACCTAGTGTCTCATACGCTTTGAGCATATGGATTCACAAACAGGGCAATCCAAGTGATAGTCACTGGATTGATGTTAAGAACATCCATTAGTATCGTAGAGAATTAGTGATGTTGTCTTATACTATGGAGAAGGAAAACTTGAAATAACTGGGATCACTAATGCAAGTTTCCCAACCGATAAAACGACTATAAGTCGCAAAATGGTACTATACAGTTTGAATAACGGAACAGTGAGCTGGAAATCTTCCAAGCAAGAAACTGTTACCGAATAAACAACAAATGCGGGTAATTGCTGCAGCTGAGGCGGCAATTAAAGCCATTTGGGTCGATAACAAATCTAATTAGATTAGATATAGTTCTATTAACAGCTGAGCTAGGCGTCAGTACATGCTAAAGAATTAACGGTCTCATCAACGATCCAGATACATACTTCGACTATTCATCTGATTCGTTCGGATCATACATCGTGGCGATGTAATGATTGGATAAATCGCATCAGATGATAATCATGTGAATCCGTTGACGAAAACATTTTCTCAGCAATTTGAGCCAACCGTACATAGTTCGGGTGTAAGACACTCGAGTGACTGGCTATAGGCCAAGTGGGAGATTGTTGGACAATTATGACCCATAGCGTCACTATTTGTACAGATCATGGTGTTGTTGTACAAATTAACTATGTGACAAAGGAGATTTCACTCTTATCATTTGTGATTAGATCCCCTAGATGTATAAATGATAGGAGGTCCTTATGATTTGTTCCTGGATTGAGAATGATATGAGACAGTATCAATCCACGAAGGATAAATAATCAAATATCCCTAGTCAGAGTATTATCGAGATTGGACATCGATAAATGCGTAAAAGACTAGTATTACACTTGTGCGCGTTGTGAGGGCACAACGGCATAGTTCTCATATATTTGGGTATAGGATACTCATGCAAGTGTAATAAGAGGTTGTGTTTTATCGATGGTACGGGAAACAGCTTCGCTCTGGATAGACCCCCTCGGAATTCCATTGGTAGTATGACTATGTGTCTATGGAAGTCCGAAATCAGGGTAGGTGTATTTGGTCTTAACCTGAGACTTGCACCGCTAATACTTGCGATAATCAATATACTTTGGTTGCGGTCGTCTAGAACTTTAACAGATTCTGTGTACGCCTATGTTGGGTATATTGAGAATCGTAGTGTGTTGGGTGTGATGTCAAGACGGAAGTATCACTCCAGTCATATGGAGATGATGGTCACGTTGGATACGGTACTAGTACTCTTAGGTACTGCAGTCATCGGGATAAAATGACAAGGTCATGTTTATCCGATTATAGAGAATAGTTACAAGACATCCGACATGTGCTTCGTATGGGGCAGACACAATTCCAGCCCCAGGCCTAGCACGTGATCATCCGATACTGGATCGAAATACGCAATACTATGTATACCATGCCTGATATAAATCTTATATTCCTGTAAGGATATTTCTGGAGAATTGGGTAGGCATGGCGCTTTGCTAGAAGCCAACCTTGTCTTGTAAATCGGTACAAACATAGTACTAGGTACTTACGTGTTCGGATAGTCCGACAACCGAATTTACTGCCAACATATCTGGGGATCTCATGGGTCGCTTCCCGAAGATTCACCTATGACGTATGACTCGCACTTTAATTAATCTGGGATTAATAAGAAGAGAGAGAAAATTAATCTGGGATTAATAGCGGAGATATTTTATCTGGGATAAAATATCATTTAAAGAGAGATAACGATTAATTTGGAATAAATCGATAAATTAATATATTCGATATATTAAACGAAATTGGATTTCGACGAGGAATTGAAATTTGATTTTAATTCGGGCGAACGAGTTAATTTAGAATTAATTCGTTAGCGACGTGAATAGTAATTATGCTAGGCATGATTATTTAATTAAATTAGATTTAATTACGTCGCAACGAAAAATTTATTAATTTGGAATTAGCGAACCCGAGCCCGGGATTATTTGCGAACGCATTCGCATTTCGAATTCGAGTGCGGCACACAAGTCAAATCAAGCGTCAAATCGCTAGTCGCATCCAGCGTCACATCATTCGTCATGATGTGGGTGGTTGGAGCCTTAAAGTCTTGACTTTTGGAAAGAGAAAAATATGTAATTAATTTTAGAAATTAATTATGTGTATTAGATACACTTTTTGGAAAACAAAAAAACATACAACACTCTTCTCTTTCTTCTCATCTTTCTCACGCCCATGAAGGACTTTTTCTCTTCTGTTTTTCAGCTCAAAAACCGTGAGCTAGAGGGAAGCAAGTGTTTGATTTTTATGGCAGAAATCATGAGAGCTAGCACTCCGAGAGACATGCGAAGGTGATATGGAAGTCCACCCATGAGCGTGGAATCACCACGATGAAGCTTGGAGCTTGATGGAGGACATCAATGGCCGAATCTTGGAGAGGGAAAACAGAAACTGCCGTGACCAGTCCATGAGCAGAAAAAGAACTTTTGTTCGTTGCCACGTCGCTCAACTGCTCGATGTGAGTATTCCGTAACTCCCTCGTTGTATTCGCACTTGTTTCATGCTTGTTTAATGATCTTGGGACCTTAGCAAACACCAACAATGACGTTGTTATTCTCAGACAGTTCATGGTCAAGGTTTACACTACTTTGTCAGTAAAGTAAACCCGTTGAGACCGGTACATGTCGTATACTGGAATATATGATTCCAATGGTTTCTCAATGAACCATCAGTCTTGGAGACTCGTATAGACGTGTAGGTGCTTATTGCGGATAAAAAATGAACGACTCACCGAAGATTCTTAATGGATGATACACCAACGTCAATAAGAATCTTTTCTGGTTGAGTAGCATTTATGATTCTTAGACTTGAGATACCACTGTGGGCACATGAGACATCTTTTACACTTAGATGGTAGTCACGTCACCGATATATTAAGATCAGACCTCCGTCTGTTCGTTGGGTGTAGATAGATCCTCAAGGTGTCATGTGTGTATCGAGATAGGATCCGTCAGTTCTTTGTACAGAGCATAGGTAGTCCATATGATTAGCAATCAGATAAAAATCATGGGCCCGTGGTACAATTTAGAAGTTGTTTCTAAATGTTCTTTTTGAGATTGCTAATAGAGACGTCGACGGGATAATCCCCATAGAGATTTGACGTTTACATCTATATCTCTGGAATATATCCGGATACCTGTGGCAGAGAAATTATACATATGCCATGACCTCGACCTGTATGATTCAGCGAGTTTATCCGTGGTCGTCATAATTTACGGGTGGGTAAATTATGGAAATGAAATTAGATTTCGTGACGGATATGCCTGAATCTAGAGAGTCTCACTAATGAAATATACTCGTAGAGCACTAGGGCAACATTTATAAATAATATTGATTATTTATAAAGTCGTTTAAAGGTTAAACGCAAAATACAGGTGAAGGAACCCAATAGTCATTTCTTAATTTTTGTGTATTTGCATTTAATGATAAATTTTATCAAATACACATTAATTAATTGTCAAATTGAGATATTTGAATAATATCATAATATATATATATATATATATATATATATATTTGATATTTAATGTAAATATAATACATATATTTAATATATTTGTATTTAAATAATTATTTAATTATTTAATTGTTAAATAATTAAATTAATTAAAAATATAAATATCTTTACTTTTGATATTTAATTAAATGGCTTGAGTTGCAATTGTTGACTTATTGAATTACATTAAAGTGTTAATGATTTCAAAAACAAGTTGGCAAGTTGGCTTTAATTGAAACAAAAAAGAAAATATCTAGATATTTTGGCATACCAAATTCGGCCAAGGCTAAAATATAAGGTATATAATGTTTTGTTTTGATTTAGGGTTTCATAAGTTCAATATACACTAAAATAAACAAAAGGAAGTTGAGAGAAAAGCTTGAAGGTTCAAAGGATAAGTCTTTGAAAATCTTGATTTTTGTAAGTATTTCCTTTAAGCTTTCAACATGAAATTAGTTTCTAACATGCTTGACATCATTTTGTGTTGCTTGGATTTTCTCTCTTCTCTTTTAGTTTGTGTTTATTTGGATGAGAACTTGTATGAAAGATTGAAGCATGTAAGTAAGGTTCAAATGGTTTAAAAACTTACTTTTGATTCTTTAAAAATCAAAGTTGCCATTCTAGAGTTAGTAAGCCACTCCTTAGTGACCTAGAATTGTTCTAGAGTTATTTCAAAGTGGTGAGGCTTGTTTGGTGAAGTATTGAATGGATTAAAGTGTTGGATTTCGTTAATTTGGTGAAATTGGATAATTTGGTAAAATTGAAAAATTAGGGTTCATAACTCACTCCAAATTTGGGGCTTTTATATATGTGATGTATTATGGTATGAATATGATTCATGTAAATTTTTGGGTTGATTGGATTTGATCTTGGCATGTTTTGAACAAAAGGGACCAAAATACAATTACTTGAAAGTTTTGGGTAGTCACGGTAATTTGAGAAAATTTGGGGATTTGTGTGAAATCTGATTTCGGTGCATTATATGTGTTGGAAAACATTTTAGAAATGATTTAGAATCATCCAAAATTATATTTGATAATTTTTGGGCTAAAATAATCAATTTACAAAGTTTTGGGGCAATTAGGTAATTACCAAGAAATTTGATCTCTTGTGTAATTTTTCAGAATTTGATTATTGGATAATTAAAAGAATAAGTTTATTTGATTAATCCGAGAAAAATTTTTGAAATCGGAAAATTTTGATTTTCCACTATTCCGCTGTGTTATCGGATTTCCGCAATAAAACCCCTTCAGCTGGATCGTAATACGCAATACTTAGTATACTACGCTTGATAAAGATTATGTATTCCTTAAAAGAATATTTCTAGAGAATTGGGTAGGCACGGTGCTTTGTTAGAAGCCAACCATGTCTTGTAAATCGGTAAGTACGTGGTACGGGGTACGCGCGTGTTCGGATCGTCCGACGACTGGATTTACTGCCAACATATTCAGGAATTTCATTGGTCGCTTTCCAAAGATTCACCGATGACATTTGACTCGAACATAATTAATTTGGGATTGATTATGAGAGATAGAAAATTAATCTTGGATTAATTACGACAAGAATTTATCTAGGATATAATTCGGATAGAAGAGAGAGAACGATTAATTTGGAATTAATCGATTAAATAATATATTCGATATATTAATTGAAATTAGATTTCAACGCATAATTAAAATGGATTTTATTTCAAGCAAATGAATTAATTTAGAATTGATTCGTAAGTGACTTTAATAATAATGTCGCAATGGTAAATTCGTTAATTCGAAATTAAACGAACTCGGGCCCGAATGAAGTTGTGTGTTGGACTGTTCGACTTAAATTCGGAATTTACAAGTTGTGGGACCCACTTGACTTACATCACACATTTGAAATGTAATGGAAGTTGTTAAGGTTGAGTGTAAATCTTGGATTGCTTATTTTTCACTCAACCAAAGTCCAACACACTTTGTTTATTTTATTCATTTGGAATGATATATACCAACTTTGAGTTTTGGTAAATGATTATTGATTTTTGAAATCAAATACACAAAAATAAAAAATCAAACAACTTTCTCTCCCTTTACCAAGCAAGTGGCAAAATGAGAAGATCAAGCCTGTGACCTAATCGAAGAAATGACCAACAACAATTCCTTGTGGGCAACAGAAAGGAGCATGATTCAACGAATTGCTGGAATTTATGAAGTTGGAGCCAATTCACCAGTCAATGTCAAACTGGATCAAATATACAAATTCATAGAGACTCTCGGCATGCAAAGCACATTGGATCCACAAGTTCACCATATGGAGGAGCACCATAACTAAACCAACTTGAAGAGACGGTGAATTATGTCAACAATTTCAACAGATAGGGAAACAATCCATATTCCAACACCTACAACCCAGGGTGGAGGAATCATCCCAATTTCTCATGGAGCAACAATTCAGGGCAAAAGAACTATCCACCACCTGGATTCCAGCAACAGAACAAAAGCCAGGAGTTTGAAAAAGAACCAGAAATGAAAGAATGGATTGCAGAGATGTTCAAAAAGCAACAAGCAGCATATGATGCTATATTTCAAAGCCAATCTACTTCTATCAAAAAACTGGAGAATCAAATCAGACAACTGGCCAATGCTCAGAGTTATAGACCACCAGGTAATCTTCCCAGCAATACATAACCAAATCCAAGGAACCGAGGGAAGGAGCAATGTCAAGCCATCACCTTGAAAAACGGTACTGAAAACAACAAAGATGTTGGAATCAAGGCAACCATTGAAGATGTTCCAAAAGAAGCAGAGCAAAATATGGAGGAAAAAGAAGCAAAAGAAAAAGAAGCAAAGGAAAAAGAACAGATCACTCCACCTCCACATTTTCCTCAGCGTCTTCAGAAAAACAAACTGGACAAGCATTTTGCTCGATTCCTGGAGGTTTTCAAAAAGCTGCACATTAACATTCCATTTGCAGAAGCCTTGGAACAAATGCACAGCTATGTCAAATTCATGAAAGACATTCTTTCACGAAAACGGAGATTGGGAGATTACGAGACAGTAGCATTGATGGAAGAATACATTGCCATCATTCAGGGGAAACTTCTCCAGAAATTGAAAGATCCTGGCAGTTTCACTGTCCCATGCACAATTGGAGAACATTATATCGGTAAGGCTTTATATGATTTAGGTGCAAGTGTTAATTTAATGCCTTTTTTCTATTTACAGGAAACTGCAAATTGGAGAAGCAATGCCTACCTCAGTCTCACTGCAACTTGCTGATAGAACGCTCGTATTTCCAAGAGGAGTCGTTGAAGATGTGCTGGTCAAAGTTGATAAACTCATTCTCCCAGCAGATTTCATTATCCTTGACATGGATGAAGACAAAGATGTGCCGATCATCCTGGAGAGACCATTCTTGGCAATAGGTCGAACTGTGATTGATGTACAAAAAGGAGAACTGACCATGAAAGTTCAGGACCAAAAAGTTACCTTTAATGTTTTCAAAGCCATGAAATTCCCGAGCGATGAAAAGGAATAATAATGCTTCAGAGTTGATGTTGTTGACAGTATCGTTCAGGATACTGAGACAAATCCCATGGATACACTTGAAGCTTGCATCACCAACATGACTGACAGCGAGCTAGATGCTGAAATCCTGGAATGTATCAACTACCTTGAAAAACCATTCCGATTCAAAGCAATAACACCAATTGAAAGCTTGGAATTGACAAAGAAAGATCGAATCAAGCCTTCGATTGAAGAACCACCACAGTTGGAGCTGAAGTTACTTCCGAGCCATCTCAAGTATGCATTTCTTGGAAACTCTTCTGAATTACCTGTTATTATTCTTCTTCACTAACATTGGAGCAGAAGAAAGCTACTGAGAGTGTTACGAGAGCACAAGAAAGCCATTGGCTGGACTATAGCAGACATTCGAGGCATTAGTCCATCATTTTGCATACACAAGATCCTGATGAACGATGAGTACAAACCCACAGTGGAACATCAACGGAGACTCAATCCAATCATGAAGGAAGTCGTGAAGAAAGAAATCATCAAATGGTTAGATTCTGGCATCATTTACCCCATCTCAGACAGTAGTTGGGTAAGTCCTATGCAGTGTGTGCCGAAGAAAGAAGGAATTACTGTGGTTACCAATGAAAATAATGAGCTAATCCCAACAAGAACGGTGACTGGATGGAGAGTATGCAGGGACTATAGGAAGCTGAACAAAGCCACGAGAAATGACCATTTTCTCTACCATTCATTGACCATATGTTAGACAGATTGGCGGGACATGAATTCTATTGCTTTCTTGACGGATATTCAGGGTACAATCAGATTGCCATCGCACCAGAAGATCATGAGAAAACCACATTTACATGTCCATATGGTACTTTTGCTTTCCGCAGGATGCCATTTGGATTATGTAATGCCCCTGCCACATTCCAGCGTTGCATGATGGCCATATTCTCAGACATGCTGGAGCAGAGTATGGAGGTTTTTATGGATGACTTTTCTGTGTTTGGAGATTCTTTTGACCAGTGTTTGCAAAATTTGGAACATGTGTTACAAAGGTGAGAAGATACAAACCTGGTAGTCAACTGGGAGAAATGCCACTTCATGGTGCATGAAGGCATTGTTCTTGGACATCGGATCTCACCAAAGGGGATTGAGGTAGACAAAGCAAAGATAGAGACAATTGAAAAACTACCTCCACCAACATCAGTTAAAGGTATTCGAAGTTTTCTTGGACATGCAGGTTTTTACAGGAGATTTATCAAAGACTTTTCCAAGATTGCTAAACCTCTATGCAATCTTCTGGAGAAGGATGTGCCTTTCAACTTCACCAAAGAGTGCCAGGAAGCTTTCGAGATCTTAAAACAGAAGCTGGTCTCCGCCCCCATCATTGTAGCACCAGACTGGACCCTTCCATTTGAAGTGATGTGCGATGCTAGTGACTTTACTGTAGGTGCAGTTTTGGGACAACGTAAAGTAAAGATTTTCCACACCATTTATTATGCCAGCAGAACTCTAAATGAAGCTCAACTCAACTACACAACCACTAAAAAGGAGTTACTCGCAGTTGTGTACGCTTTTGAAAATTCCGCTCCTATCTGCTGGGTCCCATAGTGGTGGTCTACACAGATCATTCAACAATCAAATACTTGATCACGAAGAAAGATGCCAAACCTAGATAGATCCGTTGGATATTTCTTCTACAAGAATTTGACGTGGAAATTCGAGACAGGAAAGAGACATAAAACCAGGTAGCAGATCACTTATCGAGGCTTGAGAGTGGAGAAACATCTGACAAAGATCTTTCAATCCAAGAAACCTTTCCAGATGAACAGCTGTTTGCCATGAAACAACAGGAAGTCCCTTGGTATGCTGACTATGTCAACTACATTGTGTTAGGAAAATGGCCGTTGGAATGGACAACTCAGCAACAGAAGAAGTTCTTCAAAGAAGTCAAGCACTATGTCTGGGATGAACCGTACCTGTTCAAACGCTGTGCTGATCAATTATTGAAACGGTGTGTTCCACAAGAGGATATCAACAGTGGTTTACAGCACTGTCATTCATCACCATATGGCGGACACTTCAGCGGAAACAAAACTGCAGCCAAAGTCCTACAATCAGGTTTGTTCTGGCCCATTTTTTTAAAAGATGCTTATCTTTTTGCTTTTCAATGTGACAGGTGCCAGAGAACGGGAAATATTTCTAGGAGAAACGAAGGACTATTGCAAAACATTCTAGAAGTGGAAATATTCGATGTGTGGGGTATAGATTTCATGGGACCGTTTGTTCCATCATTCAGAAACCTGTACATCCTGGTTGTTGTAGACTACGTCTCAAAATGGGTTGAAGCAATTGCATTGCCATCCAATGATTCAAAAGTGGTGATCAAATTCCTGAAAATGATTATTTTCACTCGGTTCGGAACACCTAGTGCAATCATCAGCGATGGTGGCTTGCATTTCTGCAACAGATACTTCGATGCACTCCTATCCAAATACGGAGTTACTCACAAGGTTGCCACAGCTTACCATCCACAGTCAAATGGACAGGTTGAGGTTTCAAACAGGGAAATCAAAAGAATCCTAGAAAGAACCGTTGGATCAACAAGGAGGGACTGGTCAACAAAACTAGATGATGCATTATTGGCCTACCGGACAGCTTACAAGACACCCATTGGTATATCCCTATATCGATTGGTGTTTGGGAAAGCGTGACATCTTCCAGTTGATCTTGAGCACAAGGCGTACTCGGCACTGAAGAAGTTGAATTTTGATTCACAAGCTGCAGGAGAGAAAAGACTTCACCAACTTAACGAATTGGAGGAATTTCGCCTACAGGCTTATGAGAATGCCAGATTATACAAGAAATGGCATGACCGAAAAATAGTACACAGACAGTTGGAACCAAGGCAGCAGGTGTTATTGTACAACTCAAGGTTGAAACTTTCCCTGGAAAGTTGAAATCTAGGTGGTCAGGTCCTTTTGTGATCACTCAGGTTTTACCTTATGGAGCTGTTGAATTACTGGATCCCAACACCAACAACACATTCAAAGTTAACAGTCAGCGTGTCAAGCACTACTGAGGAGAATCATTTGAGCGACAAAAAGAAAGTGTCACACTTTCAGATCCGACATAAACGTTCAGGTAGTCACGTCTAGCTGACGAGTTTAAACTTAGCGCTTGCAGGGAGGCAACCCATGCAATTTTTATATATATTGTGTTTTGGTGTGATTTAATTTGGTGTGTTTAGTTTTTGCAGATTAAGACATTTCAAGATGGAAGAAGCTCTCGCAAATCTTCACAAACAATTTCCTTCTCTGCATCAAAAATCTCTGATGAAAGTTTACAAAGCTCGCTTGGAACGAATGAGGTTACTGACAATCCATAGTGTTCCTATTGACATTCGTTGGGTAATTGAAGCACGCGTCCGATTGGCAGGTGAGTCTTCTGACTCTTTTATTTCACATCTGCCTGGTTTTGGAAGAAGTACCTATGCAAAGAAACGTAGAGCTAAGCAAATGGGTGTTTGTTACAAATGTGCACGCTGGAATTGGAATACTCGTTGTCGTTCTTTAGGAATGGTGTCTGATAATCGCGAAGACAAAATTAAATTCATTAGGGATGGCTTGAGTAAGGAGTCTTTAGATGATATATCTTCGACTCTTGAGACGCATCCCAGTGGATATGTTCACATAGCCTTTCGCAAATTACATACACAATTTCAAAAAGAAAGACAACATTTAAGTCTTGGGAATCTGACTCAAAAAGACCCTGTTTGCCAATTTATAAGAAAATTGGATAGGATGTTTGTCCCTGACGCATAGACGTTAATCAAGAAGTAAATTCTTGTACATATTATATCTCTTTGTCTTTTCCTAATAATTGTGATTTTTTTGTTATTTTCTTTTATTTTCTCGGACAGGATCCATACCTTTTTTACTATCACGATTTATTTTACTGTTTAACTAATAATTGTCATTTGGCAGGTACTAGTGCTATTAATTTACTCACCCTTTTCAGGTGTTATAAATTCAACTCATCATTGCACTTTTGAAGACATCCATAGTAAAACATGGAAGCCACTTCAAGAAGACGAGTTGAAAACATCTGTGTGTTTTGCGGTAGTTGTGTTGGTAATAAACCACAATACGTAGAAGCAGCACATGAATTGGGTCGAGTATTAGCTGCAAGAAATATGCACTTAGTATATGGCAGAGGCAATCTTGGACTAATGGGGATCATTTCAAAGGCCGTACAGGAAAGAGGTAGTAACTTTTTAGGAATCATCCCAAAACCCTTGGCAGAGGCAAATCTAATTGGATCATCAAACGGAGAAGAGCTAATTGTGCCAGGTATGTCTGAACGATTGGTAGAAATGATTAACTGTGCTGATACTTTTATTGCTTTGCCAGGTGGCTTGGGCACATTGAAGGAGATTTTTATAGTGTTATCTTGGGCGAACTTGAACATACACCAGAAACCAATTGGGTTATTTAACGTTGATGGATTTTATGATTTTCTTTGTGTGTTTCTTGATGATGCCCGAAGAAATGGGTTCGTGTCAAAACCTTTTTAAGAACTACTCTTTACTGCCAGAACTGCTCCGGATCTAATTGACCAACTCTTAGCCTATGAACCACAAGTTGACCCTATCCTTTCAAAAATAAATTGGTCCGAGGACGATCATGGTAAGAGGCGTCGTGTCAATCTGGATCTTAACCTTTAATTTCTTGTAGAATTTCTGCTAACCAGGTACTACCTTCTAAACTCTTCTTCTACTATTTAAGACATTTGGGACAATGTCTCATTTAGGTTTGGGGAGGGAATTAGTTGATCAGTACCTTATTTTTAGTTTGTGTGTTGTTTTTATTTTTAGTCCAAAATTTTTCGAAAAATACAAAAAAATTGAAATTTTTTCAAAAATTACAAAAATATTTTGCGTTTTTGCATTTTTATTTTGACTAAAAATGTGAAATTAGTAAGAGATAGCTGAGTAAGGAGTTTTCACTCTTGAGACGTATCTCAAACCATTTTTTGAAACAAGTTAATTTTTGTTTATTTCATTTTGAATTATTTAATTTGTGAATTCTCCATAAAATTGACTAAAATGGATCTTCATATGCTCAGTTGACATGTATTATCAACATGCATAGTAACATACGGACATGAACTGTAATTGAAAAGTTTGTTATATTCAGTGCTCTAGTTTAATTGGAGGAAGCATCTCAAAAAAAGAAATGGAGTAAAAAAAAATCCGAGATCCGAGTTATTAAGTCCGTAAGGGTGTTTTAACACCTAGTGTCCTAAAACCAACTGGTTTGGAAGTAACTGGCCCAAAGCTCGCTACATGGATCAAAGATGCTGCAAAAATATATATATCTGAAGTCTGAGTAATTAAGTCCGTAGGGGTGTCTTAACACCTGGTGCCCTAAAGCCAACTGGTTTGGGAGCCACCGACCCAACACTCGCTACATAGACGGAAGATATTGTATATAAATAAAAAAAATCAAAAATCAAAGAAAAAATCAGAAAAATCAGAAAATTTATTCCATTGCTACAAGAAGGTGTGAATTCTGATAAAACTTTAGGGCAAAAATATTACTCTCTTATCAACTGCACTTGTGACTGTTGTGGGCAAAAATGAGTTGATTAATATTTTGTTGGCTGTGTATATGGAGAATGGTAAATATAATCGGAGAATTTATTTATTCAGTAATTTAGAAAGAAAGAAAACAACTAGTAACTTGGAGTAGAAGTTTCACATGATTAGTCACTAACTTCTTTATTCTCTTTTCGCTTGTGTTTTTGCTTTTGTGTGCATTAGTTTCACTACCTTTATACATTTGTAAAATGTTTGTGGGTATCATTGCTGTAAACCCTCACGAGACTACAACTCGTCCACTAGGGACACCTAGGGGTTTAAAGGCTTGTTGCATACGCTAAGTCCAACCGTGATCCCTACGTAAGTGGCTTAGTTAAATCTTATTTTAAAGATGTTTATTTTATTCTGTGTTTTGCTCGAGGACTAGCAAAATGTAAAGTTTGGGGGTGTGATGAGTGGTAATTCTATCACTATTTCTCACTCAATTAACCAAATATTTTGTATAGTTTCTTGAGTTTTTTGAATATTTTGATGTGTTTTGTGTTATTTTGTAGATAAATAAAGTTTCAGGACATTCTGGAGGTGATTTGGAGCAAAACAGTGAAAATTGGAAAAAGGGCAATTCAGTAATTTGGCCGCATCGCGACGCCCAAACCCTTGGCGTCACGACGCCTAACTTGCGCCTGGTCCACGTGTCAAAATCTGAAAAGTTGACTTTGATAACGTGCGCCGTGCCATGTGTCACCATCATAGAAGATCTGCTAACGTGCGTCTGCCACGTGTCATCATCCTAAGATGTCGACAATCATCATCTATGCTAAAATGCACCTGCCACGTGTCAAAATCTCAACGGATCACGCTAACATGCACCTGGACACGTATCGTCATCACATGTTGCCTCCCATGCCCCTAGCAGACTCAGACGTCCTATTGCTTTGGTGGCATGAGGACACAGAATCAGCAGTTAATGCCAACCCTAATTTTTTACCACAAATATCAAGAAACCCAAAATTGATTCACCTAATTTCAAATGAATATATGCATCCTTATGGGAAATTGAATCTGATTAAATAAGTAAAACAATCAAATCAAAAAAGGATGGGCAATAAGTAAAGTTGGGGAATTGATTCTCAAGAAGCCTCACCTCTTCGAGCAGCGGCGGGAACAAACAAGGACAGCCCAAAGGAAATCAACATCGATGAGTAGTTTATGTCGGTGACGAGTAAAAAAAGGGCAGCCCATAAGATATCACACAACAATAGGAATAAGACTGAAACAAGGAGGAGAGGATTTATTTTTGAAGAATGGCCATTTTGATTATGAGAAAAATGGAGGATTAGGGTTTCGTGGTAGTAGAGGAGGCTTGAATGTTTTGGGTCTATAAACAAAAAAGTAAAATTTTTTTTAGTGGCTGAAGAGACCGCAGAAATATGGTAGAGCTCGAATTGTTTATCACTCGGTGGAGAAAACATTTCCACACTAAAGTTAATTTTAGTGGGGAAATTATTTTTTGCCATTAAATATACATTTTTAGTGACGAAATTTATTTTCGCCATTAATTTCAAATATAATCATTGTTTCAATGGAAATAAAAATCAAATCATATAAAAATATTAATTTAATAATCCAAAAAAGTACCTAATTAATAAATATTATCATCTTATATGTACTTTAAGTACCTTTTAATAATATTATTTTATTTTTCTTTAAACATTAAAAGAGTGGTAATTTCTTACAAATCAAGAAATAAAAATAAATCCATCTAATAAATATTTTAATTGGGATGAAATTTAGTCAAGTAGTTATATTTACGATCTTTTAAGTTATATGTATGTGTTATTTAGATAAGATTTCATGACCAATAATTTATTATTGGGTTTGAGTAATTAAAAAAAATCATGTTTCAAATAATTTAATTATTTTAAATATGCTTTTGTGACTAAATCTTGTAGTCACTATATTAATTCAGCATTTGCTACTTGTGATGCCTGTTAATTTTGGCGCCGAAACATATTGTTATTATAGGTGACTATTTTTTATTCAGTCTCAAATATATATTAATCTATAACCAATAACATTAGTAGTATGATATCTAAGTGAACAAAAATATATCATCTCAATTTGTGACTAATACCTTTAGTTGCCAAACGTCTTATTTACTTAATAAAAAATAAAAGACTTGTGTATTGTGACTAAATATTTCGGTCACCGAACAATAAAAAGATTTTTTTTTTCCATAAATCAATAAGATTTAGTGACTATAGATTTTAATTGACTAATAAACTATATTACAACTAATTACTATGGCCTCTAAAGATAAACAAATAAATATTATCTAAAGGTAACTAATTATTTATTTAGTCCCTATATGTATTTAATTTAATGACACTCAACTTGTGTAAAAATTAAAATATCGTGATTAATCATTAGTCAAAAATAAATATTGTTTGTGACTACACAATATTTAGTTGTCTAAGATTTATTTTATTCGCTACTAATATTATAGTCATTGATGTGATTTACTCACTATTAATAATTCTTAATTTTATGTATTTGATGCAACTATTTAACGTTTAGCCACTAAAATGTCTATTTTCTGACTAAATATGTAGTCGCAAAACATAGATGATAGTGAGAATATATATTATAGCAGAGAGTTTCAAATTCGGTGACTAAATACAAACTTTAGTCATAAAAAAATTTATTACCTAACTAAATGATTGTTAGTCACAAAATAATTGGTCACTTAAACATATTTTGCTTGTAGTTAAAAGAAAATTAAATATAAAAAATTAGTCATTTTAACGACCAACCAACGGTTGGTCGTTCAAATTTTAAAAAATAAAATGAAAAAAATAAAAAATAAAAAATATATAACATATAATATCATTACTTAGTGGCAACTATGCTACATCAATTTGTAAAATTAAATATGGATTGTGTGAGCTTAGTCTGGGCTCGCTCTTTGATGGTACTAAGGCCCAGATGTGGGGTACATGGTGGCCCCCACAAAATTATTTTTAAATGCAGAAAGTTTACCGACGGAATGAAGTTCGTTTGGTAAAATCTAATTATGTATTTATTTGGTTAGTAATTTTACCGATCGAAATGTAGTCTGTCGGTAACTTGGTCAGTAAGTTACCGACCGACGCTATTTCGATCAGTAATTTATCATGATGAGTCAAATATCGACCGAAAATATTCGATCGATTTTCGATCGGAAATCGTGATTACTGACCGAATTTTTTTAAATTACTGACCGAATATTCAGTCGGTAATCTTCAATTTTCTTATAATGACTTACACATTTCATGTTTTTTTGGGTCAGATATATATTTTATATGAAGAGAAATGTATATTTGTTTTCCCAAAATAAAATAACACACTTGTTTTTTTTTTTTTTTTCTCTTGTGAACTGTGACAGCAGCTGTATGAGAGAAGCAAATGGTGGCCAAGAACATAAGGCTCGCAATCGCATGCTTTATAAACCCAATTAGAATACAGGCCTGGCACAAACATGGCCATAGCCGCCGCTACTGAATGTCCACGGCTCTCTAAAGCGATCCTATGCTTAAAATGCTGTCATAATAATAAAAATTACTATTATTATTTGACAGCAATTAATATTTTAATACATGATCAAATTCAGTGAACGAGCCAAAAAGCAAAGAAGGTCAATTTCAGCTGGGTCCCGTGTTTATTATTTTGATATTAGATTACAAATTCTTTTTTTCCTCATAACATGGATATTATATGGGACTGTGTAACGTCCCCGATATGGTAGATACTACCGGCAGGGATTAGGCCGTACTATTCCCTTGAGCTTCTGTCCTTCTGACTATAAACTATACTATTGTTCCTTTCTCAACCAAAATCCTATTTTTGGAACCAAAGCCCAAATCTCAATAATATGGAAAATAAGTTTATAATTAATAACTGTATACTTATCAACACTTGTTTTCTTACAATTACTACACATAACCAAAATACTAATACATGACTTTATTTGACTCTAACTGGACTCTCACTCTATCTCTGACTCGTACTGGTGGACTCCAACCTTAGTGACTGTATCAGTATCCATCCTTCCGAGCTCGTCCTCCGAGAATACCTCCAACCATAGAAAACTAGGATTGGGATTAGATCGTCGTACGATCTAAGTGAGTGGACGGAAAACTGATATAAAAGCTTTCAGGTTCTAAAACCAAATTTCCAGAAATATCTTTATGTGTAAACTCTTTTCTGAAAACTTCGTCTGGAATCTCTTTTATAAAACTTAACATTTCTTAAAACTGCTTTCTGAAAACTATTTCCTGAAAATCTGATATCTGAAAATTCTTTTTCTGAAAATCTGATGTCTGAATACTGATCTGCATCTGAAAAACTTGACGTATGAGGGTGTTATGTATCGTCGTCCCCCATACACCTAACTAGAGCCAGAAGTGCAAATCCATGACTTTAGGGCGTTACGTATCGACGTCCCCCAAACCATGCCACTACTGTCCCTGAAACTGGTGGTCTTGGGGTGTTACGTATCGCCGTCCCCTAAGCCACTGAACTAGAACTGGGGGTGCGAATCTATGCTACCCTCCAAGCTATGAAACTAGGATCTAAGGGCATCTGTCATCCCTTATCATGAACTAGGATCTGAGGGGCGTTACGTATCGCCTTCCCCCCAGTCCTCTACATGTGCACATGTTCTCTGTCCGTTAATTTCATGTCTGTACAAGTTACATACTGGGGTGGATTTTCCCCCATGCCTCGAAAAACCATAAAATCAATATATGAAAATATTTCTTTTCTCAAATGTAACTTTGCATGAAAATAACTGTAATGAAAATGATCTAATGCCCTGTAGCGTAAAAATATAAGTCTGGAACGAAAAATAACAAAATAGAAGTCAATTTAAAAGAAGAGTGTCAACTCACTGTGTTGAAGTTATGTTAGTCTTTCATTGCTTTGCTGAAGAACGTGTGGTTCCTACGATGATCTATCATTGATAATTTCGATTAGAAAACGGACTAAGAATATATAGATCGGAATCAAGTAAAATTTTTCTATTCAAATAAGGGTTATCATTCTGAGGCATATAATACATATATTATGACGTAATTTATACATACGGGTTGATATGAGACTTATAGGGGAGCCTCTAACGTGCTCGGGTGAAACTGGGATGACTTGTAACTGATTTGAGAACCTATTTGTCCATACGTCGCAACGCAAGGCAATGCACGTCGCGACGTGAATTGTCCAGAGACGTGCCCCACTTTTTACCATACGCATCGTGACGCGGCCTACTCTAGAAGCATTTTTGGGAAATTACCCAGATCGCGTCACGACGCGGGGCTATCTGCGTCGCGACGTAAGGCCAAAAATTTGGTCTAAACTTCATTCATTCATACATAATTTGTTCCAAATATTTCCCTAAAAATCATACAAAAAAAAAAAAAACCTCAATAAACATTCTTTAACATCATCAATTCTCATCTTCAAATACTTTCCAATATCATTTTTCTTATTATTTCACTAAACCTTTAATACTATCCAAAAGCATTGAACATTCAATTCTATAACCAGTTTCTCCACTATCAATCACTAATACACAAACCCTAACATGCCACCACCATCAACAAATGCTCATTTAATCAAGATTTCACAATTTCCAATTTGGGTCAAGATTCTTTACCTTATTTCCCTTGATTTCCTTCATCCTCTAAGTCCCTAATTGTTGCCAATCATCTTCTTAACTCTTGGAGATTGGTACCTGTTTCACCCATTTGCTTCTTCTTCTTTCTCTTTCTTTCTACCTTCTTATTCTTTCTCTTTTCCCTCCCTCACGTTTTTTCCTTCTCATTTTTCTTCTTTTTTCTCATTTCTTGAAACATTGAATAGTGACCTTCTTATGTACTAGGGCTCATTTGATATTTGAAAACATGTAGAAAAGTGTAGAAATGTGGGGAAAATTTGAGATTATTCTAGATAGGCCCGCGGCACTATTCATCCAAAATTTCGACTTGTATTTTTGACCTATTTCTGTTTCGAATTTGTAAAAATGTTCAACACGGAAGTTGTAGATCTCGCTCTCAAATTTTTGACGATATAAAATTCATAAAGATTGGAGTTCGTATCAGAATGTTATGGCCCAAATACCAAGGGATGTCCAGAGTGGAACATCATACAATTCTGTATCGGAACTTCAAGGAATAACAATTTTTCCCAGGGTTGCCTCATGAGGGTATGTGTGTTCAACATAACCTATATTATGAATATTCATCCCAGAATAAAACAGTAGTCGAGGTTACTGGTCGACGAAATTATCGGTCGTTATAGACTGATGTTGTAACTGTAATTAATTATAATTGTCATTATAATTATTTAATATAACCGAGAATTTATGTACGACTGATATTGTGACTGAGAAAATATTTGTAACTGTTATTATAATTGAAAATTGTGTAAGTAACTGACATTGCGACTGAAAAAATATGATTGAATATTTATAATTATCATTGTAACTGAGAAATATAACTGAGAATTGTATAAGTGACGATATTGTGCCTGAGTTGTATGTGTGACTGTAAGTGATTGTGATTGTTGCGATATAACGATTTTGAAATTGATTTTAACCTTATGTTAGTCCGAATTTGATAGAGGTTCCTTAATAAAAGTTTTAGGTATGTATATATGTTGACTATGTGTAATATTTTATAAATTGTGTTTTGGAAAACAATCGATGGAGATTTGTATGTTTTAAAATATATGATCAGTAACTTATAAATGTTAGTGTCATTGTGGTCTCATTTTTCGTCGAAAGATATTAACAAAGATATTTATTTTAAAGCTTAAGATTTGCAGATTAATCATATATAATTATTTTCTCGAAATACATTATACTTTGGGAGATATTTAATTTTTAATTTTAAAATTAGATTAAAAAAATAAGGTACATTTGGCTACCTCACATGCGCAAGTTTTTAATTTTTTTTTTTTTTTGTCAAGAACTTATTATTTTTTATTTTGTAAGATATATTTATGCCATTTGACATATAGGTGGAATTAATGAGGAAAATATTTTATACTTGGATTGAATTTAAAATCTACTTATGGGTTTAAACTTTTTAGGGGAAAAAAACCCTATTTAGTAAGCCAAAAAGGGGGGGGGGGGGGGGGGGGGGGAGGACTAGAAGGAGATACAACAAAGAGATAAAATATAATGAATATACGTGATACCTATATATAGAAAGTGTAATCTCTATTTGAAAGAAAGAAGATTTACATGACATATTTGGTACATTTTATTCTATTTAAAGTGAGAGTGAGAGTTGCAATTTTGTCACACCGGGGAAATAAAAAACTACTAAAATGAGGCGTTTCACTAAAATGATGATGCTGTTACTAGCCTTTGTTGTTTCACAAGTGTCCGTGAGCAATGCTTCAATATTTCCTGAGAAACATCATGTAGACATATATAATATGGTAGGAGATGGTTTGAATCTTACTATTCATTGCAAGTCAAAGGATGATGACCTCGGCGTACATGTGATTCCTCCAGCAGATTTTTTTTACATTCATTTCTATCCTAATGTTTTTGGAAAAACTTTATTCTTCTGCAGCTTTCAATGGAGTGGCCAAATTCATTGGTTCGACATATATGATGGAGCCAGGGATAAAAAATTCACTGATTATCTCTGGAAAATATTACCGTCTGGTCCCTGTTGCTTTCAGTATCGAGAGTGTTTTAAGTTTAAAGATAAATGAACGAATAATACCCCTTGTATGAACTAAATTAAACTCCTTGTATGCTTAAATTACTTACTTGAAATAAAACTCAAGCTGTTTATCTTTGTATTTCTGCTTTCAATATAGTTACCCAGTTTTTGTAAACAAATTTGAAGAACTAGGTCCATCAAATATTTTGTTCCTTTCGGGATATCATTTTTTAAAAATAATTTTAAATTAAACATCAATTTCTAATTATTTATCTTCTTTAATCTAAAAGATTAGACAGGTGCGGACTTCTATTAAAATCAACTAAAATGTATCTAAAATAAAATAAATAAAGCCGATGTGCAATTTTGCATTACTAAACTTGAAAAAGAAAAAAAAAGGAAAAAAAAAAAAAAACAAGAAAATCTTTACAAAGAAAATTAAAAACAAATAAATATGGTCATATTTTTGTGATAAGTATGTTAAAGGAATCTTCACACTTCAATCTAGGGTTGATAATTGGAGCATATTTTAAGTGTTTTCTTTTTTAATACGGCATGAAAAACACAATAATAGCATCAATTTAAATTTTAAGAAATTGAATTTTTCTAATTTCTTGAAAAATTGAGAATGAATTTTTCCAAACACAATCAATTTATCAACCCTTTTTGAATCGGTGAATTTTATCATGTATTAAAAGTTCTGCAAATTAAATATATTTATATTAGAGTACCTATAAAACTTGTCATAAAAAATGGTGTAATTAAAAGTGTTGGAATCGAGCATGCATGCATGTTGGTCAGCTGCAAATGATGATGCAGCAGAAACATAGCAACTTCAGAATACATGCCAGCTCTCTCGAGCATACAACGCGTGAAGCTGGCAAAACGTGTACCACTGTATTACATGTTTTGGTTACTATAAAAGAAGCTCCATAGCCATTTGCAAATCATCCCAAAATCTGTGAGTGAAACAGAGAGTATAAAGAGTAAAGAGAGTTGAAAGTTTTTTTGTAAAACTTGGTTTAAACTTTATAATTCTTTTATCGGTGTAATAAATAAAAAAATTTCTGTCACTTCTCCTCTACATTGTGGGATTTTATCACAACAAAAAGCTTTTAATTAAAAAAATGATCTAAACGGCCATATCATTTCATTATATTAATTATGAGTGCAATGGGGAGTTTTCTGTAAAATTGATCTATCATGCAGCATTACAGATAGCACACTCAAGTTCTCCATGCTCTTCGGGAAGGACCCCACGCCGTAGGTCTTACTTCTGGAAGTTATGGGTTCTATCAAAAGTGAAGATCTTCTTACAGTGAGCTCTGTTTGAATTGCTTCTTCTATGAGAAACTTGCAGAAGAGGAAAGCTGTTGCCGATTCTTGCTAGATGCCGACTGTGAGTGGAGCCATGTGTGTGAGCGCGACACTCTTTATTTCACTGTAAGCATGCTAGGAAGGTATGTCAACTCTCCTCTTTTTCAGAAATTGTTTTACATGGATCTTGTCCTTGTCATTTGGACTATGTTGACATACCATCCTTTATTTATTTTATTTTATTTAATTTTTTTTTTTTTGAATCGTTGGAAATTCCGCCGTCAAACTATCCATTCCGGGTTTAAACGAAGCTGGTAAAACCTCCGGTTGTACCAGGCTCTTACAAGAAATGTACTCCCTGAATTTGAATTCAGGACCTCAAGGTGAGATCCTGAACCCTACACCACCAAGTCACGTCCCTTGAGGACGAGTCCATCCTTTATATTTTAACCAATTAGAAAATTTACTTGTTTTGTCTTCTTGATCTAGGCTATTTGGAGGGACAGAAATCTCATGATGATCTATGATCCAAAGAGTTTGAATCCGGGGGTGTGATAGCGTTTGCCTAAGAGATGTGTGATTCTGTATGCGGGTGCAAGACACAATTATATATCAACAGGTTACTGGGATTGATTCGATATATGGGAATTGGGCTCCATGTATTGGGTGTTCCAAGCTTAAAATTGATGTAGCCATGGATATATAGAAGGGAAGGCTTGTCATTATCGCTGTTGCCTTCAGAATAATGGGTGCTTAGCTATGATGTCTGGTATTGATGTTGATATTATCGAGGCACAGGCCTTTGCGTTTTGTGTGAGCCTTTTAGTGTCATTAAATGTCAAATTACATGCTACAAAACAATTAAAATCAGAAACAGAAATCTAGATATACTTTACATGCAAAACCCTAAAAAGTTGAAACCAGAAAATCCTGATAAATCTGTATAATGTGATGGCGAATCCAAGTCGAGATCTCTCTGTCCTTAAGAACTTGTTGGCCCCGTCACAGGTGCTTTACGGATTCAATTAGCCAATGTTCTCCCAGGATAAATTGGTTCATTCTTGTCCAAGGAGCACTCATTGACAAGTATATGAACTAGGAAATGATGGAACTCTCTCACAATATAAAATGAAAGCAATATTTCTCAAAACCGGATCTGTCTTCTATGTCTTTGTAATGGATGGGAAGCCTCTTATATAAGGCATGTGTTGGCGACTTGGTCGCATAATTGGATTTTGATGACGTCAACGCAATTTACGACTTCGACGTGCAAACACGAAGCAATACAAAAAGTGTCGAAGCATAAGGAGTGAAGAGCGAGAATGTGAAGACTAGCGGCAAATCGAAGATAATGATTAAGAGCTCAATTTTATTGTAAGTGAGTTTACTCAGGTGATCTAAAGCTCTTAGGAATCATACATTTTGCATCACTTGCATTTAAAATGGATTAGAATGCTTAAAGAATCATTTGCACTTTATTTGCACAAAAATGAATTTCTATGCACAAGTGCATAGGTAAATGATCTTCCAAAAACTATCAAACGGTTGAATTAAACTTCAAATGATATACCGTTAGATAGATATGTGTCTCTAGTTTGCTACGGTTCAAACGGAACATAATTCCGATGCATAGAACTTTTGCTAGAGCATTTTTAGTACAACATGTTCAGATGTGCGTTTTCTGCATACACGTCACATTAGAAAAATTCCATAAAATTCATCTTAATGTTTTGGAGCTGAATGTTTTACAGAAGCTAGATCTATGTGTCTAGTTTATGTAGAAATTTACGTATCATGATTTGGAATTTGCTAGAGAAAGTTACGGCCAAAATACCAAGTGTCGTCAGTCTTGACTGGTCATGCACATACTGAAACCAGGGAGCTCCATGCCGGTTTGCTCGCCGGTCTCCATGCCGGTTTTAGCTGAGAAAATCATGCTCTCTGGAACCAGGGAGCTCCTCGCCGGTCTCCTCGCCGGTTTGCTCGCCGGTCCAACGGCTAGTTTTTTGAACGTTATGTTACCGTTGGAGCCCTAGACCGGCATGCCGGTTTCCTCGCCGGTCTCGCTGTGAGTTGGCTAAAGCTTTGCATTTTATTATAAATAGAACCCCAACTCCTTTGCCTCAAGTTAGAGATCTAGAAAACCTTCATATACATTCTCTAAGGCAAACAAAGAGTGTCATACACCTTCATATTCATAAACACTCATCCAAGCTCACACACACATCTTCCACATCATTTAGTGAGCTTAGAACACTTGGGTTTGCTCTCACACAATCTTCTTATTATTTGTGAGTGCCCAAGTGTGTTGTAAATCTTTCATATCAAAAACACTTGTGGTTTGTGAAATCCCATTGTTTGGGTAATTTGTAAAGGTTGTGAGTGCTCCTACGTAGAAAACTCAATCTTGTAAAAGGTTCGGAGTGTGCCTTGGCGGAAAACTCTTGCTTACGAGTGAACCACGGAAAACTCGATTCTAGTGGAAATCTTCAAGCGAGGCTTGAGGGAGTGGACGTAGGCACGATTTTCCGAACCACTATATATCGCGGTGTCGTATCTCTCTTTCCCTACTCTTTTTACACTTGCAAGTTTATTTGTATTTACACCAATTGAATAGAAACTTGCATATAGGCCATTTATTTGAATAGAGAAAATTGACCTAAAACTCCCACTTGGTAATAAGAGCTTAAAATCGGCAAAGATTTTATATTTCCGCATTTATAGCGATAACCCAATTCACCCCCCCTCTTGGGTATAGAGATTTCTTGTCGCTACTGCTTGTAGGTACTTTCAGTTGGTATCAGAGCGAGGTATTCTCAAGAAAGACTTAACCGTCCGAGAATTGACTATGGGATCTACAAGCCACTTTTCAAATTTTGCCGAGGAATATTCAACTACTAGACCTCCGTTTTACACCGGAACCGACTACAATTATTGGAAGTCAAGAATGTTGACTTATCTCCTAGCCAATGATCCGCCATCCTATTTGATTATCACACGGGGTGCAAAAATGCCAACAAAAAGGGATAGCAATGGGGTTGAGATTCTGAAGCCGAGTTTAGAATGGGATAGTGAGGATCTAAAACAAGCTTCACAAAATGCTAAGGCACTCAACCAACTCCTATGTGCCATTGATCGGGATCAAGTTAGCAAGCTTCCGGAATGTGGAAATGCATATGATTTATGGAAGTCTTTGGAAATGGTCAATGAGGGCACAAGCCAAGTGAAGGAATTGAAGATCAACCGGTTCATGTGCGAATTGGACAATTTCAAGATGGAATCCGGGGAAGAAATTGATCATATGATTTCTAGGTTTACGGTCATCATCAATCATTTGGAGCATTGGGAAAAGTCATCGGGACATCGGATCAAGTGAAGAAAATTTTGAGATCTCTCCCGAAAGAGTTTAGAAGCTACACCTCCTCCATTAAAGAAGCAAACGACATAAACACTTTGAAAATGGATGATTTGGTCGGCAAATTGCTTGAGTATGAAATGGAGATCAAAATGGATAAAAAGGAGGAAGATGAGAAAAGGACAAGAAAGTCCTTGGCCTTAAAAGCAAGAAAAAGAGACGAGTCAAGCTCAAGTGAAGAAGATGATAGTGATGATGAATTGGCAAGCATCACCAATAAAGTAAAAGAGCTTCTCAAATCCGCAAAACTCAAGGGAAAATCAAAGGCTAAAGAAGAAAAATGGCCGCGGAAGAACAAGAAAATTGTGTGTTATGAATGCAACAAACCGGGTCACATAGCTACCGATTGCCCATTAAGGAAAATGAAAGGAAAATCGAAGAAAAAGGCAATGAAAGCAACTTCAACTTGGAGTGATAGCGATTCTAGCTCATCCGAGGAGGAAGAAGAGGTTCAAGCTAAAGAAAGAACAATCTAGCATTATGGCTATCACGGATGAGGACATCCGCTTTGAAATTGAAGAAGAAAGCGAAAAAGAAGAGGTACACAATTCTCAATATGATAATGATTTACTTAATGCCTTTAATGGATTAAAAGAATTGTGTGATATGCTTAAAAAGAAATTGAAATTAGTTAAAAATGAGCATGCTACACTTAAAATTGAACATGCAACTAGTATGGATAAAATTCATATTTTAGATAATGAGATTATATGTTTAAAGGCTAAACATGAAAAAGAAATTGCATGCTTAAATGATGAAAATGCATGTTTAAAGATTAAAAAGCTAGAACTTGAAAATGCCATATTAAATATGCCATCTAGCTCTAAGACATGCGATTGCTATATTGAATGAAAATGTCTTATTGAATACTAAGATTGTAGATTTGCAAAACATACTTAGCAAATTCACATTGGGACATAAAAACTTTAATATGCTTATTGGATCCCAAAAATGTGCATTTAAAAGAGAAGGATTAGGATATAGGCCTTATATTAAAAGAAAATTTTTGAAGAATTACTTTGTTAAGGCATCATATTCTCATGCTAAGAATGAAATAGATGAAAATGTCACATGCCATGCTTGTAACAAAAAGGGACATAAAATTTTTGAATGCATGTATATGAATGTGATGAAGAATGCATGGATTCCTCAAGGAATCAAAACTAACCCCAATGGACCCAAGAAAGTTTGGGTACCAAAGTGTATTGATAATTTGTAGGGGGAGCTTTGGGAATGGATCTTTAAAGAGAATTGCAAAATTGATCCCAAAGGCTCAAGGAAATGAGGAATCGCAACGGTAAAGGTAAAATCCGTACTCACGGAAACATTGGTACCGTTTCCTCTAAATTATGTATGTATGCATATTTCAAATTGATATAAATATTTTGAAGCATACAAAATGATTAGGCAAGTATTCAAACTTCTATTGATATCGATTTTCATTTGATATCACTAAGTGCCTTAATCATATATTTAAACCCCTATTCTATTTCAATTGGTATCACATGAAACTTATTGAGTTAAATTTCATATATGTGATCATTTGATTAATTTTGCATTGAAAATGACTTTGCCATGTAACATAATTATATAATCATGAAAAGCATGGATTTTGATTGTTTAGTAATTGGTAAGATATTCATAAGAAGACAATCATTAATATGCATTGAAGTCATTGATTTTAATTGGTATCATGATATATAATGACTTATTTCATTTGATATCACAATTAGGGAGATACAATGCTTAAAGTGATATGATATTCAATTGGATTCATTGATATAAATTATTAGTTGGTATCATGAGTGCATAATCTTTTGAAACTTGCATTATACATGATCTTTTCATCTTATGACAAAAAGGGGGAAATGCCAAAATGTGCATATTTTTTTTTGGTATCTTTTTATAGCACATATATAATTGGTATCTCATTTAGATTTAAATTTTACTTCTCCACTTTTTGATAATGTCAAAGGGGGAGAAATCATTAGAAATGAGATTAAAACTTGTTTAACCCTCACCATTGGTTTAAGGGGGAGTAAATGTACTAATGTGTTTGTCAAGTTGTTATAGAGCTATTTTGAAGACAATCACACATTGAGGGGGAGCTTATGTTGAGGGGGAGCAAAATGGTCAAATTTGGACTCCAAGAAGCTCACAAGTTGCAACAAGTTTTAAGGGGTTGCCATCATCAAAAAGGGGGAGATTGTTGGCGACTTGGTCGCGTAATTGGATTTTGATGACGTCAACGCAATTTACGACTTCGACGTGCAAACACGAAGCAATACAAAAAGTGTCGAAGCATAAGGAGTGAAGAGCGAGAATGTGAAGACTAGCGGCAAATCGAAGATAATGATTAAGAGCTCAATTTTATTGTAAGTGAGTTTACTCAAGTGATCTAAAGCTCTTAGGAATCATACATTTTGCATCACTTGCATTTAAAATGGATTAGAATGCTTAAAGAATCATTTGCACTTTATTTGCACAAAAATGAATTTCTATGCACAAGTGCATAGGTAAATGATCTTCCAAAAACTATCAAACGGTTGAATTAAACTTCAAATGATATACCGTTAGATAGATATGTGTCTCTAGTTTGCTACGGTTCAAACGAAACATAATTCCGATGCATAGAACTTTTGCTAGAGCTTTTTTAGTACAACATGTTCAGATGTGCGTTTTCTGCATACACGTCACATTAGAAAAATTCCATAAAATTCATCTTAATGTTTTTGGAGCTGAATTTTTTACAGAAGCTAGATCTATGTGTCTAGTTTATGTAGAAATTTACGTATCATGATTTGGAATTTTCTAGAGAAAGTGACGGCCAACATACCAAGTGTCGTCAGTCTTGACTGGTCATGCACATACTGAAACCAGGGAGCTCCATGCCGGTTTGCTCGCCGGTCTCCATGCCGGTTTTAGCTGAGAAAATCATGCTCTCTGGAACCAGGGAGCTCCTCGCCGGTCTCCTCGCCGGTTTGCTCGCCGGTCCAACGGCTAGTTTTTTGAACGTTATGTTACCGTTGGAGCCCTAGACCGGCATGCCGGTTTCCTCGCCGGTCTCGCTGTGAGTTGGCTAAAGCTTTGCATTTTATTATAAATAGAACCCCAACTCCTTTGCCTCAAGTTAGAGATCTAGAAAACCTTCATATACATTCTCTAAGGCAAACAAAGAGTGTCATACACCTTCATATTCATAAACACTCATCCAAGCTCACACACACATCTTCCACATCATTTAGTGAGCTTAGAACACTTGGGTTTGCTCTCACACAATCTTCTTATTATTTGTGAGTGCCCAAGTGTGTTGTAAATCTTTCATATCAAAAACACTTGTGGTTTGTGAAATCCCATTGTTTGGGTAATTTGTAAAGGTTGTGAGTGCTCCTACGTAGAAAACTCAATCTTGTAAAAGGTTCGGAGTGTGCCTTGGCGGAAAACTCTTGCTTACGAGTGAACCACGGAAAACTCGATTCTAGTGGAAATCTTCAAGCGAGGCTTGAGGGAGTGGACGTAGGCACGATTTTCCGAACCACTATATATCGCGGTGTCGTATCTCTCTTTCCCTACTCTTTTATACACTTGCAAGTTTATTTGTATTTACACCAATTGAATAGAAACTTGCATATAGGCCATTTATTTGAATAGAGAAAATTGACCTAAAACTCACACTTGGTAATAAGAGCTTAAAATCGGCAAAGATTTTATATTTCCGCATTTATAGCGATAACCCAATTCACCCCCCCTCTTGGGTATAGAGATTTCTTGTCGCTACTGCTTGTAGGTACTTTCAGCATGGAGGGGTGCCAAGAGGGCACCCCTTGGGGTGGGATGCTCACAAGGATTGCAACTTTCCCAAGCACCCCTAACTAGGGATGGCAATTTCCGGATCCGGACCCAGGTCCGGATCCGGAAGAGATTTCACTTCCCCGGGTCCGGTTCCGGACCCGGGTAAATATTCCCGGGTCCGGACCCGGGTAAATATTCCCGGGTCCGGACCCGGTTACCCGGATTCTTTTTTTTTTAATTTTTTTAAAAATTTTAATTGTATTATTTTATATTCATATTTGTATTTTATTAGTTTTATTTCAATTTTTTTAATTTTTTATTAAATTCTATTATTTTTATATATATATGCCCATATATATTTATATTTTTTATTAAAATCTAATTTATTTTTTAATTTTTTAATTTATTTTTTTTAAAGAGAATTGCAAAATTGATCCCAAAGGCTCAAGGAAATGAGGAATCGCAACGGTAAAGGTAAAATCCGTACTCACGGAAACATTGGTACCGTTTCCTCTAAATTATGTATGTATGCATATTTCAAATTGATATAAATATTTTGAAGCATACAAAATGATTAGGCAAGTATTCAAACTTCTATTGATATCGATTTTCATTTGATATCACTAAGTGCCTTAATCATATATTTAAACCCCTATTCTATTTCAATTGGTATCACATGAAACTTATTGAGTTAAATTTCATATATGTGATCATTTGATTAATTTTGCATTGAAAATGACTTTGCCATGTAACATAATTATATAATCATGAAAAGCATGGATTTTGATTGTTTAGTAATTGGTAAGATATTCATAAGAAGACAATCATTAATATGCATTGAAGTCATTGATTTTAATTGGTATCATGATATATAATGACTTATTTCATTTGATATCACAATTAGGGAGATACAATGCTTAAAGTGATATGATATTCAATTGGATTCATTGATATAAATTATTAGTTGGTATCATGAGTGCATAATCTTTTGAAACTTGCATTATACATGATCTTTTCATCTTATGACAAAAAGGGGGAAATGCCAAAATGTGCATATTTTTTATTTTGGTATCTTTTTATAGCACATATATAATTGGTATCTCATTTAGATTTAAATTTTACTTCTCCACTTTTTGATAATGTCAAAGGGGGAGAAATCATTAGAAATGAGATTAAAACTTGTTTAACCCTCACCCTTGGTTTAAGGGGGAGTAAATGTACTAATGTGTTTGTCAAGTTGTTATAGAGCTATTTTGAAGACAATCACACATTGAGGGGGAGCTTATGTTGAGGGGGAGCAAAATGGTCAAATTTTTTCCGGACCCGGGATCACCCGGGTCTTAATATTAAAGATCCTGGTGCGGATTTTTTTATTCCGGACCTAGGTCGTCCGGGTCCATGCGGACCCGGGCCGGGTCCGGGTATTTTTGCCATCTCTACCCCTAACTTCCAACAAGACATATAACAATATCCTTTAATGAATAATACAAGAATTTCTAACAATCCCCCACAATTTTTCTAATATTCATATAGACACTCGAGAGAGTTACCATGAACTAAAACTGCATCGAAATAGGTAGCTTTCGCCTTGAACCTTTCCTAGTGAATGACAATCGGATTTACTTGGCAAACCAGTGACTCATAGTCTTGAACTGTTCTGCCGTTGGTGTAAACCAAGACAATTTCCAACACACAGCTTTAATTCGACCATTTTCCCGTTCTACGGTTGTGTTCATTTCGGCCCTGAACAACGGTCCTGGATTCATCAAGCACTTTAGGGTAACCCGCCTTTAAAAGTTCCCATGGAAGCGGTCTCACTTCTTACTTGAAATAGGTGATCTACTATGAAGAGGAAATCTGTCTTTTACCCCAATTAGGACTTATCTCCTAATATAGTGATCATTAAAAGCCTTAACTTATCCTAACCAATGACAGACAGCACTCAGCGTCATTATCGGAATGAGAAAGAGTACAAAACTCTTCAGTGCTTGTTTTGAATTACACAAAGTTTTTGTTGTCCCTTTTGAACCTAGATCTTGGGATCTCCAGTCAGCTAGGTTGGGTTCCACAGTGACAATTCTTAGATTATAGGCTTTAAGCCCATTCCCCTCGATGACTTCTCAACTTGCTCTCGAGGTAAACCTTTAGTGAGTGGATCCGTTAGGTTTTCCTTCGACTTAACATAATCGATCAATATTATGCCACTTGAGAGCAGTTGACGTATGGTATTATGTCTCCGACGTATATGTCGAGACTTACCATTATACATTGTATTTTGGGCTCTACCAATAGCCGATTGGCTATCACAATGTATGCTAATTGCTGGCACCGGTTTGGGCCAACTAGGAATATCCTCCAGGAAGTTTCTAAGCCATTCTGCTTCTTCCGATGTTTTGTCTAACACTATGAATTCTGATTCCATATTAGACCGGGCAATACATGTTTGCCTCGAGGATTTCCATGACACGGCTGTATTACCAAGTGTGAAAACAAATCCACTCGTAGATTTGGAATCCACCGTATCAGATATCCAGTTAGCATCGATGTATCCCTCTAGTACAGCAGGATATCTCTCGTAATATAGCTCATATTTTGAAGTTTCTCTCAGATACCTCAAAACTCTTACTATGGCTTTCCAGTGGTTATGTCATGGATTGCTCGTATATCTGCTAAGCCGGTTCACAGCTTGAGCGATATCAGGTCGTGTGCAATTCGTGAGATACATCAGACTTTCGATGATTCTCGAATACTCTAACTGCGATACGCTTGAACCAGTATTATTGATAGATGAAGAGTTAGGTCCACAGAGGTTCTAGCCACATTTAGATCCCCTTTGATATATTTATCAAGTATCTTCTCAATATAATGAGTCTGAGATAATATATATCCGTCTGATGTCCTAGAAATCTTAATTCCTAGGATCACATCAGTTACTCCCAAATCTTTCATATCAAATCTGCTGAATAACACGTTTTTGGTAAACTGAATCATTTCATGATTACTACCAATTATCAGCATATCGTCTAGATAAAGACACACAATGACATATCCTTTTTGAGTTGATTTGGTGTACACACACTTATCACACTCATTGGTTTTGAACCCATTTGACAACATTTCTTTGTCAAATTTCTTATGCCATTGTTTAGGTGCTTGTTTTAATCCGTACAAGGATTTTACAAGTTTGCACACCTTCTGTTCTTGTCCAGGAACACTAAACCCTTCTGGTTGTTCTATGTAAATCTCTTCATCCAATTCACCATTCAAGAATGCCGTCTTTACATCCATTTGATGTATTTCAAGACCAAATATAGCTTCTATGGCTATGAGCATTCTTATCGATGTGATACGAGTCACTGGTGAATAGGTGTCAAAGTAATCAAGGCATTCCTTTTGTCTATAACCTTTTATGACAAGTCTCGCCTTGTACTTATCTATTGATCCATCCGTTTTCATCTTCCTTTTGAATATCCATTTGTAGCCCAGCGGCTTACAACCTGGTGGAAGATCAACCAACTCCCAAGTATGGTTCTGTAGGATTGAATCAATCTCACTGTTAATAGCCTCTTTCCAAAGAGGTGCATCTGGAGAAGCCATAACTTCTTTATAGCTTTGAGGCTCATTTTCTAACAAATATGTCAGAAAATCGGGACCAAATGACTTAGACGTTCTAGCTATTTTTCTACGTCTAGGCTCGATTGTCTCAATATTTACGCGTTGATCTGATTCTTGGTCAACCTGATCACTGTCCTTGACAGTATCAACTGTTCTTTTGAGAGACTTTATTCTCTGTATTTCCTTATAAGGAAACGTCTCTTAAAAAAATATCGCATTCTTTAACTCAATTATCATGTTCGGATTGATGTCAGAAATCTCCGACTTGTGTACCAAGAATCGATACGCAATACTGTTGCGAGCATATCCAATGAATATACAATCAACAGTTTTGGGTCATATTCTAACCTTCTTAGGTTTAAGAACCATTACTTTGGAAAGACACCCCCACACTTTTAGGTATTTGTAGGAAAGTACGAAACCTTTCCACAACTCATAAGGTGTCTTGTCCAACCTTCTGTGAGGAAAATTGTTTAGAATGTAGTTCACGGAAAGCAAGGCTTCCCCCCACAAGTTCTGGGGTAAACCCGAACTCGTCAACATGGCGTTCATCATTTCCTTCAACGTTCGATTTTTGCACTCCGCAATTCCGTTCTGTTGAGGAGAAAAAGAAGCAGCGGTTTCGTGAATAATTTCGTGCACAGAACAATATTCACCGAATGGTGAAACATATTCACCACCTCTATCGCTCCTGATTCTTTTGATTTTCTTGCCAAGTTAATTTTCAACTTCGCTCTGATAGTGTACAAAGCTCTCAATAGCTTCAGCTTTGCTTCTCAGCAAGTACACATAGCAGAATCTTGTGCAGTCATCGATAAAAGTGACAAAGTACTTTTTACCGCCTCTTGTTTGCACAATATTCATGTCACACATGTCAGTGTGTACAAGTTCTAAAGGTTCAGAATTGCGTTCAACAGAATGAAATGATGTTCGATGTATTTTTGCTTCAACGCAAGCCTCACACTTATGTTGGCTATCAATTGCAAATTTAGGTATAAGGTCTATGTTAATTAATTTACGCATGGTATCATAATTAACATGTCCTAACCTCCCATGCCATACATTTTGTGACTCAATAATATAAGCAGAAGTACTAGCTTTATTAATAGCATGATTGACAGTCATTACATTTAGTTTGAAAAGGCCCTCAGTTAGGTATCTTTTTCCTACATACATATCATTCTTAGTCATTACAAACTTATCAAAAACAAACACAAGCTTAAAACCAGCCTTACTAAGAAGAGAGCCCGAGACGAAGTTCTTCCGAATATCTGGAACATGCAGTACATTTCTCAATGTTAGCTCCTTTCCGGATGTCATCTTCAGAACCACTGTGCCTTGTCCAACCACCTGAGAGGTAGACGAGTTTCCCATTGTCAGATGATCACCACCATCGACCTTCTGGTACATGGAAAACATCTTGCTATCTGCACAGATATGTCGAGTAGCCCCAGTGTCTACCCACCATTCTCTCGGATTCCCAACTATGTTGGCTTCGGTTACCACTGCTGATAGTTCCATCTCTGAGATATCATCAGTCAGCTGCTCACCTTCAGTGACATGTGCCTCATTTTTCTTTTTCTTACCCTTGTCCTGAGACTTCTTGTTTCTGCAGTCCTTTGACATATGACCGCTCTTTCCACATTGTAGCATTTCCCCTTGAACTTCTTGTTCGAAGAATCAGCTCCACTGTTCTTTTTTTCTTGCTACCCTTCACACCCTCAATGATGTTGGCCTTAGACTCCATAGTCTTGTAGCTGGCCTTCTCGGACATCCTGTTGTCCTCATCGATTTTCAATCGAACATTAAGGTCTTCAAGGCTCATCTGCTTCTTTTGTGTTTCAGATAGCTCCTGAAGTCCTTCCATGATGGAGGCAACTTTTCAATTATGGCGGCAACTTGAAACATCTCACAGAGTTTCATACCCTCATCCAGTATTTCATGAATGATCAACTGAAGTTCACCCAATTGAGACATCATTGTCATTGAATCTACCATATTGTAATCCAAGAACTTACCCACGATAAATTTCTTTTGTCCGGCATCCTCGGTTTTATATTTCTTCTCGAGAGATTCCCAGAGAATCTTCGCAAAGGTCATGCCTTGGTACACATTGTACAGGGTATTGTCAAGACCACCCAAAAGGTAGTTCTTGCATAAGAAGTCTCCAGACATCCAAGTCGGTTCTTGCTCTTCCTTGGCCATTTCAGATTCACCTTCTACAGGACCCGGAGGATCTTTGAGGAATTTAGCCAACTGGAGAGTTGTTAGGTAGAACAGCATTTTGCTCTGCCACTGTTTGAAATTTTCCCCACCAAATTTCTCCGGCTTTTCTCCATGAGAGACCGGTACTATGATGTTTCCGCTAGCCATTTGTAACTAGAAAATCCAATATGGGTCAATTAGTCTACAAAAGACAAATTGCACAACGATCAACGAATGATCTTGTTCAAAATGATGTACTAGGTAACCACTTGTTGTTCTATTGGGCGGTGGTTCTAATAAATACAAGTCCTTGAATTTCAACTAAAGATTCCTTAGAAAAATGAATAAACGAATATCGCCTTTTTGACATAATATTCTTTAAACACTTTCCAATAGGATATTTTAGCAATTCAAACCCAGAACTACACTTTATACAATAGTACAGACAATATACAATATGTGTAGATATGTGTAAGTGCCAATCAAGATTGGATGGAATTTCTTGTGTATGATTACACTTTAAATTCTCAACCAAGTATGCAACACACAATCAATTTCAACTCTATCACTATGTGTATGCTTGTGATAATTGAACAACCTAATAATAACTTAAATCTATACTACCAAGTTTAATGTGTTACAGTATATGATTTACTAAGTTAATATTAATTAAACTTTGCAGTTTATAATAATTACATGACTATTTCGTTAGTGTCGCATTCGTATATACGTTTGAACCAGACTGACAGTGTGGGTGCATTCGTATTGCATTTGAAAATGCGTTCGAATGAAGTGTTTCCATAGAGGTCACGTTCGAGCAGCGTTTGTTAAGGCGTTCGAACAGAGTGATTCAAGAGAGTTCGCGTTCATAACGCGTTCGAACGGAATGATTCCAGTGAGTTCATGTTCGTATAACGTTCGAGAACGCGTTCGAACAGAATGATTCCAGAGAGTTCGCGTTTAGGACGCGTTCGAACGTTCTTAGGCAGAAGGATTGCGTTCGAGTTGCGTTTGAAGACGCGTTCGAACGTTCTTACGAAATTTCAGATTTTAAGCCTTCGCGTTCGTCGGACGTTCGAACGCCCTACGGGTCTAACAACACTAGAATACAATAAGTTCTTAAGATTGTGAGCCTTTTAGTGTCATTAAACGTCAAATTATATGCTACAAAATAATTCAAATCAGAAACAGAAATCTAGATATACTTTACATGCAAAACCCTAAAAAGTTGAAACTAGAAAAAACCTGATAAATCTGTATAATGTGATGGCGAATCCAAGTCGAGATCACTCTGTCCTTAAGAACTTATTGGCCCCGTCACAGGTGCTTTACGGATTCAATTAGCCAATGTTCTCCCAGGATAACTTGGTTCCTTCTTGTCCAAGGAGCACTCCTTGACAAGTATATGAACTAGGAAATGATGGAACTCTCTCACAATATAAAATGAAAGCAATATTTCTCAAAACCGGATCTGTCTTCTATGTCTTTGTAATGGATGGGATGCCTCTTATATAAGGCATGAAGGGGTGCCAAGAGGGCACCCCTTGGGGTGGGATGCAACTCTCCCAAGGATTGCAACTTTCTTAAGCACCCCTAACTTCCAACAAGACATATAACAATATCCTTTTAATGAATATTACAAGAATTTCTAACATTTTGGTATTCGGCTTGCATTAGATATTGGTTTATCTCTTCTCTTTACATAATTTGATTTGATTTGTGATACTCAATTGATTCTCAAACCATGAAATACCCGTATTGAGTTTTGCATTATTGACGAGATTCAACATCTATTATATTCAAAACAAAATATTGATTACATCTCTATGAATTTTAATTGAGCAACATATGCTTTAGATAAATTTATTCTTGGTATTTCTAATCATTACATTTGGGTGGATGTTTTTCCATCCTCTTTATCTTGTTTCCTTTGATGTCTTTTTCTTAATCTAATAATAATTCTAATTTCAAAAAAACATGTGTATTTGTGTAACATCCTGCCACAAGCAAGACGTTGCCGACAATAGACAGGAATACCCATCTCCATGAGCCTCATAACTAACGAAAAATGGGAGTGACAAATTTTAAAAATTGGACAACCTGAAATATAATCCAGCACCAGCACGACCTGAAAAGGACATCAGATGAACAAAAAGGTTCTCCGATCCACACAAGATATATTTATCAGGAACAATACTCAATGACTCTGTGCCTACAATAACAAATGCAAATTAAAATTTTATTTACATATATACAAATCTACATGCACATCACGACATAAAACATAATCATCATAACTTCTAAACTTATATGACCATTCTCAGGGCTCTATAATAGGTGACTTCAACTTGGGTGATTCCTTGCCTCGAGCATAAGCATCCTAAGCTTGATGGTTGACTAATCTGGTTGCCCACCTTGACTCACTCACAAAATGATTATTTATTCTCAAGTATAAAATATCGAAATAATAAAATAACTCGATAAGTCTGTAGCCGATTCACATGAAATACATTTAATATGATAAAATTATAATTGAACTAATAAAATAAAATACCAAGGTTATGAAATACACTCTTAATATTTCAAATATATAATAATTTTTATTTTTTATAAAATATAAACTATAATTATTTATCAATCAATTTATTTCTTGATTATCATGTATTAATTATGCCAACACATATAATCCGTCTTGTCTATAATTAGTCTTGTCAATATATTAAATTTGCCAAAATATGTAGAAACGTATTGGTTATAACTAATCTAGCTTTTTAATAGTCCACTCTCTCATATTTATGAGATTCAAGTATTATATGTGTGAATCAAGGATTTACAGCTAGTCAATAGTCCTTAATAAATTGGAAACAGTATGAATTTATCTAGAAAATAATCACAATTTGTAAAATATAAAATAAATAAAAACCACGTATATTATCATACCACTAGTTTTACCATTTATCCCAGCAGAATACAAATTAACAAAACAATATATAAATAAAAATTCTCATAATTATATTAATAAAAGCTCATCTCCACAAATATCAAAAGAGACCCATTGAAATTTTTAAGGAAATGAAAAAGGTGGACACTTCTATTTATCGCAAGAGGTGTTCACATCTTGTTTTAAAACAAATTAATTATAAATTGCATAGTAATTATTGCAATTTGCATAACAATTATTGCAAATTACTATGCATTTTACAATTAAAGAATTGCATGCATTGTCTAATTCACGGAGCTTGCTTTCATTTCGTTATCTTCTTGCATTACTCATCTTCCTTTTCCATTTATCTTCAAAAATTGTGGGCCATCTCTTTTATTTTTTTTTTTTTTTGTTTTTTTATTTGCTTTCTTGACTTTTGCTTCTCATATATGATGTTATCATAACTCTTGGAATAATCTTCATGTAATGGCCAAACTTGAAATGTTACATGACTTTTAGGGAGTTAGATGGTCAGTGGCTCATCATAACCAAAAATTTGATTTTACAAAAAATTAAAGGTCCAAGAAATTTAGATTCATATGCATTTTTCATTTGAGCATCTAAAACAATATTTTACCTATACAAGAATTAAAAATCACAATAATAATACATAAAATATAAAGTAAATTTAAAAAAAAAACATATTAACTTAAAAGGATTAATGAAACAATAAGTGTAAAATGATTAATTTTTCTTTTAATAAATGTACACTTTTTTAGTATTCATCACACCTCCAACCCAACTTATTACTAGTCTCTAGTAATTTAAGCGAAAATTTAAAAGTCATATTTTTATCCAAGTTAATAATTATTTTATTTCTTTCTAAATTATCAAATAAGAAAATATTCATGTACTTTCTATCATTCTTCCATACACACATAAGAAAAAGTACCAATCAATCTATTGTGCCAACAATATTCATAGGTCTTGTTTGTTAAAAAAAAAGAGTAATATTTTGGTCCTAAAGTTATATCGGAGTTCACACATTTTTAGTAATGATATTTTATTTAAATTGTAATATCCCGTATTTATTTTGGAGTTTCTGCGTAAATTTTATTTTCACGTGTGTAGTCGCGTCCGAACATGAGGTCAATTTTTATTGTAAAATGGAAACTTTTTTTTAATAAATTAATTATAAGACAATAATATCTAAACTAGAGGAATTAAATTGAGATTTGACACAGAAGCATAAATAAATTCTAGATAATTCTACACACACCTAATTAATACACACACATAGAGATGGTAATTTCCGGACCCGGACCCGGATCCGCAACTTCTTTTTTGGACCCGGGTCCGGCAATGGACCCGGAAAAGGTATCCGGGTCCGGACCCGGGTATACCCGGAATGGACCCGGATCCGCAACTTTTTTTTTTTTTTTAAATCAATCTCACAAATCTTTTTTTTAAAAAAAAATCAGTCCCACCTGGCAGATCAGGTGGGGTGTGGCTGCGTGAGGTATTGAGGTTTGTGGGGGTGGCTGCGTGCGTGAGGGGAATTAGGGATAGGGAGTTAGGGACCCTCATTTAGGAATTAGGGTTACGTTTTACGTTGTTGTTGTTGTTTTTTTTGTTTTTTTTTTTTTTTTTAAACCGGGTCCCGGGTACCCGGGTCCGGAAAATTTCCAGACCCGGGACAATGCGGGTCTGCAAAATTCATAACCGGATCCGCAAAAAAAAAAATTACGGATCTGGGTAGACTCGGACCCGGGTCGTCCGGGTCCATGCAGACCCGGGCCGGGTCCGGTTGCCATGCCTATACACACACATACACTGCCTAAGGATCACACACACACTCACGCAGAAAACAGGGGGCAAACGAGGACCAAAAAAAAAAAAAAAAAAACACAGAGATGGTGATTGAGAAAAAATTTGGAAAAGACAATATGCTCAATTTGTTATGAAGATCTCAAGCCAATCGTCGAAGACATCCAAGTTATCTCAATTTGCGGCCACGTCTTTCACGAGCTCTGTTTGCAGCAATGGTTCGAGTACTGTTCAAGTTCGAAGAAGTGTACGTGTCCCGTGTGTAAGCAAAGATGTTCGTCGAGTCATGCAAATCGACTTTATTTTCAGTCAATTGGGGACCAAATCGATTTGATTAATTCACAGAAGCCAAAAGAGCACGAAGTCGAAGATCCAGAGGTTTTGCGTGGTGAAGTGAAATTAATGGAGGTCAAGGTTTCGAGGCTCAATTCGGTTTTGGAGAGCAAGGGGAAAGAGATTAAAGAAATTAATGAGGAGTTATGTCTTTGCAAGGAGCGTATTAAAGAGGAAGCAGAATTGAAGAATGAAGCCTTGAGATAAAAAAATATCTATTGAACAGTTGCTTCATTCAAAATCGCAGGAGCTTGATAAAGTAACATTGGAATGCTTAAAACTGAAAGAAAGGAATATGGCCTTGGCCAAAAAGCTTGCTTCTCTCAAATTGGTAACAGATTTGAACCTAGGTGAAGATGAAGTTCTCAAATTTGCCTCTTTGGGTAATGGGGCTAACAACAAAGATACAATAGATATTCTAAGAAAGTCTTGGTCATTCGTAAAAAGAAAAAAAAGAAAAAAAAAAGGAGGGAGGCAGAAGAGAGAAAAGCAGAAAAGCTGAGAGAGAAGGAAAGTTGAGAGGGAAGAGAGGGGCTGGACCGAGAAAGAGATGCAATGGGTAAGTATATTATTCAATGATTTCCTTAAATTTGGGTATGATAAGAAATTAAATAATTGAATGATTAAGATGATTAGAAGTAAGTTAGAGTGAATTAAATTTTATTTTATGTATAAAATTGAAAGGAATCAATTGATTAAAGAATTGAATTTAGGGGAAATTGGCCATAACCCTAGAAAATGAGGTGTCTCATTTGTGTAAGAAAGTAAAAAAAGATAAAAACCCTAAAACCTTATTGTATGGTCGAATTTTTAGGAATTTAAGGGTCTTGGAATTCTGAACTTTCAAGGTGAAGGTCTTTAATATATTACTTCTTTTAAGCTAATTAACTTAGAAATTACAATTGTTTTAGTTGTTCAAACTTTATTTGATTTTGAGTAAATGGGTGGTTTTGTTAAGCTTATCCCAAATATGTTTGTTCTAGGGTTGTTAGTGGGGTATATTGGAGGTTGTGTGGTGGTTTATTTTGAGTAGATGAAAAGAATTTTGGAGCTTGGGAAGTGGGCTGATTTTCGGCAGAAGGAAGGGTATTTGAAAGAATTTTTAGTTCAATGAGTGATTATGTAAGGTGGCTATGATATTTGGGGTATTTTTTTTAATGATATTAAATGAGCATTTTGTTTGGTGATTAATCTAATGTGATGGTAATGGATTTAATGTCAGAATTGGGAAAAGTATGTATGTGTATGAATAGATATGAACATAGGTTTTGGCGTTTGTAAGGGTGTATGGTGATAGGTTAACTTATATGCATATATGGGTAATGTGTGTATTGTATAAATTATAATGTGCAATGTGTGACTATTGAGTCTAAATGAATCGTCGACGGGATTATACCTAAAGAGATTTTACGTTTATATCTATATCTTTGGGATAATCAGGATACCTATGACGGAAAGGGTTATACGTATGTAGTGATCTCGACCTGTATGGTTCAGAGATTTTATCCGTGTTCGTCATAATTTACGGGTGGGTAGATTATGGACACGAAATTGGTTTTCGTAACGGATATGCCTGAACTTAGAGAGTCTCACTAATGAGATATAGTCGTTGGGCACTAAGACAACTTTTATAAATAATACGGATTATTTATAAGTCGTTTAACAGTTAAACGTAGATACATGCTTTTGGTCATTTATTAACTGTTGAATTGTGATATTTGACATTTATAATTAATATATGTATTTTGATTATTTAATGTAAATAAAATACATATATTTTGAGATATTTGTATTTAATTATTTATTTATTGAATTGTTGAATAATTGAATTAATTAAATATTTAATATCTTTTTACTTATAAAGATAAGAAATTTGGCCACTTTTAATTGGAAATCTTGGCCAATTTGGATTGGTTATTTTTGGCATGATTTAGTTGGCTAATTTGTGAAAAGTATTGAATTCTTTGACAATTTGATACCACAAATTAATCAAATCAATTTCCAATTAATTAAAACAAAAAATTGAAAACGTGGTTGTAATTTTTTCCCACAAATTTTGGTAATATGGGGAAATTATTTAAGCCATTTTTTGTTTTTTGTTTTTCATTCTATCAACCCTAAGAAATTAAATACAAAAGAAAGAAAGAGGAGAAAAGAATAAAAAGAAGAAAAAGCTTACTTATTAAGCATACTTTTAGCCATATTGATGGATTGTTGCCATTCTAGAATTTTGTAGCCACTCATGTTAGATCTAGAATTGTTCTTGATATATTTCATGTTGGTGAGACTCAATTGGTATTGGAAAAATTGAATTAAGACATTGAATTGAATTAATTTGGTGTTAATTTGATTAATTTGTGAAATTGAGAAAGTAGGGTTTCCAACCTTCACCAAATTTGGGGCTTTTCATATATGTGTTGATTTTTAATGTATATATGATGTGTATAATATTTGGGAATATTTGGGAATTGAATTGGGCATGTTTTGAACATAAAGGACCAAATTAAAAATTCTTGAAAATTGAGGGACCATTCGGCAATTTAGTAAAAAATATTTTCTGAAATTGAAAATATGAAATTTCATGTATAAAAATGAATAAATCATTTTGGAATTGATTTAGAATCAATTAGAATTGTATTTGACAATTTTGGACTAAAATGATTAAAATTCAAAATTTTGGGGCAAATTGGTAATTTTTGAAAAATATGTTTTTTGGGTAAAATTTCAGTTATTAAATATTTAGTAATTGAAATAAATTAGTTTATTTTAATTACCCAAGAAAATAATTGAAATCGGAAAATTTTGATTTTCCGCGATCCGCTGCGTTTACCCGAATTATCGCCTGAAACCCTTACAGACAAGTATATGTCTATCCTGTAAGAAAATATATTAAATGGTTATATATCCTAAAGGAAGATCGTGGGCTATTAAGTTTAAGGCTGAAACCTAAAATTCCTTCGTCAAGTTTATTTTAAGTTTACCAGAACAATCTTATTAGTGGCCAGTTAACAAGACGCATTAAGTTTAAGACTTAATAAGTAAACCTTTATATTACCCAAACTATAAAATAAACCCTTATAAACCGGTGATATTAGAATTTATCACAACCCTAGATAATGAGTTTAGCTATGACACATATTTAAGGCTAGTAAGAACTTAAATAAAATAAAAGATATAAAGTAAAATGCTGGAAAGCAAAATGCTGGAAAGTAAATAAAGAAAAATACAATAAAAGAAAATGCTAGGGCTGGAGGATCCACTTTTATTACTACAATTTTAGATATCTCTCTTAATATAATATATTAACTTATGTGATATTACCAACCAGCCATATAGGCGGTAACCTGATTAAGTCAAATTAATAATTAATTACAAACCCACCAACCAGTCGATATCCAAGCTTAGTCATGTTAAAATCAGTTTATGATTAATTACCAACCGGCCAATTTAGCGGTATCCTTGTTAAGTCAAGTTTTAAGTAGTTATTATATTATAATTAAGGGAGATAAATCTTAATAGCAGTAATAAAAGCTTTACATTTTACCTTAGAAGGGGGAAGTTACATCCTCATTGTTGAATAGTAAAAACTGAAAAAGTAAAGAAAGTAAATTACTATTACAAAAAGTAAATAAAATTAATTACAGAACTGAAATTTAAACAAACTAGAAACAAACTCCTTAGAATTATCAAGGATTTACAGAGAGGAAGATACATTTGAAACTAAAATTTCGAGCTGAATTTATAGGCGTCAATAAGTGGAGCGTGTCGCGACGCGCTCATCTCTATGCGGAGATGACGACACGTGGCAGTTGGATTCGCGATAAGGGGACACTTGGCAGAGGGCGTCGGCAACTCAATGATTGTGCTGACATGGCGATGTTGATTGTCGGCACCGTGTGATGGTGACACGTGGCACAAGATAATTGGTTGATGATGACGTGGCTAACACGTGGTAAGTTGACTTGGCATGTGACTGATGTGGATGCCACGTGGCTGACATGTGGATGACACGTAGACAACACGTGGCAATGCGATTGTCGACAGCATGTGATGGTGACACATGGCACGGCGCACTTTAGCGGATCTGCTTTGATGTTGACACATGGCATGTGCATGTTAGCATCCGGCGCACGTTAGCGGTCTTCTCAGATTGTGACATGTGGCACATCGTATTTTAGCAGGTGGCGCACTTTAGCGGTCGCGACGCTGAAGGATTTTTCCGTTTTTCACTGTTTTAGCCCCAAATCTCCTCCAGAGAGTCCTGAAATTTTATTTATCTACAAAATAACACAAAACACATCAAAACATTCACAAAACTCAAGAATCTATATAAAATATGAAGTTAAATGAGTGGGAAATAGTGATACATTTACCACTCATCACACCCCAAAACCTAACATTTTGCTAGTCCTCGAGCAAAACAACAAAATAAAATAACATAAACATATTTAAAATAAATTAAACCAAGTCACTTCCGTAGGGATCATGGTTGCATTTAGCATATACAACAAGCCTTTAAACCCCTAGGTGTCCCTAGTAGATGAGTTGTAGTCTCGTGAGGGGTTACAAAACGATACCCACAAACGTTTGATAAAAGTAAAAAGATAGTAAAACTAATGCACATAAAAGAAAAAAGACAAAAGAAAAGAGAATAAAGAAGTTAATGACTAAACATGTGAAACTTCTTATCCAAGTTAATAGTTGTTTTGTTTCTTTCTAAATTACCGAATAAGTAAATTCTCCGATTATTTTTACCATTCTCCATATATATAGTTAACAAAGTATTAATCAACTCATTTTTGCCCACAATAGTCACAAGTGCAGTTGAAAAGAGAGTAATATTTTTGTCCTAAAATTATATCAAAATTCACACATTTTTTAGCAATGAAATAATTTTTCTGATTTTTCTGATTTTCATTTTGATTTTTTTTAATATATCCCATCATTTTTTAGATGCTTCCTCCAATTAAACTAGAGCACTGAATATTAAAAACTTTTCAATTACAGCTCATGTCTGTATGTTACCATGTATGTTGATAATACCTGTCAACTGAGCATATGAAGATCCATTTTAGTCAGTATTATGGAGAATTTACAAATTAAATAATTCAAAAGGAAATAAATAAAAATTAACTTGTTCAGAAATAGGTTGAGATACGTCTCAGGAATATAAATTCCTTACTCGGCTATCTCTTACGCCAATTTCATTTGATTAATTAAATTAAAAACATAAAAATACAAAATATTTTTAAAATTTTTGAAACTTTTTCAATTTTGTTTTTGTATTTTTTCGAAAAATTTTAGACTAAAAATAAAACAATAAAAACAAGATACAAATTAACTATTCCACTCCCCCAAACCTAAATAAGACATTGTCCCCAAAAGAGTAAAAGGAGAGTTTAGAAAATCGTACCTGGTTAGCTGAAATTCTACATCTAAATGAAAAGTTACAGGTTAAGCTCCATATTTATTCTACGCCTCTTACCACGATCTTTATCGGACCAGTTTATCTTGGAAAGAATGGGGTCAATTTGTGGTTCAAAGGCTAAGATTTGGTCAATTAAATCAGGGGCAGTTCTGGCAGTGAAGAGAAGTTCTTTTACAGGTTTTGACATGAATCCATTTCTCCGAGCATCATCAAGAAACACACAATGAAAATCAAAAAATCCATCTACATTATACAGTCCAAGCGGTTTATGGTGTATGTTCAAGTTCGTCCAAGATAACACAGTAAAAAATTTCCTCCATTATGCCCAAGCCACCTGACAAAGCAATAAAAGCATCAGCACAGTTAATCATTTCTACCAGTCGTTTAGACATACCTGGTACGATCAGTTCCTCGCCGTTTGATGATCCAATAAGATTCGCCTCCGCCAAGGGTTTCGGGATGATTCCCAGAACTTTACTGCCTCCTTCCTGTACAGCCTTTGAAACGATCCCCATTAGTCCAAGATGCCACCACCATATACTAAGTGCATATTCCTTGCAGCAATGACTCGACCCAATTCCTGTGCTGCTGCTACGTATTGTGGCTTAGTACCAACACTAGTGCCACAAAATATACAAATATTTTCAACTAATCTTCTTGAAGTAGCTTCCATTTTTATCTGGATGCCTTCAAAAGTGCAATGATGAGTTGAACTTATAGAACCTGAAAAGGGGTGAGTAATAATAATAGCACTAGTACCTGTGAGATGACAATTATTAGTTAAACAGTAAAATGAATCGTTGGAAGTCAAAAAGTCTGGATCCTATCAGAGAGAATAAAAGAAAATAACAAAACAAATCATAATTATTAGGAAAAGACAAAAAGATATAATATTTACAAGAAAAGTAACGGCTTGATTGACGTCTATGCGTCAGGGACAAACTTCCCATCCAATTTTCTTATAAATTGGCAAACATGGTCTTTTTGAGTCAGATTCCCAAGACTTAACTGTTGTATTTCTTTACGGAATTGTGCATATAACATACAGATTTCATGATACACATATCCACTAGGATGCGTCTCAAGAGTCTTAGATATGTCATCCAAAGACTCCTTACTCAAGCAATCCCTAATGAAATTAATCTTATCTTCGCGGTTATCAGACATCATTCCTAAAAAATGACAACGAGTATCACAAAACATACGAGCACATTTATAACAAACACACATTCTTTTGTCTCTTCTCTTTTTAGCATATGTGCTTCTTCTTAAACCAGACAGATGTGAAATAAAAGAGTCAGAAGACTCACCTACCAATTGGACCCGTGCTTCAATAATCCAACGAATATTAGTATGATTACCTTTGATCATCAGTAGTCTCATACGTTCCAAGCGAGCTTTGTAAACTTTCATCAGAGATTTTTGAGGGAGAGAAAGAATTTACTTGTGCAGATTTGCGAGAACTTCTTCCATCCTGAAATGCGACTTTACCTGTAAAAACTTAAACACACCAAATTAAAACACACCAAATCACAATATATACACAAATTGCATGGATTGCCTCCCAGCTAGCGCTAAGTTTAATGTCGTCAGCTAGACATGATTTCCCGAACATTAGGCTGGATCTGAAAGTGTGACACTTTCTTTTTATCGCTCAACTGATTATCCCCAGTAGTGTTTGACACGCTGACTGTTAACCTTGAGTGTTTCGTTGGTGTTGGGATTAAGTAACTCAACAACTCCATAGGGTAAAACCTAAGTAATCACAAATGGCCCTGGCCGCATTGATTTCAACTTTCCAGGAAAAAGTTTCAACCTCGAGTTGTACAACAACATATGCTGCATTGGTTTTAGTTTTCTATGCACTATTTGGTGATCATGCCATTTCTTGGTCTTTTCCTTGTATAATCTGGCTTTCTCATAAGCCTGTAAGTGAAATTCCTCCAATTCGTTGAGTTGATAGAGTCGTTTCTCTCCTATAGCTTGTGGATCAAGATTCAACTTCTTCAGTGCCCAGAATGCCTTATGTTCAAGATCAACTGGCAGATGGCACGCTTTTCCAAACACCATTTGATATGGGGACATACCAATGGGTGTCTTGTAAGCTGTTCGGTAGGCCCATAATGCGTTGTCCAATTTTGTAGACCAGTCATTCCTTGTTGATCCAAAGGTTCTCTCCAATATTCTTTTGATCTCCCTGTTTGAAACTTCAACCTGTCTATTTGACTGTGGGTGGTAGGCTGTGGCAAATTCATGAGTACCTTCATACTTGGATATGAGTGCATCAAAGTATCTGTTGCAGAAATATGAGCCACCATCACTGATAATTGCACTAGGTATTCCGAAGCGAGTGAAAATATTCTTTTTAAGGAATTTGATCACCACTTTTGAATCGTTTGATGGTAGTGCAATTGCTTCAACCCATTTGGAGATATAGTCTACTGCAACCAGGATGTACAAGTTTCTGAATGATGGAACAAAGGGTCCCATAAAATCAATTCCCCATACATCAAATATCTCCACTTCCAGAATGTTTTGCAGAAGCCTTCATTTCTTCTCGAGATATTTCCTGTTCTCTGACACCTGTCACATTGGAGAGCAAATAAAAAAGCATATTTAAAAAGAATGGGCCAAAACAAACCTGATTGAAGGACTTTAGCTGCAGTTTTATTCCCACTGAAGTGTCCATCGTATGGTGATAAATGGCAATGCTGCAAGACACGGTTGACCTCCTCCTTTGGAAGACACCGTCTCAGTAATTGATCAGCACAACGTTTGAACAGGTACGGTTCATCCCAGATTTAATGGTTGACTTTTTTGAAGAATTTCTTCTGATGCTGAGTTGTCCATTCCAACGGCCATTTTCCTGACACGATGTAGTTGACATAGTCAGCATACCAAGGGACATTCTGTTGTTTCATGTCAAATAGCTGTTCATCTGGAAAAGTTTCTTTGATTGTCAATTCTTTGCCAGCTGTTTCTCCATTTTTGATCCTCGATAAGTGATTTGCCACTTGGTTTTCTGTCCCTTTCCTGTCTCTGATCTCCACGTCAAAGTCTTGCAGAAAAGTATCCAACTGATCAATCTGGGTTTGGCATCTTTTTTCACGATAAGATATTTGATTGCTGAATGATCTGTGTAAACCACCACTTTGGGACCCAGCAGATAAGAGCAGAATTTGTCAAAAGCAAACACAACTGTGAGCAACTCTTTTTCAGTGGTTGTGTAGTTGAGTTGGGCTTCATTCAGAGTTCTGCTGGAGTAATAAATGGTATGGAAAATATTTGCTTTGCGTTGTCCCTAAACTGCACCTACAACAAAATCACTAGCATCGCACATCACTTCAAATGGAAGAGTCCAGTCTGGTGCTACAATGGGAGCATAAACAAGCTTCTATTTCAAGATCTCAAAAGCTTCCTGGCATTCTTTGGTGAAGTTGAAAGGCACATCCTTTTCCAGAAGATTGCACAGAGGTTTAGCAATCTTGGAAAAGTCTTTGATAAATCTCTTGTAAAAGCTCCGAATCCCTTTGACAGATGTTGGTAGAGGTAATTTTCCAATTGTCTCAATCTTTGCTTTGTCTACCTCGATTCCCTTTTATGAGATCCGATGTCCAAGGCGATGCCTTCCTCTACCATGAAGTGTCATTTCTCCCAGTTGAGTACCATGTTGGTATCTTCACACTTTTGTAACATATGTTCCAGATTTTACAATCAGCGGTCGAAAGAGTCTCCAAATACAAAGAAATCATCCATGAAAATCTCTATACTCTATTCCAGCATGTTTGAGAAGATGACCATCATGCAATGCTGAAATGTGACAGGAGCATTACATAATCCAAATGGCATCCTGCGTAAAGCAAAAGTACCATACGGACATGTGAATGTGGTTTTCTCCTGATCTTATGGGGTGATGGCAATCTGATTGTACCCCGAATATCCATCCAAAAAGTAATAGAACTCATGTCCCGCCAATCTGTCTAGCATCTGGTCAATAAATGGCAGCGGAAAATGATCATTCCTTGTTGCTTTGTTCAGCTTCCGGTAGTCCATGCATACTCTCTATCCAGTCACCGTTCTTGTTGTAATCAGCTCATTCTTTTCATTAATGACTACAGTAATTCCTCATTTCTTCGGTACACACTACATAGGACTCGCCCAGCTGCTGTCTGAGATGGGATAGATGATGTAATCATCCAACCATTTGATGATTTCTTTCTTTGCGACCTCCTTCATGATTGGATTGAGTCTCCGTTGATGCTCCACTGTGGGTTTGTACTCCTCGTTCATTAGGATCTTGTGCATGCAAAATGATGGACTAATGCCTCGAATGTCTGCTATAGTCCAGCCAATGGCTCTCTTGTGTTCTCGTAACACTCTCAGTAACTTTTCTTCTTGGTCTAAAGTTAGCGAAGAAGAAATAATCACAGGTAATTCAGAAGAGTTTCCAAGAAATGCATACCTGAGATGGCTCGGCAATAGCTTCAGCTCCAGCTACGATGGTTCCTCAATTGAAGGTTTGATTTGATCCTTCTTTGGTAGTTCCAGACTTTCCACTGGTGGTGTCGATTTGAATCAGAATGGCTTGTCAAGGTAGTTGATACATTCCAGAATTTCAGCATTTAGCTCGCTGTCAGTCATGTTGGTGATGCAAGCTTCAAGTTTATCCGAGGGAATTGTATCAGTATCCTGATTGATACTATCAACAACATCAATTATGAAACATTATTATTCCTTTTCATCGCTCGAGAATTTCATGGCTTTGAAAACATTAAAGATAACTTCTTAGTCCTGAACTTTCATGGTTAATTCTCATTTTTGTACATCAATAATAGTTCAACCTGTAGCCAAGAATGGTCTCCCAAGGATGATGGGTACATCTTTGTCTTCCTCCATGTCAAGGATAATGAAATCTTCCGGGAGAATGAGTTTTTTGACTTTGACCAGCACATCTTCAACTACTGCTCTTGGAAATGCAAACGTTCTATCAGCAAGTTGTAGAGAGACTAAGGTAGGCATTGCTTCTCCAATTTGTAGTTTCCTGTAAATAGAAAAAGGCATTAAATTAACACTTGCACCAATGTCACATAAAGCCTTACTGATATAATGTTCTCCAATGGTGCATGAGATAGTAAAACTGCCAAGATCCTTCAACTTCGGGGGAAGTTTCATCTGAATGATGGCGCTGTATTCTTCCGTTAATGCTTCTGTCTAATAATCTCCCAATCTCCGCTTCCGTGAAAGAATGTCTTTCATGGATTTGACATAACTAGGCATTTCTTCCAACGCTTCTGCGAATGGAATGTTGATGTGCAACTTTTTGAACACCTCCAGGAATCGAGCAAACTGCTTGTCCAGTTTATTTTTCTGAAGACGCTGTGGAAAAGGTGGAGGTAGAGTGATTTTTTCTTGATCTTTTTCCTTTGTTTCTTTTTCCTCAATCTGTGGAACTGCTTCTTTAGGAACTTCCTCAATAGATGCCTTGATTCCAACATCTTTGTTGATTTCAGTACCGCTTTTCAAGGTAATGGCTTGACATTGCTCATTCTCTCGCTTCCTTGGATTTGGTTCTGTGTTGCTTGGAAGATTTCCTGGCGGTCTGTAACTTTGAGCATTGGCCAGTTGTCCAATTTGATTCTCCAGTACTTTGATGGAAGCAGATTGACTTTGAAAAATAACATCATATGCTGCTTGTTACTTTTCGAACATCTCTGCAATCCATTTTTTCATTTCTGGTTCTTTTTGAAACTTCTGGCCTTTGTTTTGTTGTTGGAATCCAGATGGTGGATTTTTCTTTTGTCCTGGATTATTGCTCCATGAAAAATTGGGATGATTCCTCCCCAATAGGTTATAGGTGTTGGAATATGGATTGTTCATCTGTCTATTGAAATTCTTGACATAATTCATCGTTTCTTCTTGTTGGTTTGGCTCTGGTGCTCCTCCAAATGGTGAACTTGTGGCTCTGGCGATGTTTACCATTTGCGTGCTAAGTGTTTCCAGGCTTTTGCACATCTGCTCCAACTTAGTATTCACTGCTGAGTTAGCTCTAACTTCATAAATTCCTGCAATTCGTTGAATCATGCTCCTTTCTGTTGGCCACAGAGAATTGTTATTAGCCATTTCTTCGATTAAGTCCCAAGCCTGATCTTCTCATTTTGCCATAAAAACTCCTCCAGTAGCAGAATCAATTGTGGTTCTTATCCGTCCAGAAAGTCCATTATAGAATGTTTGGACTTGAAGCCATTTTGGAATCTCATGGTGAGGACATTTCCGGAGCAAATCTTTGTACCTTTCCCAAACTTCGTATAAAGTTTCCGAGTCAAGTTGTACAAAGGATGTGATGTCATTCCTCAGTTTTGCTGTTCTGACTGGTGGAAAGTATTTTGCAAGGAATTTGGTGGCTAGAGTGTTCCAAGTTGTGATGGAACCTGTTGGTAGTGAATGTAGCCAAGCTTTAGCTCTTTCTTTCAAGGAATATGGAAAAACCCGCAGTCTCATTGCTTCTTCATCCACTTTATTGTAATTGAAAGTGCCGCAAAATTCCAGGAAGTTGCTGATGTGAGCATTAGGATCTTCAGTTGCATTCCCCCCAAACTGAACTGACTGCTGAATCATCTGAATACATGTTTTGATGTCACATGTATTTACTGGTAAGATAGGAAGTACAATACAAGAAATGAGGCCGTCAACCACTGGAATGGTTCTGTCTCGAATGGGAATTGGTGGTGCAACCTCCAAATGTTCATGTTCCATGTTTATCAGTGCTTCTTGGCCTTCTCGCCTTTCCCTTCTCAACTGGCTGATTGTTCTTTCAATTTATGGGTCAAGCGGTCGGAGTTCAAAGTTTCTGGTTCGTCTCATGTAGTGGCTGAGAACCTGAAACACAAGAAAATAAAAATAATAAGCAAAAAGACATTAGACACAAGTAACGTATCTAACCTTAAAACTAATAGTGAAAGATAACTAAGTCCCCGATAAACGGCGCCAAGAACTTGACCGGTGCGTAATCATACGCGTATAAAGCAAGTGCACATATCGTTCAAGTATTATAAAAAGTATTGATCCCATGAGGACTTAATACCTAAGATATTAATTTTATGAGGCCAAATGATTACAAGTATCTAATGGATTGGTTGTTTTGATTGGTGACTTTAAATTTAAAACAAGTAAATAAAATTACGCGAGAGTAGATTTAAGAAAATTCAAATTTATAAAACTATCTAGGGTTGTGATTTCTTCCAATATCATTTAAAAGATAAAGTGGCTATTTCATGTTTGTGTAATATATTGGTTTACTAATCTGGAACACGAAATTATGCAAAAGCCTCTGACGATGGTCAGCTGCACATACCTAATATAGCCTAATTAAACCATATGTCTATGTCAATCAAATTACCTGAATTCATTAAGATTAAGTTCCAATTGTGGCTACCCCGCCTGACAGGTACATGTCTATCCTGTAAGGAAATCTATTAAAGGGTTATCTATCCTCAAGGAAGATCGTGGGCTATTAAGTCTAAAGCTCAAAACCTAAAATTCCATCGTCAAGTTTATTTTAAGTTTACCAGATCAATCTTTTTAGTGCCCTGTTAACAAGAGGCATTAAGCTTAAGACTTAATAAGTAAACCTTTATATTACCCAAACTATAAATAACCCCTTATAAACCGGTGATATTGGAATTTATCACAACCCTATATAATTGGTTTAGCTACGACATATATTTAAGGCTTGTATAACTTAAATAAAATAAAAGACATAAAGTAAAATGCTGAAAAGTTAAATGCTGAAAAGTAAATAAAGAAAAATACAATAAAAGAAAATGCTAGGGCTGGAGGATCCACTTTTATTACTACTATTTTAGATATCTCCCTTAATATAATATATTAACTTTTGTGATATTACCAACCAGCCATATAGGTGGTACCCTGATTAAGTCAAATTAATAATTAATTACAAACCGACCAACCAGGCGGTATCCAAGCTTAGTCAGGTTAAAATCAGTTTATGATTAATTACCAGCCAACCAATATAGCGGTATCCTTGTTAAGTCAAGTTTTAATGAGTTATTATATTATAGTAAAGGGAGATTAATCTTAATAGCAGTAATAAAAGCTTTACCTTTTATCCTAGCAGGGAGAAGTTACCTCCTCATTGCTGAATAGTAAAAACTAAAAAAGTAAATAAAGTAAATTACTATTACAAAAAGTAAATGAAATTAATTACAGAACTGAAATTTAAACAAATTAGATAAAAACTCCTTAGTATTATCAAGGATTTACAGAGAGGAAGGTATATCTGAAACTGAAATTTCAAGCTGAATTTATAGGCGTCAATAAGTGGAGCGCGTCGCGATGCGCTCACCTCTGCGCATCGTGACGCGCCGTGATTTACGGCGTGCTTTGCGACGAGGCAGTTGGATTCACGATAAGGTGACCCGTGGCAGAGGGCGTCGGCAACTCAATGATTGCGATGACATGGCTGACATATGGCGATGTTGATTATCGGCACCGTGTGATGGTGACACGTGGCATAAGATAATTGGTTGATGATGACGTGGCTGACACGCGGCAAGCTGACTTGGCATGTGACTGATGTGGATGCCACGTGGATGACACGTAGACGATATGTGGCGATGGCGATTGTCGGCAGTATGTGATGGTGACATATGGCACGACTCACATTAGTGGATCTGCTATAATGTTGACATGTGGCAGGCGCACGTTAATGGTCTTCTCAGATTGTGACACGTGGCACAACGTATTTTAGCAGGCGGCGCACGTTAGCGGTCGTAATGCTGAAGGATTTCGTGTCGCGATGCGCAAAATTACAATTTAGCCATTTTGTCCGTTTTTCATTGTTTTAGCCCCAAATCTCCTCCAGAGAGTCCTGCAACTTTATTTATCTACAAAATAACACAAAACACATCAAAAATTCACAAAACTCAAGAATTTATACAAACTATTAATTTAAATGAGTGGGAAATAGTGATATATTTACACTCATCAAAACCCCAATAAAAATAGTATCAGAGCAGGTCTGATGCTTCATCCATTACATTTATCATGCTTGATCTATGATATGTAATCAAATTTTAATATTTGCGCATGCATGTAATCTATATGTTACTTGACTTTTCGGTCCTACGCTAACGGAAACGTAACAGAAATTTAATAGTTAAATTGAGTTATGTCTTCTAAGGTAGAATTGAGTTGTTTAAAAAATGATTTAGATTAAAATTCTACATTTGATATCGAGTAATGCTTCCTTGAGGAATATCCCTGTTTAAAATAAGGGTGTAAAGTAACGTGTATAGGATGCATGTTTCTTGGTCCGTCTTGTCATTACGGCTTATGGGTAACTTTTTATGGCTGCATTCGAGATTGTTCCAAAATAGTGAGGGTGTAGTTGATAGAATTTTATCCATGCCGGTTGTATATGGATACTAGAAAAATTCAAGTGTAAGTGGAAATCCTGAACATGCCAAAGCTGTCAGGATACATCGGTAGCTTGAGTTTGTCATTGGCAAGTGAAGTCTTGATACATCTCCTTGTGAACGTGCCAAAGCTGTCATAACGAGAAATGGTCAGGACCAAAATCAGGAGTCAGTGATGAGTGATTGACAATGAGTTGTCTACCTAATGAATATACGTAAGCAAGATCTTGCCAAAGCTGTGAGTCGAAATATATTCATGGGATCCTACTCTCACTATGGAATTCGATTTAATTATTGAATTCCTATTCTCTGTTGGGGATTACGGTATTACGTAAAGTAGTTTGAGACACTGCTGGGTTAAAAATCCATAACTAAAGCGGTGTGTAATTTTATGGAATTTGCTGCTTTTGTTTTCCTTTATTCTATATTGTTTATAGAATTACACTTCTAATCCACTGCATAGCATATTACTTGAATATTTTTTCTGACTTTACTTATGGTTACATATTTCTAGAATAGGTTATATAATAACAGTAGACTTAGATATTGTTAGATTAGTTCAAACCATAAGGAACTGTTGTTCCGATTTTCTTGAAAAATCAAGATGGTTAGTAACTTGGTTACTAAGTCACAATTATTAATCTAAATAGAATATCTATTTTGGATATAGTTATCTAGTAAGAATTGACACGAATCAGTTTATGTGTCGAGATTCTTGACGGCATTAAGAAAACCCCATTAGTATTTATTTATCTTATAATGTCGTTTCTTTGATTTTTAGAAGTCACGTGTCTGACACAGTTTTCTAATCAATCATTTGCAATTGTTGTGAATAATTGAACGCAAATTATAAAGCTAAGGAGAGGAGATATGTATAGTTGTGTATAGAGAATATTGATTCTCACAATACGACAACTATAGGTATTGGATACAAGATCTTCCGTCTAGTTATTTAAGATAATGTTTAATGACTGTTTTGATATTTGATATCAGAACTTGCGACTATTGGATAGTTACTTGTTCTATATAAACCGTTGTTACATATCTTAATATGACTAGTAGTGTTATTGATAAGAAGATAAACATTAAGAAAATATTCGGTTAAATGAATAACTTAGAACAAAGGTTTATGAGATTTTATCACATAAGCATAAGATGCTTATTCCATATGGTAAAGGATGGTCTGATACGAGATCACATCATATATCCTTAACCATTTAATGAATATTGTATTCAAGATGTGATTAAATCTCATTTAACCAATGATCATCATTGGACCACAAGATTTACTATACTAATACATTGGATGTATGTAGTTTAATGAATTATAAATTGCCTTCAATAGTTTTCTTTACTTCGTAACTCAGTTAATGATTTGTCATGACTTAGTTACGTGTTTTGAAAAGAATATATATTGAACGTCTTGAATGGTTCGAGAACTTTCAATATTTTTCTGATGAAACACGGATAGAATATTTTGAATGGTTCAAAGATATTCTATTTGAAGTGTTGAAAACTATAATTTTGAAATTCATCGTGAGTCTTTGAATTGTTCAAGGATGTTTGATATGATCAAACATATGAATTTAAGGCAATTAATTTTAAAGTTATTTAATAAATTTGATTCTTACTCAATATTAAAATTCCACGATTCCATCTTGATGGAATTGGTCAGTGGGAGTAATTGAATCTTATATGATTTGATTCGTTGATATTGAGTGTTACCGAATTAGTTTTCAATACTCTTGAGGTTATGCTCCAGTAACACTAATTCATCTCTTTAATTATGGTTCCATTGGTTTCTACAGTTACATATATGATATGTATAGTAGAAAATTCAAATCTTGAAAAGTTTGAGATTGAAACTTTCTTTTGTATAGTTGTTATATAATTAAAAGTACTTGTTGCTCGGAGGTACAAGTAAAAGTTTATCATTTATTCTATTTAATAGAATATTGTATTCTATTTGATAGAATATTTTTCTTACAATCCCGAGTAATTAAATTGTTTTATTACTTGGTGTGTTAACATCAGATATCGACAATTGTAGAAAAGACTTGACTTAGTGAAGTCAAATGTGAGAGTGATAAGTAGTAATGGAACTACATAATTAATTAGATGAAATGACTCTTAGATATCTTTCGTATAAGTCCAATAGGATTTCAGAATCATTTACAAAGTATTTGATAATTAATGATTCTGTTGTTTTCTTATCGAAGAAAATTATCCTAAAACTTATAGTTGGAGCGATATTTGATATCGATTTCAGAAGTTAGTATTAAAACATAGATCTAAAATTGTTCGTAACTTATTAAAATCAAGTTTTGAACTTGATTTGGCTTTCTTTATGAATAGTTCAGAAAATGTGCAAATTATTTGCGCAGCAAAATAAAAGTGAGCTTGATAAAGGTTTAACCTTTATAGTATGATAATAAGAAAGGTTAAGCTCAATAGTCTATTGTAGTTTCTGAGAAAACTTGTCTCTAGTCTCACTAATTGAACAATTAAAAATTTGTTGGTTAATGTTGATATTAAACTATGTATTTTGGCTAAAGAATGCAAAATGGCGTTCTTGAGTGATTTGTTCGAATGAGAGATCTGTTGTGATTTCATTGTTTGAAGAATTCATTCTATAATGGCCCTGGAGTTTGTATTCTGCTAAAATTACAGTTTGATATACTAGCTTATAGAGCCAATTATAGACTCAGGTAAGCTTTCCGGAAATTCGTGTTCTCTAATTTTGATTACAGTCAGATTTTCTGATTTTATCAAAGCATAGAGAATACAATTTTGGTAGTAGGGTCAGTAGGAGCGTATAAATTTCTTTCTAGTGTTATATATCCTAACGACATTATCATTATTAATGTAATAATGAAATGTTTGTGAGGTAAAAAGTTTACCTAAGTCTTCTTTTCTCCGTGAAAGCAGTATGAGTAGTCTCTGTTATATTTGATATAAGGTTTTATTTATGATATAAAACAAGAGACTTGTGGGATACTCCCATTAGTCGCGTATTAGATATGATCTAATAAAGGACACAGTAAGACTATCTGTATGACAGTTAATATAACTGTTTGACAGTTAACGTGTCTTTTATATATATATAGTATTCATCTTTCGTAAAGGATGATACCTTTGTCGAAAGAGAGATTGATTAGAATGTCTAGTCAATATTATGCATCATAGGATGATGGCGTAATGAATACTATATTATGTGTGATTAAAGATATCAATTTAATTCGTAATTGTTACGAGTTACTTTGATATGCTGCTGACCATATGATGGATCTTGAAACATGTTCTTTGTGATCTTTGAGATATTAAGAATGAATTTCTTATTCATGGAGAATTTAGTCTGCAACCATAAGGTCAGATTAGTTTTGATCCTAATTATGACAATAGATGGTCTATGTCATATAAAGTTAGAAAATATGCAGTGAGAGTGTCACCGTTGATTCTACTAAACTAGTGGAATCAGTTGCAACTTATGAAGTATTGACTTATGAAGTTGCATAGTGACCCTATAAATTAGAAGTTTTCATATTAGTGTAGTGCTTTCGGTTATCTCAAAGTATTTGAATCTGATCTCTAAATACATAGACAACTCAGTAGTTATAGCATAATACTGATATAGTTTTCGAGTCATATTGATTTGGAATTTGGATTCTACAAAATATGAATGATGTTAGCTAAGGAAAATGATTGAGTTTGTTTGACGGACTCAAATTGTTAAAACATCATTTCTTGTTGTTGCCTACCTCTTGAGTGCTAGGTGAGCTCTTGAGGGCTATGCCTATGTGATATAAATTAAGATATGTATATGATATCGTGGATTGGCACTAGAGCAAATGGGAGAAATTATTAGATTTGGTGCTCGGAGTGCCAATCCGGATCGTATTTATGTCTGATTCATGAATACGAGCAATTCCATTTTCCATTATATTACTTATTTATTAATAGCACCTCTTGTCTTTTATACACATAATTGATCTAATTACGATTAGATATCTAATTATGATTAGATTGAAACTAAATCTGGTTTAGTAGTACGTGTAAATTAGACAAAGACCTTAGGATTTACAATGTAGTGCGCAATTACAACGTAGTTTATAATTAACATTGGGAAGCACACTATAAGATGTATATCTTTAAATAAAGTTTATGGTCAAGATTTACTAACACGGGTCGGTTAGTAAAATCTATTGAGACCAGTACATGACGTATATCATTACTTGGTCCGATGGTTTATCCCAATGAACCATAAGTCTCGGGAGACTCGTATAGACATGTAGGTGTTTATTTGATAAACACTGAATGACTTACTGAAGATTTCTTAATAGATGGTACACCAACGTCAATAGGAATCTTCTCGAGCTCAGCGAGCACAATGGTCATTTGACTTGAGATACCACAGTGGATATATGAGTTATTCTCCACACTTTGATGGCAGTCACGTCACCGATCTATTCATGATTAGACCTCCGCTTGTTTGTTGGGTGTGGACTGATGCTTATGATATCCAATGCGTATCAAGATAGGATCCGTCAGTCCTATGTACAGGGCATATGTAGCCTCACATGTTTACGATCTAGTAAATCCATGACCGTGGTATAACTTTGGAAATTAGTTCCGAGTGTTATTTAGAGATCGTAGATTGAAAGTCGACTATATTATACGGAAAGAATTTTACATTTTTATCTATATCTCAGGTATACTATGGATAGCCAGTGACAGAGGGATTATACATATACAATGACCTCGACTTGCATAGTTTAGCGAGATTATATGTGGTCGTCATAGTTCATGAGTGGGTGAATTATGGACACGAAATTGGATTTCGTGACGGATAAACCTAAACTTAGAGAGTCCTATAAAATGAAGTGTACACGTTGAGCACTTGAGCAATTATGAATAATACAAATTATTCATAATACTTCATCAGATTAAATAAGTTAATTAGAATCGTTTAATTGGTTAAACGATAACACATGTATTAGAGGATTTTGGTCATTTAATAATTATTGTGGATTTATATTTGATACATAATTTGATTAGATACACATTAATTAATTGTCAAATGAGACTTTGACACATGCTATTAATATTTATATTTTTTATTTAATGTAAATAAAAATACATATATAATAATAATTATATTAATTAAAATATTTAGATATTTAATTGTTAAATATTTGAATAGTTAAATAATATATATATTTCATAAATGTTATGAAATATATTTAATTATTATTGGTGACAGATGACATGATTTACGGTAATTCTACAAATCCCTAAGCCTTGAAATTTTGTTTCTTATTTCTTGATGATCTAGTGAGATCTAGGGTTTCTTCTTTTCATAAAATTTGGGGCTTTTGGTTTTGATGGATGGATTTGGAAGTGAAGTGCATGTGTGAAGTGGATTTGGATGGAATTATTGTAATTATTGTCCAATTTGATCATTAGATGATATGTTGCCATTTTAGAGTGTTATGATCACTCTTGTAATGCTTAGAATATATTTTTGGTGGTTCATGTGTGGTGACTTTGGTTGGTGTTTTGATTAATTAGATTAATCCTGAAAAATTGGATTTAAAGCATGAAAAATTGATAATTATAGCTTTTGGATCAGATATGGAAATACTATTCATATGGTGATAATACTAATGTCTTATAAATGTATTTGATATGTTTTGGGTGTTGGAACAATTGCCGGAAATTGTTTCGGAGTTGAAATAAGAGAAAACGGCAAATAACTGCATTATCGGGTGACTTTTGAGCCAACCGAGTGATGGCTGTCCAAACAGTGAATTTTCCACTGTTCAGGCAGTCCATGAACTGCCCTAACACTATTGGGGCTGACCTGGGCAGTCCCTATAAATGTTGGGTGGTCGGTTCAGTCAAAAAATATATTTTGCATCATTTTGCGGAAAAATATTTTCGTAAAAATTTCGCGAAGTTTCTACGTTATTTATGTCGTTATTTGATATCAAATAAATTTTTTTAGGTGAAATATGAATGAATTATTCATATTGGATATTGAATAATTCATTCGGTAATTTAAAAGGTTTTAAAATTATGATTTCGCCCGAACCGCGCTTCCGCCGCACCCATCGCCCGAAACCCCAACAATTGGATTATGTGAATTTTGATGTGTCAACTATTATGCATGCTTCGTGGTTGCTTTCATGATGATTGTGAATATTTTCGAGTGTTTATATATGTTTGATAGAAATCATGATATGTTTGGATTGTATATGTTGATGTGAAATGAATGGATGATTTGAAACCGGCGTGAATGTCAAAGGTTATAAAGCGTGTACCTAAGTTGTATTAGTATATTATGTAGGTAAATGTGTAAGAATTATGAAATTGTATGTATATAAGAGAAATGTGCTACGACTTGTGTGAATGCAAATGGACCCCAAGTGTTAAGCTATTATAAAGTTATCATGAATAAAGAAGGTTAAATAAAGATTGTTTTGGTATTGAAGAAATAAGTTTTTATGTTAGAGTTAATTGTAACCGAATAGAAAGAAGTTTGTTGGAGTTATTGATTTGATGATATTTACTTGTGATAAGTATTAATATGTGACCTCATGTTTCAGCATTGAAATAGTTACGATGTTATGTGACGTACTTTGTGATTTTGAATCCATGCTTCGTGTGCTTTGAATGTCTGGCCATTGTATTGACAACATGTAAATATGAAAATTTAAGATTGATAAGATATAAGAGATAATAGAAAGCCGATGATTCTAAAACTTGTATTAACATGATAATTCTAAAACACTACTAATATGATTGGTTTGTATATTTGTTTTTAGTGCTAGCATGATTACTTACTGAGTTCTTACAACTCACAACAAACCATTTTGCTAGTTTTACACGTTGGCTTCTAGATTGGTCAACCACTACAGCTTTGGAAGTCATGACCGAAACATGGACCACCTAAGCGACAGTCACCCTCGCAAGTGTCATGGTAAAAGTTATAGAAGGTTTAGGAAGTTTAGAATGTTTTGGTTATTATTTTGTTTGTCGTGTTGAGCACGTATTTTGTATATATATTAAATAAATATTTTGATTGCTTATGATTTTGTTGGCACAGCGCGATTGAGTGTTGATAGCTGATATAGGCACAAAGCCCTTAAGGGATGATATTGATATGTTTTGTGTGGACCTGAGGTCCTTTTGTTTGATTGATGTTTTATTGGATTCATTTTGATGCTGGACTGTGATCCAGGTTGTCTAGTTTTAGGATACATCATGAGAAATTTTTGATAAATTCAGAGGCTTATGGAGAAGGGTCAATCATGTCTCTTGCCGGTAGCATCCTGCCTTTGGCGGGTGTAACATGACCACTAGCATATTCAACAAATTCTAGTATCATGTTCACAAATTCCATGTTAAGTGTGCCATAATTATTAAGCCTCACATACATCCACCTTCTGTTTCAATTCAATTTTATTATATTATAACTGAAATGAAAAAAATTTCAATCCACCCTGTTACAGAAATAAACATATCAAATTATAATATATACTTCAAAATAATCATCAACACACTCATAATAAAGGTTCATAATTAAATTGATTTTCTTACCTAAATACAACCACACACAAACAAAATCCCTTAATATAAATGTTTCTCATAAATTTGATATAAACATAATATATATTTGTTAATTAATATGGTAACAAGAAAAAAGCTTACTAAGACTGAAGCAGAAGTGAGCAGAAATCTGAAAATTGAGAAGACAGTGAGTAATGAGGCAGGGGAAAAGGAAAATTTATTTTTATATTTTGGAAATTTACTGATCGATTTATGTGGTAGGTAAACACCGACTGACATTAAATCGGTTGGGAATTTATCGACCGATAATATTATCGGTAAGTAAAACGTTCATTTTGGCACCATATATTGGCGCCCAATTGTTAATGATGCCTAATATTACTGACTGATTTTAAATTGGTCAGTAATTACTGACTAATGTGTCATCGCTCGGTAAAGTTGACATAATATCGACGACTAAGTCGGTCTGCAAACTAAATTTATTTACCTATTGAAAATATGGTTGGTAAGATGTCGCTAAAAGTTTGACGTTATATGTCGCGTCTTTTTCCGAAGGAATCCGTCAGTAATTTATCGGTCAGTAAACGGTCAGTAGAATGTCAGTAAATTTCTTAATCTTTAAATGGTCGATATTTGGTCGGTATTTATCAAATTTTACAGACATAAATTTTCGGTCGCTAATATCGATCGGTAAACCATCTTTTCTTGTAGTGTAATTTGATTCATTAAATTTTAATTAAATAAGATAATATTTTCAAAAGTTGAAATTTTTAAAATTTGATTTTAAAAAATTATTATTCGATTAATTTGATTAATCAAGTATAAGATTTTTATTTTTTTTCAAATCTATCTAAATTTCAAAAGTTGAGATTTTTATGAAAGGATTTGAAAAATAAAATATTAGAATTATCTTATGGCTTTATTTTGAAAATCAAAATAAAAATATCCAAAAGGAAACATTTGGCTTTGTTTTTGATAAAATAAATGCCATCCCAAACAAGTTGGGATAGTAGATTTTGATTATCACAAAAGTTCAAAAAATCGTGGAAAAAAAAATTCGGTTTTGAGAAAACCAAATAGAAAATAGCAACAAAAATTTATAGCATGTTTGAGTAAAAAATTCCTATAAAAAAAATTAGAGTGTATTTCAAAATTATTTTCAGTCACACACGTGTCATTGGAGAATCGTGTTTAATGAAAGGAGTAATCAAATATCATAATAAGAATATATTTGATGTGGATTCTCTTTCTCTCTAAGATTACTCGATCCTCTTGATGAAAGGAGTAATCAAGTATCATAATAATAATATATTTGTAACTCTTTCCATTACTGATCTTTATAAATAATTCATTAAAACACTTCGTAACCGCCAAGTGAATATAATAATAAGGATTTGTAACACCTATATAACGAATAAAGATTAAGTGTATAGTTAAAGCTAGCAAACCTTTTAGTAATAATTAAAATTCAATACTCGGAAGGAAAACCTCTGTATATAAATCAAACTCTAAGAATGTAGAATCCAACTACATCAACAATCATCAACAACTGCCATTCTCCATTTTCTGCATCGAGCCAAACCACTTTAGTTGGTGATTGAATAAATTTTGAGTAATGATAAGGAACTTTAGGTGCAATTTTAAAAATGGTGGAAGATTACCAGATAACTTTAGGTGGATTACTATTGCTTTGTTGACAAATTCGAGCATGTATTTTGCTATAAATATGGAGCTTGGTTGTAAGCTCAAAGCACCCCAAAATGACAAGCTTCATGCTAACAGAGCTTGGAGAGTGTAGAGAGAGAAGATTTTTTGTAAAGTTCAAAGACTTTGTAATTATATTCTTGTAAGTAATAGAGATTCGGTTTTTCCTTCAAAAATACTCTAAAGTGATCAGAGAGTCACAACAAGTGGTATCAGGAGCTTTAATTCTACTTTGTGGTAGTAAAATCAAAGAAAGGAGCTTGGTTTGAAAAATTTGAATTCTGGCAAAGTTGTCAAAAATCAAATTTGAGGATACCATCAGCTAGTTCACGTCGAGACGAGTTTGGTGGTATTTTCTGGCTATCAAACAGAGGTATGAGGAGCCCGCACGGGCCGACACGCGCTGGAGAGTGAAGCCCACTCTCGGTCACAAGCCACACGCGCGTGGCATCCACGTTAGTGCCACATCATCACACAGTCAGCTGTCATGTCATCGACATGTCATCCGCCATGTCAGCCCCATGTGTCAGCCACTTCAGCAAGCCTTTTCCACGTTAGTAGCCACGTGTCAGTGACATCAGCCCCATAAGTTTTAGAAATTTATAAATCAGTCCCTGAGTCGGATTTGGACGAATGAAGTATCTAATCTACCATTTTCGACCATTCTGGACGCAACGATGACCTCCAATTTGTGAAATTCAGCCCCAAATTAACCTATTTTCATTTCAAACTTTAAAATTAAAATGAAAATGGAATATTCCCCTTCTGGTGCAATGATCAAGTTGACAACAACTAATTACTCCCACTGAAGACCTCAGATGATAGATTATTTACATTGTAAAGATTTGTTTGATGTTATCGGGGTGAAGGGAGTGAGACCAAAATCTATTAAAGAGTATGACTTTAATAAACTCAATAACAAAACTCAAGGTCAGATTATACAGTGGATCGGTCACAGTGTCTTCCACCACGCAGCACATGATACATATGCTTAGGAAATATGGATAAAGCTAGAAGACATGTTCCAGGCTAAGAGAGCTCGGAATAAAGCCTTAATAATGAGGCGTTTGGTGAACCTGAAGCTACATTGTGGAACTTCTATTGCAGAACACAACAATGAGTTCCAGAGCCTGGTGAACCAGTTGTCTCTAGTAGACATGCAACTGGCAGATGAAGTTTAAGCCCTCAAGTTACTCAGTTCTCTTCCTGATAGTTGGGAGACACTGGTTGTTACTCTCAGCAACTCAGCTCCATGAGGCAAACTTACCATGCCTATAGTAAAAGACGCCTTATCGAATGAAGAGTCTAGGAGAAAAGATGTTGGCTCAGAATAGAGAGAAGCCTTCGTAACAGAGCCTCAAGGAAGACATCGAGGAAGAGAAAGAGGGGGAGGCAGAAAAAAAACAGACGTAGATCCTCAGATGGAAGGATGCCTACCTATAAGTGCTACCATTGTGGCATAAAAGGCCACTTAAAAAGGATTTGCCGGAAACTGCAATGAGAGCAAGGCGAAGGCAATCACCAGCCTAAGAATAATGAAGGAGAGACACTAGTTGTTGTCCAGCAAGATGTAGCGATATGCTTCATGCAAGAAGAGACATGCCTTCACAACGCAACCCAAGATGTTGAGCAGATGGTAGATACTGTAGGAATGAAAGATATTTAATTGCGGACAAATGTTTGATGTACATTAATATTGAAAGATGTCCTCCATGTTCCAGAACTTTGGTTGAATGTACTATCGGGGATAACCTTTGACAAACAAGGCTATGACAGTCACTTCAAAATGGCACAAGGAGAATGAAAAAAGTGTCATGGCGCCTGAGGACATGCTTGCGGCACATTATACAAGACTCATATGAAGATTTGTTCAGACAACCTCAATGTAGCTGAAAAAGAGGCTTCTCAAAATCTGTGGAATGAGAGACTCAGTCTAATGAGTGAGAGAGAGTTGTCTACCATGACCAAGAAGAAGCTTACAAAGGATGTTGCATGATCATTGAGATCAGTTACGTAACACAAGAAAATGTATCGCTCAAGTAGTATAAAATATATCGATCCCACGAGTACTTAATACCTCACCTATTAATTTATGAAGTTAAATGTGTACAAGTACTTAATAGATTGGTTTGTTGATTGGATAGTGATTTTTGATAAAAACAAGTAAATAAACAGTGCGAAAGTAAATTAAGGGAAAATTTAATATAATAAAACTTTCTAGGGTTGTGAGTCCTTCCAATATCTTTTAAAGATGAAGTGGTTGTTTTATGTTTGTATAATATATTGTTTTATTAACCTGGAACACGAAGATATGCAAAAGCCTCTGTTAATGGTCAGATGCAAAAACCCAGTATAACCCAATTAATCATATGTCTATGTTAACCAAATTACCTGAATTCATTAAAAATAAGTTCCAATTGTGGCTACCCCCGCCCGACAGGTATATGTCTATCCTGGAAGGAAATCTATTAAGAGGTATCTAATCCTTAAGGGAGATCGTGGGCTATTAAGTCTAGGGCAAAAACCTAAAATTCATTCGTCAAGTTTATTTTAAGTTTACCACATCAATCTTATTAATTGCCAGTTAACAAGAAGCATTAAGCTTAAGACTTAATAAATAAACATTTATATTACCCGGAACATGAAATAACCCTTTATAAACCGGTGATATTGGAATTCATCACAACTCCAGATATGTTATTTAGTTACAACACATATCTAGGATTAGTAAAAGCTTAAATAAAGTAAATGACATAAAGTAAAGCTTGGAAATTAAAAAGGTAAATAAAGCAATAAAGAAAATGATGGGTTACTTTTATTACTTCTATTTTAGATATCTCCATTATTATAATATATTAACTTTGCATGACATTACCAACTGACCATAAAGGCGGTATCCTGATTAAGTCAAATTTATGATTAATTCCAACCGACCATAAATGCGGTATCAAATTTAGTCAGGTTAAAATCAATTTAATTAAGTCCAACCGACCATAAAGGCGGTATCCCATTAAGTAAGATTTTAAAAAGTTTATATATTATAATTAAGGGAGATTAATCTGAATATTAGTTATAAAAGCTTAACCTTTCACCCCAGCAGATGAGAGTTACCTCTTCATACTGAAAAGTAAAAATAAAGACTGAAAAGTAAAATAAAGAAAGTACTATTACGTAAAATAAAAAATAAATACAAAAAGCTGTGAATAAACAAATAAGATATAATTTTCTTAGTATTTTTAAGGAAATCCCCAGAAGAATGTATGGATTTTCCAAATGATTTCAGCTTCAATTTATAGGCCAAATTCTGCCCCGCGCGTTGCGACGCAAAACACTTGTGCGCATGACGCGTCGTTGATTCAACAAGATCTTGACATGTGGCTATTGGCATAATAATTGGCTCGGCGTCGCTATAAAGAAAGTTGTGCATGTCGAAACATTGAAGTCAACAATGACGTGTATTGTCGGCAACATGGGTGTAGGCACTGCATTTTTGCATATAAGTCCCGATGATGAGCCTCGTATGGAGGCACTACCCTTTAAGTTGCGGAAGTCGCGGGAAACAGACGTCGGAAGGGAAAATTCAGAAATCAATACCTTGTTGGACTTAATTCGTTTACTTAGCTTCAGGTTCGCCGTTGGATCTCTGTTTTAAAAGTCATCATCGGCCCAAAACCCTGCAACCCGTACCAAGCCACACACCCAAACCCACACACCACCAACCCACATGCCTAAGCCCACCAAAAAAGGCCAAGCCACACGCCCAAGCCTCCAAGCCCAATCCAAAATAATTAAACACATGTTAAAATCTAAATAAATCACCTTCCCAAATTAAATAAATCAAATCAATCACATGCCTAAACTAAATAAATCAAATCAAATCCCATAAATCCCTTTCCTAAACTAAAACAAACCACCTTCCTAATTCAATGGATCTTTTCCTTGTAGCACACTAATTAAAAGATATCCCCCATAATTATGTGATTTCCTTCCTACCCAAATAATGACAACCCTAACCATTTCTTATAAAAAGGAGCACAAACCAAACCCTTCACCCCTAGACCTAGAGCATCCTCACGGCTAGAGATGGCAATTTTACCCATAAACCCGTAAACCAGCAAAAACCCGCCCGCAATGGGTAGGATTTGGTAAATATATTAGTGGGTGCGGTGCGGGTTTGGTAATTTAAAGCAGAACCCACTGCGGGTGCGGTGCAGGTTTGGTATTTAAGAAAAAAATGCGGGTATCCGCTGCGGGTATCTGCATACCCGCAATATTATTTTTTATTATTAATATTTTTAGGACAATATAAAAAAACCTTCATATAAAAATAACTAACAAAACCTAAACCTAAAACACTAATCCACAGTTCCACACTCTCACTCAGCCGCAGCCCGCAACCTGCCCAAACTGAAGATTTTTTGCATGACTATTATTGTTTTTTTTAATCACACTTGTTAATAAAATTATAATGCAAAAATTTGGATTAAGTTCACATAATCAGAAACAGGAGATGAGCAAAATAAGCTAGTGTTTGCTGCAACTTCAGTAGCTTTCCTGCTTCTTCATTACACTTACACCACTTGAGCCTTGTAAGCATCATTTTCATTACACTTAGCATAAAAAATATGACCAAAGGTTGGTGATTACTTTTTAGTTTATTATCGATTGAGTTGGCTAATTTAGATCATTATAATTATGAAGGGAAGAACTCGTTTTAATTATGTTTATATGAAAAAATAAACATATGGTACTGAGTCTTTCATACATTATGTTATCTATGTATTGTATATACATACATTGCATGTTGTATATCTCAAATGAAAAATAAATGTGAAAACTACAGCTAGCAATTAAAAATAAATTATTTAATTAAAAAATTATATTATTAAGAAAACAAAGTAATTCAATATTTTAAAAACCCGCAAAAAATCCGCTGGGTACCAATGCGGGTTTGGTAATTTATTTTTATATGCGGTGCGGGTTTGGTAATGAAAATTAAAACCCGCAACGGGTATGGTGCGGGTTTGGTAATTTATTTACATATGTGGGTGCGGGTTTGGTAATGGAAAACCCGCACCATACCCTACCCACTGCCATCCCTACTCACGGCACAAGCACAAGAACTCATTCACTGGGCAAAGTAAAAAATCAAAACCCTAAGCCATGGCTCTCCTTCCCCTCTCACCTCTCTTCTCTCGGCAATAAACCATAGAGCATCCTTCTCTTATCTCCTTCTCTCTCTAACCTCACATTCACGACACACAGATCAACAAAACAACATCTTCACTCTCTCGGCCTTCTCTCTAAATACACGTACTTCTCTCTCACACAGCCATTCCAAGACTCTCTAAGCCTTGCCAATCTCTCTCCTGCCCCCACACAGACAGACATCAAATAATAACACAACCCTAACAGCCTCTGGTCGGCATCATCTTTTCTCTCTTCTTACTGCCTCTTAAAACCATCACAGCCCCTCCATGAGCAAACCGACCCTACTGCCTCTTAAAACCATCACAGCCCCTCCATGAGCAAACCGACCCTACTGCCCCTTTCACGTGAACCACTCAGCTCTCTCATCACAACGACACAAGCAATGAACCCTAAAGACAAACCCTCTCATTCTCTCTCTCATCTCATGCACACACTGACTAAAAACCCTAAACAGCCGCACACAAAGCCGAATCAAACCCCTCAAAGTAACAACCCCACTCACCGACACAAAAAAAAAACCTAATCCTTCTCGCCACGTCCCTTTTCTCAGCAGCCCCTCATCACGCATCAAAAAACAGCCCTCACATTGACGTACAACCTTCCTCCACCGATCAAAACAAACAACAAAATAACCCCCTCCAGCGAACCAATAAACCCTTTAAATAAGGCCGAAACTGCTCACAAAATAAGCCATATAACCGAACAAGAAACTGACCCAAAATAGTCCAAGAAGCAGTGATAAAATAGCAGCAAAGAACAACAAAAACAGCGACTGAAACAGCATCAAAAAAAAGAAAACAGCAGCCCAAAATAGTAAGGCAATGAAGAAAAACATTGAATCAGTGAACCGGAGGAGTTGCAGAGCATTAACCCTTCCGACGGCCGCGTAAAGCACTTTCAAGAGGCGATTTAAAAGGTAAGACCTGAGGGCACCATTTTATTTATTTTCGTTCATCTTTTTCAGTTATTTATTATTATTTCTTCACATGCTTCTTGTTGGTTTATGTATGTTATTATTGTGGGATGAATGATTTTGTGCTATCTCTCGTGGTATATCGGATGGAAACCCAGACATAAATTCCGTAGTCGAATCTGAATGGACGGTAGTGCGGTCTGTACTTAGGATACAACTCCACGCACTACTTGAGAAACACACATATTTTGTTTTATCTAATCTTATGTTTATCCATGATTCATTAGAAATAGCACGTTATTTCCATGCATGATTTAGTTATTTCTTTCACATTAGGAGTTTAATTATCTCTCTTTAATATTTATGTTTAGATAATTATTATTTATTTATGTTTCCGCACTTATCAATTTAATATGTTCATGAAATTGTATGCTTACCATTATGTCGATTTACTTTTATGCATGCAAACTTAGATATAGGTCGTATGCGAACTTAGATATAGGTTGTATGCGAACTTGGATATAGGGGTTGTATGCAAACTTAGATGTAGGTTATTCTTGCGTATGTATATCGCGTAGACTTGGTTATGAGGAAACACATAATATATTTAGAGTTATGATCATCAAAATTCTAAATCCAAGTTTCTCCAAACAAGAGCTGTTAAAATGGAGAAATATGGAAAATACCTCTACTTCACATGATGTATAGCATGGGTCCAGATTTTCAAATGAAACAAGCGTGCCTGATTTATCAGCTCTCTGCAGTTTTTTCTCCCAAGTCTGGTAAGATAACAAAAGAGAATCCAAGATGAGTGGGTTGAGAGAGCGCAACAGAGAATGACAAAAGAATGACAAAAGAATGACAACCCAAGTCTGCAGTTTTTTCTACCAATAAGAATGACAAAAGAGATACATGAGTGGGTTGAGAGAGCGCAACAGAGAATCCAAGATGCAAGAGAGATTTAGGGTTCTTTGATATGTGTTACCTTCAATATGGTGAATCGCCGTGTGTGGATCTTGTGAGCAGTGTGCGCTGGAGGCGTGATTAGGGTTCTTTCATTGTTTGCCGAGAGGGAGAGTGTCTCCTAGGGTTTGTGTCTGCGTTTGTTTGAGTGTTCCTCTGCCGTGCAGGAGCTTCGAAAGTGTTGATCAACACTTGTACTGCCCCAAGAGTCTTTGAGTCGCCTAGCTCTGGATCTTGTCTTGGTCACGGTGGCTCTGTTCTTGTTTTTCGAGTATTGATTGGTTGTTGTTGATCTTGCTTTCTCGTCTGTGTTCTTCAATTTTCCAGAAGTCTGGTCGGTTATGGGTCGCGGCTCAAGCGATGGATGGTGAGATGCAGAGATGGTGAAGGTCTGGTCGACTGCAACTGCGAGAGGCGGCTGGAGTGGAGAGAGTTTAGGGTTTAAACTTTAAATTCGTTTGAGAGAAAGAAGAGAGGCTAGGTTTAGTCTTTAGATTTTTTAGTTTTTTACTTTTTAATTTTTAAGTTAAACTTAAATTACTAATATATCCTTATACACTTAATAAATAATTGAAAATTTTAAGGGTAAATTTGTAATAAGGTATCATTAATTTACTGAGACTAAATTTACTGATACTCTAGTGTCAGTAATATATGCGAAAAACGTCACTTCCGCGAGTGTTGGTTCGACTCCAGACAACTACGCGTTTTTTTTTTTTTTTTTTATTTCTTACTGATACTATTGTAATAGTAATTACTGACACTAAAATCGCTGATACCATAGTGTCAGTAATTATTGATATTTAAGTGAAAAACACGGAAATAGGCCCATTTACACGTCGTTTCTGACACTTTTAGCCTAGTGTCACTAACCTTAGTGTCAGTAAAGGCCTTTTTTCTTGTAGTGTATTATCGCTTAAATCTGTTCATTACAAGTGGCATAAGTAAGGGACCATTCCGAACCCAACGGTTTGAGGTCTTCCTTTGCGAGGGGTGAGTGCGGCCTTAAATCATTTCCCAGTTCACGCTGGGTGACGACTCCATTATTCTCCGGTTTAGTCCCCCGTGAGCTACTTCGTACTCCTGATCTGGCCGGGAGCCTAGAACAGCGTCGCCGATTTTTGTGTCCTACAGTCTGGTGACTCCACTGGGGATATAGAATCGGCCCCGAAATAATGTCTTGTAATGTTTGTGATTTTTGCTTTAGTTAACTGTGTCTGCAAGTGGGTTAGGTCTAAGGGGTTTAACCAAAGGCATTATTAGAGCTAGGTAATGGTATGGTGTCTTCCTTCATTCACTACCTTTCTATAGCTGAAAAGAAAAGCTGTGAAGGCACCTAGATAATCATTTACTCGAAGCTTACTGTGATGGACTAATTTGGAGGACCTATTGTTTATTCCTGTCACCAAGGCGATAAGAGCCTAAGAGGCAAGGGTATTTAAGAGAGTTTGCTCCACCCTCCCTCTGGGGAATCTTCAATAAGAAATCCATTTGACAGTCATTCATGTATCATCACTCGTTGGCACGTACCTTAGGGTATAAAAAAGGTGCGCTCACTCGGTCGCTCGAACCCTTGAGTATGGAGACCTAGTTGTGGGCAATCCTTCGCCAGCGGGATCCTTTGTCTATACTCCCATAAACCCGCATGTGAACCATAGTAGTATGACCTATAGAAGCCACCTTTTTATGCTTGTGTTTGGAACCATCATCATGTGGATTCATTTGGACTTTTTGTCATGAGGTGTGAACTTGTTGGGCCATTTAAACTGGGACGAGTTTGTGTCTTATGACAATTGGGCCAAAAGCTTTTAAAATGCCGATGGGCTACTTTGTGTTAGGGGTCCCCTATCATTTGAAGTTTTTTAGCCACGTTATTGCAAAAGTGTAAACCTGTTGGGCCTTTTGCAACTGGGACAAGTTTACACCTCGCAATAATATGATTGAATGCTTCGAAATGATAATGGCCAACTTGTATGAAAACCTTGATAGGCTTAGAAAATCCAAACATGATCTAAGTATGCCAGAAGCATGAGTCTGATATCCGCACTGGCTTTCATCTAGAAAGGATACGCTTTGTTACGACATATTTGTATACTTTGGATGCTTCCAAGTCCATCCCCATGACCGTGATCACCGAAGACCCAATTCATCATTTCTAGATAATGGCACGATCCCCATAATAGGCTTAGTCCATGTTGTAAATGGGCGGTCTTTGTCTTTTACTGATGGAAATGGACTAAGGCAGCCAAGGTTCGCCTTTGTAGCATAAGAGAAAATGATTTTGTGTACCCCATATTGGTGCATAAAATAAGCCATACCTAGGACAGAAATGGACTTACCACGAGTGTGGGAGATATAAGGTCGGAAGGATATATGTTGTTTTGATAACCACTTGCATCTCATGCATCTCATGCATACACGCATCATGTTAACCTCTGTTTCTTAAAAGCCATCATAGATATCTGTTGGGTTAGAAAAAAAAAAGACTTGTCAAGAAGAGTTTAGCAAACATGGATATCGGGGAAAAGGAAACCGAGGAACAGAAAAATTTACGGCAAGGATAGAAAGACCATTGGGAGGCCATCCGAAAAAAAAGAGAGAAAAATTGTTTGTTCTTAGTCCCTAATAGTTAAGCATAAGTCCAATGATGAAATCGTTTGGTCGAGGGAGAAATCTTAGAAACGATAAACTCTTGTGTGATTTTATCTGATACTTTTAGTAATTGATCTATGTTAGACTCGTAAGCACTTGATTATGGTTCTTAGCAGTGAAAACCTGAGTAGTTAGCAAAGTGACAAGCTGAAGAAATTGTAGGTCGGTGAATGACCGTTCGCCTAAATGTCTATCTTGATTTTCTTATGTTATGATATGTGGTATGGTTGAAAATGAAAGAAAAGTCTCTAAAGAAAAGAATTGAACCACCTATAACAGATAAGCGTGAAGCTACCCATGGGCGAGTATTAGGACCACCATGAGGAGAAATGCTACCTTAAAGGATAGGTGTGTTGAAAAAAAAAAGAAAGAAAAAAAAGAAAAAAAAAAAAAAGAAGTTCAAAATGAAAAGAAAAAAGAAAGAGACAAAAGAGAAAGAAAACCATACCACATTGAGCACAGAAAAGCAACTGCATGCATAATTGAGACATCTAGGTTGGTTTGACCCATCGACCCCATTTTTTGACAAAATCATTGAGTTGGCTTACCTAAGGATGAATCTGTAAAAGAACCTTTGCGTGCACACACTTTGAGTCTAGCTTAGATCATTTATTCAAAGACTTGGATTTGAGTTGCGTTGAATGTTTTGAAGGTTCTCTGGTTTCAATACTGGGCATTCTTTGAGGACAATAATATGTGTAACTATTGGGACTATTTCGTAGCATGAGATATAATATGATGATATATAATGCCATATCATGTGGTCCACTTTGGCCGAGTGCAAGCAACGAAGAGCAGAAAGCTAAACCAAGACTGGGGGCGACCAGTCTACCACCTCGCAAATCAAGGACATAATGAGATATTGAGTCAGGGGACCAAAGGAAACTGAGCAATCACCAGCAGAGAATTGACAGAAAGAAACTATAAGCAGGCCCATAGGCGATCAAAGATTTTTGTAGGCGAAAGTCACCAGAGAGCACAAGGAAGGCCTAACCCATCGGGATTGGGAATGAATCCATGCATCCATGCATACATATCATATACATGCAATTTTTGTTTTTGTTCGCAGGTTTCGAAGAAAAAGGGAAAAGCGGCAAGGACGAGCAATCCGAGAATAAACCATCTCTAATAAGTAACGGTTCGGGAATGGACCATCATCTCAGCAAGTAACGGTTCGAAAATGAACCACCATCTCTCATCAGTAACGGTTCGGAAATGGACCACCATCTCAGCAAGTAACGGTTCGGAAATGAACCACCGTCTCTAATCAGTAATGGTTCAGGAATAGACCACCATCTCAGCAAGTAACGGTTCGAAAATGAACCACCATCTCTAATCAGTAATGGTTCGGGAATGGACCACCATCTCAGCAAGTAACGGTTCATAAATGAACCATTATCTCTCATCAGTAACGGTCCAGAAATGACACTCCGGAAATAGAGCACGGTTCGGAAATGGACCACTATCACATCAGCGACGCCTCAGAAATGAGGTTTAGCATGCTGGAAATGGCACTCCGAAAATGGAGTACGGTTCAGAAATGGACCACCATCACATCAGCGACACCTCAGAAATGAGGTTTAACATGCCAGAAATGGCACTCCAGAAATGGAGCACGGTTCGGAAATGAACCACTATCACATCAGCGATGCCTCAGAAATGAGGTTTAGCATGCTAGAAATGGCACTCCGGAAATGGAGCACGGTTCGGAAATTGACCACTATCATATCAGCGACGCCTCGGAAATGAGGTTTAGCATGCCGGAAATGGCACTTCGGAAATGGAGCACGGTTCGGAAATGGACCACTATCACATCAGCGACGCCTCGGAAATGAGGTTTAGCATGCCAGAAATGGTGCTCCGGATATGGAGCACGGTTCGAAAATGGACCACTATCACATCAGCGACGCTTCGGAAATGAGGTTTATCATGCCGGAAATGGCACTCCGGAAATGGTGCATGGTTCGGAAATGGACCACCATCACATCAGCGACGCCTCGGAAATGAGGTTTAGCATGCCGGAAATGGCGCTCCGGAAATGGAGCACGGTTCGGAAATGGACCACTATCACATCAGCGACGCCTCAGAAATGAGGTTTAGCATGCTGGAAATGGCGCTCCAAAAATAGAGCACGGTTCGGAAATGAACCACCATCACATCAGCGACGCCTCAGAAATGAGGTTTAACATGCCGGAAATGGCGTTCCGGAAATGGAGCACGGTTTGGAAATGGACCACCATCACATCAGCGACACCTCAGAAATGAGGTATAGCATACAGGAAATGGCGCTCCGGAAATGGAGCACGGTTTGGAAATGAACCACCATCACATCAGCGACGCCTCAGAAATGAGGTTTAGCATGCCGAAAATGGCGCTCCGAAAATGGAGCACGGTTCGGAAATGGACCACCATCAAATCAGCGACGCCTCAGAAATGAGGTTTAGCATGCCGAAAATGGCGCTCCGGAAATGGAGCACGGTTCGGAAATGGACCACTATCACATCAGCGATGCCTCGGAAATGAGGTTTAGCATGCCGGAAATGGCACTCCGGAAATGGAGTATGGTTCGGAAATGGACCACAATCTCTACTCAGTAACGGTTCAGAAATGAACCACCTCATATCAGCTCAGTCCGGTAGTGATTCCTAGAGATCGCAGCACCTTACGCGGATGAACCTTAGGGGTCGAAACACCTCGCCACCATATCAACTCATTTCGAAGCAACGGCAAGTCAGGCAGCAGCTGGCGAGCCAGGTAAGTAAAAATGCATTGCATAACTTTGATAGGATTGTCACTGTCACACTGCACAAGTCTCATCAAAGTGGGAGAGACTGTAGGCACTTCATTTTTACATATAAGTCAAGATGATGAGCCTCGTATGGAGGCACTACTCTTTAAGTTGCGGAAGTCGCGGGAAACGGACGTCGGAAGGGAAAATTCAGAAATCAATACCTTGTTGGACTTAATTCGGTTGCTTAGCTTCGGGTTCGCTCGTTGGATCTCTGTTTTAAAATTCATCATTGGCCCAAAACCCTACAATCCGTACCAAGCCACACACCCAAGCCCACACACCACCAACCCACACGCCCAAGCCCACCAAAAAAGGCCAAGCCACACGCCCAAGCCTCCAAGCCCAATCCAAAATAATCAAACACATGTTAAAATCTAAATAAATCACCTTCTCAAATTAAATAAATCAAATCAAATCACCTTCCCAAATTAAATAAATCAAGTCAAATCACCTTGCCAAATTAAATAAATCAAATCAAATCACATGCCTAAACTAAATAAATCAAATCAAATCTCATAAATCCCTTTTTTAAACTAAAACAAATCACCTTCCTAATTCAATGGATCTTTTCCTTGTAGCACACTAATTAAAAGATATCCCCCATAATTGCGTGATTTCCTTCATACCCAAATAAGGACAACCATAACCCTTTCTTATAAAAAGGAGCACAAACCAAACCCTTCACCCCTAGACCTAGAGCATCCGCACGGCACAAACACAAGAACTCATTCACTGGGCAAATTAAAAAATCAAAACCCTAAGCCATGGTTCTCCTTCCCCTCTCACCTCTCTCATATCGGCAATTAACCCTAAAGCATCATTCTCTCATCTCCTTCTCTCTCTAACCTCACATTCACAACACACAGATCAACAAAACAACCTCTTCACTCTCTCGACCTTCTCTCTAAATGCACGTACTTCTCTCTCACACAGCCATTCCAAGACTCCCTAAGCCTTGTTAATCTCTCTCCTGCCCCCACACAGATAGACAACAAACAATAACACAACCCTAACAGCCTCTGGTCGGCATCATCTTTTCTTACTGCCTCTTAAAACTATCACAGCCCCTCTATGAGCAAACCGACCCTACTGCCCCTTTCACGTGAACCACTCAGCTCTCTCATCACAACGACACAGGCAATGAAACCCTAAAGACAAACCCTCTTATTCTCTCTATCATTTCATGCACACACTGACTAAAACCCTAAATAGCCACACACAAAGCCGAATCAAACCCCTCAAAGTAACAACCCCACTCACCGACACAAAAATAAAAAACCCAATCCTTCTCGCCACGTCCCTTTTCTCAGCAGCCTCTCATCACGCATAAACAAACAGCCCTCACATCGACGTGCAGCCTTCCTCCACTGATCAAAACAAACAAAAAAATAACCCCTTCCAGTGAACCAATAAATCATTCAAACAAGGCCGAAACTGCTGACAAAATAAGCCCTATAACCGAACAAGAAACTGACCCAAAACTGTCCAAAAAACAGCGATAAAAAATAGCGACTGAAAAAACAGCAAAATAGAGAAAACTGCAGCCCAAATCAGTGAGGCAACGAAGAAAAACATTGAACCAGTGAACCAGAGGAGTTGCGGAGCATTAACCCTTCGACGGCCGAGTAACGCACGTCCAAGAGGCGACTTAAAAGGTAAGACCTGAGGGCACCCTTTATTTATTTTCGTTCATCTTTTTCAGTTATTTATTATTATTTCTTCGCATGCTTCTTGTTGGTTTATGTATGTTATTAATGTGGGATGAATGATTTTGTGCTATCTCTCGTGGTATATCGGATGGAAACTCAGACGTAAATTTCGTAGCCGAATCCGAATGGATGGTAGTGCGGTCTGTACTTGGGATACAACTCCACGTACTACTTGAGAAATGCACATATTTCGTTTTATCTAATCTTATGTTTATCAATGATTCATTAGAAATAACACGTTATTTCCGTGCATGATTTAGTTATTTCTTTCACATTAGGAGTTTAATTATCTCTCTTTAATATTTATGTTTAGACCATTATTATTTATTTATGTTTCCGCACTTATTAATTTAATATGTTCATGAAATTGTGTGCTTACCGTTATGTCGATTTACTCTTATGCATGCAAACTTAGATATAGGTCGTATGCGAACTTAGATATAGGTTGTATGCGAACTTGGATATAGGTTGTATGCAAACTTAGATATAGGTTATTCTTACGTATGTATATCGCGTAGAATTGGTTATATTATTGCTTAAATCCTTTCATTACAAGTGGCATAAGTAAGGGACCATTCCGAACCCAACGGTTTGAGGTCTTCCCTTGCGAGGGGTGAGTGCGTCCCTAAATTATTTCCCAGTTCACGCTGAGTAGCGACTCCATTATTCTCCGGTTTAGTCCTTCGTGGGCTACTTCGTACTCTGAGCGGGCCACGAGCCTAGAACAACATCGCCGATTTCTGTGTCCTATAATGGGATTATGACACGTGTCCAGCGCATGTTAGCAAGATTGTTATGATGTTGACATGTGGCAGATGTATGTTAGCAAGTGCACATGATAGCAAGTTTCACTGATTTTGACACATTGCTGGTGTACGTTAGTGGTCGCGACACTAAAATATTTCACGTCACGACGCATAAATGATAATTTTACCTTTTTTATCCATTTTTCGATGTTTTGGCCCAGATTTGATTACAGTCAGTCCTGAAATCTTATTTTTCTATAAAATACATAAAAGAAATCAAAATATTCACAAATCTCAAGAAACTATACAAAATATTAAGTATAAAGGATGATAAATACTGATATATTTATCGCTTATCACACTCACAAACCTAACATTTTGCTAGTCCTCGAGAAAAACAACAAAATAAATACATTAACAACTTTAAAGTAAGCCATTTTCGTAGGGATCACAGTTACATTTAGTGTATGCAACATGTCTTTAAACCCCTAGGTATCCCTAGTGGACGAGTTGTAGTCTCGTGAGGGCCTACAGTGACGATACCTACAAACGTCAAATGCACACAAAAGCAAAAAGACAATAGAAAAGAGAATAAATAAGTTAGTGAGTAAACAAGTGAAACTTCTTATCCAAGTTAGTAATTGTTTTCTTTCTTTCTAAGTTACCAAATAAGTAAATTCTCCTATTATTTTTACCATTCTCCATATACACAACCTAAAAAGTATTAATCAACTCATTGTTCCCACAATATTCATAAGTGTAGTTGAAAAGAGAGTAATATTTTTGTCCAAAGTTACATCAGAATTCATACCTTTTTAACAATGAAAGTTTTTTTTGAAATTTTTTTATTTACAATATCTTTAATCCATGTAGCGAGCTTTAGGTCAGTGACTCCCAAGCAAGTTGACTTTAGGGCACTTGGTGTTAAGACACCCTTACAGACTTAATTATTCGGATTTCAGATATCTTTTTTTTTATAAAATCTTCAATCCATGTAGCGAGCTTTGGGCTAGTGACTCCCAAGCCAGTTGACTTTAGTGCACTAGGTGTTAAAACACCCATAAAGACTTAATTACTCGGATCTCAGATGTTTCTCTTCTTTTTTTTTTATTCCATCGCTTTTTAGATGCTTCCTCCAATTAAACGAGAGCACCAAATATTACAAACTTTTCAATTACAAATTATGGCGTATGTTACCATGCAAGTTGATAATACCTGTCAACTGAGCATATGAAGATCCGATTCAATCAGTTTTATGGAAAAGTCACAAATTAAATAATTCAAAAGGAAATAAACAAAAATTAACTTGTTACGAAATAGGTTGAGATATGTCTTGGGAGTGAAAATTCCTTACACAGCTATCTCATACCAGTTTCACCTGATTAGTCAAGTAAAAAATACAAAAACAAAATATTTTTTTATTTTATAAATTTTTTTAATTTTTTTGAATTTTTAAAAAAAAATTTTGACTAAAAATAAAATAAAAACAACACAATAAAAATAAGATACTAGTCAACTATTCCTCTCCCTCAAACCTATTTGAGACATTATCCCCAAAATCTAAAAAGTAGAAGAAGAGTTTAGAAAACAGTACATGTTTAGCTGAAATTCTACATCTAAAATGAAATTAAAAGTTAAGATCCAGATTTATCCGACGCTTTTTATCACGATCTTTATCAGACTAGTTAATCTTGGAAAGGATAGAGTCAATTTATGGTTAAAAGGCTAAAATTTGGTCAATTAAATCATAGGAAGTTCTGTTAGTGAAGATGATTTCTTTTATAGGTTTTGACACGAACCCATTTCTTCGGGCATCATCAAGAAACACACAAAGAAAATCATGAAATCCATCAGCGTTAAACAGTCCAATTGGATTCTGGTGTATGTTCAAGTTCGCCCAATATAGCACTGTAAAAATTTCCTCCATCGTGCCCAAGCCACCAGTCAAAGCAATAAAAGCATCAGCACGATTAATCATTTCAACTAGTTGTTCAAACATACCTGGCACAATACATTCATCTCCGTTTGATGGTCCTATAAGATTCGTCTGTGCCAAAGGTTTTGGGATGATTCCTAGAACTTGACTTCCTCTTTCTTGTACGGCCGTTGAAACGCACCCCATTATTTAGAGATTGCCATTGCCATATACTAAGTGTATATTCCTTTCAGCTTGACTCTACCAAATTCATGTGCTGCCTTAACAAACTCCAGCATAGAACCAACACCAGTACCGCAAAACACACAGATGTTTACAACTCGTCTTCTTGAATTTGCTTCCATTTTTTATATATATTTATTTCTCAACTCTGAATGTCTTCAAGAGTGCAATGACGAGCTCAATTTATAGAACCTGAAAAGGGGTGAGTAATAATAACACTAGTACCTGCCAAATGACAATTATTAGCTAAACAATAAAATATATCGTGAAAGTCAAAAAGTCTGGATCCTGTTGGAGAAAATAAAAGAAAATAACGAAATGAATCACAATTATTAGAGAAAATAATATTTACATTAAGTAACGACTTGAATGACGTCTATGCGTCAGGGACAAGCTTCTCATCTAAATTTCTTATAAATTGGCAAACAAGGTCTTTTAGAGTCAGATTCCCGAGACTTAATTATTGGCTTTCTTTTCGAAATTGTGCATGTAACATGTAAATTGCGTAGTGCACGTATACACTAGAATGCGTCTCAAGAGTCAAAGATATGTCATCTAGAGACTCCTTACTCAAGCCATCCCTAACGAATTTAATTTTATCTTTACGGTTTTCAGACACAATTCCTAAAAAATGACAATAAGTATTACATTCATACGTGCACACTTATAGCAAACATCCATTCTTTTAGCTCTTCTCTTTTTAACATATGTGTTTCTTCCTAAACCAGACAGATATGAAATAAAAGAGTCAGAAGACTCTCCTGCTAATCGGACTCGTGCTTCAATAATCCAACAAATGTCATTAGAAATAACTTTGATCATCAGAAGTCTCATTCGTTCCTTACAAGCTTTGTAGATTTTCGTTAGAGAGTTTTGAGGGAGAGAGGGAAAACACTTGTGAAGATTTACGAGAACGTCTTCCATCCTAAAATATGACTTTACCTACACAAATTAAATACACAAAAATAAATCACACCAAATCTTAATATATACACAAATTACATGGGTTGCCTCCCTACTAGCGCTAAGTTTAACATCGTCAGCTAGACATGGCTGCCCGAATGTTAGGCTAGATCTGAAAGTGTGACACTTTATTTTACCGCTCTAATGATTCTGTCCAGTAGTACTTGACATTCTTGCTTTTAACTTTGAAGGTTTTATTGGAGTTGGGATCATGTAACTCAACGGCTCTGTCTCGTAAAACTTCAGTGATAAAGAATGGACCTAACCACCGTGATTTAAATCTCCCATGGAAAAGTTTCATCCTTGATTTTCTGAACAATACCCGCTTCCCCGGTTCTAGTTGTAAGTGAAATTCCTCCAATTCGTTGAGTTGGTGGAACCGTTTCTCTTGAATTGCTTATAGATCATGATTTGACTTCTTCAGTGCGCAGTACGCTTTATCTTCAAGTTCCGCAGGCAGATTGCATGATTTAAGTTTAGCAGTTGACCTTTGCATTTCATCAGAGTTCTGGACGATACTATCTCTCACATCAAGTCTGAAACATTCCTCATTCTTTTCTTCATTCGGGAATTCCAAAGCTTTGAAAATATTGAATCTGACTTCTTGGTCCTATACTTTCATGGTTAGTTCACCTTTTTGTACATCAATAACAGTTCGACCTGTAGACAAGAATAATAAAGTATGCTAGGAGAATGAGTTTGTCGACTTTGACCAGCACATCTTCAACTACACCTCTCAGAAATGTGAGCGGTCTATCAACAAGTTACAGAGAAACTGGGGGGGGCATTGCTTCTCAAATTTATAATTTCCTGTCAATGGAAAAAAGAAATCAAGTTAACACTAGCACCTAAATCACACAAAGCCTTACCGAAGTTATGTTCTCCTCTGGTACAAGGGATGGTGAAACTGCCAGGATCTTTCAACATTGGGGTAATCTTCCTCTGAATGATGGCACTACATTCTTCTATCAATGCTACTGTCTCATAGTCTCCCAATCTTCTCTTTCATGTTAGAATGTATTTCATGGATTTGACCTAGCTGGGCATTTGTTCCAATGCTTCTGGAAAAGGAATGTTGATTTACAACTTCTTAAAGATCTCTAGAAATCGAGCAAATTGCTTTTCTAGTTTGTTTTTCTGGAGCCACTGCGGAAAAGGTAGAGGTGGAGTGAATCATTCTCGATCATTTTCTTTTATCTCTTTTTCCTCCATCTGTTGATCTGCCTTTCTGCTTTAGTTTAGAACTTCCCCAATAATTACCTTGACTCCAATATTTTATTGATTTCAATACCGCTTCTTAAAGTGATTGCATGACATTGCTCCTTCCCCATGTTCATTGGCTTTAGTTATGTGTTGCTAGGAAGAGTACCTTGTGGTCTGTAACTCTGAGCATTAGTCATTTGTCCCATTTGATTCTCCAGTGCCTTCAAAGATGCTTGGGATTGAAACATAGCATCATATGTTGCTTGTTGCTTTTCTTTTGGGCTAGTAATTCTGCTATTCCTGGTTCTTTTTCATACTCATGGCCTTTGTTTTGCTATTGGAATCTAGGTGGTGGATTGTTCTTTTTGTTAGGGTTGGTGCTCGAAGTGCCAATCCGGATCGTATTTATATCCGATTCATAAATACAAGCAATTTTATTTTCCATAATATTACTTAATTTAATGGTAACATCAACGTCAATATGAACTTTCTCGAGTTGAGTGAGCATAATGGTCCTTCGACTTGAGATACCACAGTGGATATATGAGCTATCCTCCACAGTTTGATGACAGTCACGTCAATGATATAGTCATGATCAGACCTCCGCCTGTTCGTTGGGTGTGGACTGATGTGTTAGGTTCTCTAAGAACATGCCTATTATCATTTAAGCATAAAATATGTGTGAATAAACAAAGTAAGATAACGGAAAATACTTACAATGCTCGGCTAAGTAGGATGTGGAGATAACAAAAATTTGTCTCCTTTAGAAGTGCTTCAAGATCCTCTCTTTGATTGTATGTAGAGCTCCAAGCTTGGTGAATGAATTCCAAACTCAATGGATTGTTTCCCTAACACCTTTGTTGACCCTTTTGTGTGCTAGCACTCAAGATTTTTGAAGCAAAAATCAAGAAGCAAGAACCCTAGGTTCACGCCAAAATGAGAGAAAAGAGGGAAGTGATTTTCGGCCTTAGGAGAGAAAGTGAGAAGTGTAATGTGTTTTTGATTTTTCAAAATCAAATAATCAATTACCAAACTTCCAAAGTTAGTAAAAGGTCTATCACAAGTAAAGATAATGTGTTTAACAAGTTAACACCAAATCTATACTAACTTCCATCACCAAAAAGTAAGTGAAGTTGACTAGTGATGTGACTAGGTGTGGGCCTCACTTTAAATTCAAAATTCGAGTGGGCCCGCTAAACACATTTCGGGATCGGGTTCGTTAATTCCGAATTAACGAATATTCCATTGTGACTTAATTAAATCAAATTTAATTAAATAATAATGTCTTGCAAAATTATTACGAAAGTCGTTCGCAAATTAATTCTAAATTAATTCATTCGCCCGAATTAAAATCCAATTTTAATTCTGCTATGAAATCTAATTTCATTTAATATATCGAATATATTATTTTATTCGATTAATTCTAAATTAATCGTTCTCTCTATTCTATTTGAATTTTATCCCAGATAAATTATAGCCGTAATTAATCCCAGATTAATTTTCTTTCTCTCATAATTAATCCCAGATTAATTCTGTTCGAGTCATACGTCATCGGTGAATCTTCGGGAAGCGACCCATGAGATCCCTGGATATGTTGGCAGTAAATCCGATCGTCAGACTATCCGAATACATTCGTACCCGGTACCACATTCTTACCGATTTACAAGACATGGTTGGCTTCTACCAAAGTGCCATGCCTACCTAATTATCCAGAAATATTCTTTAAGGAATATATAATCTTTGTCAGGCATAGTATACTTAGTATTAGTATTGCGATCCAGTATCAGATGTCACATGCAAGGCCTGAGGCTGGAATAGTGTCTGCCCCGTATGAAGCATATATCAGATCACAAGCAACTAGTCTCTTTAATCGGATAATCATGACCTTGTCATATTATCCCGATGGTAGCAACACATTAGAGTACCAGTTCTGTATCTCTACGTGATCATCATCTCCATATGACTAAAGTGATACTTCCATCTTGACATCAAACCCAATACACTACGATTCTCAATAAACCTAGAATATGCGTACACAGAACCTGTTAAAGTCCCGGATGACCAAAACCAAAATGTATTGATTGTCGCAAGTATTAGCGATGCAAGTCTCAGGTTAAGACCAAATACACCTACCCTGAATCGGATTCCCATAGACACATAGTCATACTACCAATGGGATTCTGAGGGGTCTATCCAGAGCGAAGTTGTTCCCGTACCATCGGTAAACACAACCTCCTATCACACTTGCATAAGTATCCAATACTTAAATATATGAGAACTATGACGTTATGCTCCCACAACGCGCACAAATGCAATACTAGTCTATTCCGCATTATCGATGTCCAATCTCGATAATACTACGACTAGGGATATTTAATGATTAAACCTTTGTGGATTGATACTGTCTCATATCTTATTAATCCAGAACTAATCATAAGGACTTTTATCATTTATATATATATATATATATATTCAAGTAATCTAATTACAAAATGATAAAATAGCAATTTCCTTTGTCACGTAGTTAATTTCTACAAAAACCATAATGTCTTTTACAAATAGTGAAGCTATGGGTCATAATTGTCTAACAATCTCCAACTTGGCCTATAGCCAGTCACTCAAGTATTCTTACACCTGAACTATGTACATGTCGCTCAAACTTTTACTGAGGAATAACTTTCATCAGCGGATCTACAATATTGTCATCTGATGCGACCTTCAAGATCTTCACATCGCTATGATGTATGATCTCACGAATCAGATGGAAACGTCGAAGAACATGCTTGAATCATTGATGAGACCGCGGTTCCTTAGCCTACGCTATATCCCCGTTATTGTCACAATACAATAGAACGGGCTCAGCTGCTAACGGAACTACTCCTAATCCAATTAGGAATTTACGGATCCAAACTACCTCTTTTGTTGCTTCAGCTACAACAATATATTCCTCTTCTGTTGTTGAATCAACAAAAGTCTCTTGCTTGGAAGATTTCCAGCTTACTGTTCTGTTGTTCAAACAAAATATGTAACCAGATTGCGACTTACATTTGTCTTTTTCGGTTTGGAAACTTGCATCGGTAAACCCAGTTACCTCAAGTTCTCAATCTCCATAGATTAAGAAAGCATCCCTAGTTCGTCTAAGATACTTAAGGATGTTCTTAATCGCCATCCAGTGACCATCACCTAGATCAGCTTGATAGCGACTACACATGCTCAAAGCATACGAGACATCAGGTCGCGTACATTTCATGGTATATATGATCGATCCGACTGCCAAAACGAACGAGATCCGACTCATGTTGTGTCTTTCATCTTGAGTTTTAGGACACATGTCCTTAGATAGAGTGAAACCATGTGACACTGGCAATAGTCCCCTCTTAGACTGTTCCATGTTGAATCTCTTCAACACTTTGTCAATGTACGTGCTCTGGGAGAGTCCAAGCAGCTTTCTAGATCTATCCCGGTAGATCTTTATTCCCAGAATAAAGGCTGCTTCTCTCAAATCTTTCATGGAGAATTTTAATGAAAGCCAAGCTTTCACCGATTGTAGCATGGGAATGTCATTGCCCATAAATAATACATCATCAATGTGAAGGACAATGAAAATGAGTGCGCTCTCACTAACCTTCTTATATACACAAGGATCATCCTCATTTTGAACGAAGTCATATTCTTTTATGATCACATCAAAACGTTGGTTCTAAGAACGCCATGCTTGCTTCAATCCATAAATGGATCGATTTAACTTACAAACCTTGTTTGCAAGTCTTGGTATGACAAAACTGTCAGGCTGTTGTATATAAACATCCTCCAAAAGATTTCTGTTAAGGAAAGCGATTTTGACGTCCATCTGCTATATCTCGCAATCGAAAAATACAGCAATAGCAAGCATAATCCGAATGGATTTAATCATGGCAACATGTGAAAAAGTTTCGTCGTAATCGACACCATGTCATTGACGATACCATTTCGCTACAAGCCTAGCTTTGTACGTTTTTATGTTGCCATCCATGTCAGTTTTCTTCTTGAAGATCCATTTGCAACCAATATGCTTTACGCCTTCTGGTGCATCAACCAGTGTCCAAACTTGGTTGGTGTATATGGAATCTATTTCGGACTTCGTGGCCTCTTTCCATAAAGTGGAGTCGATATCTTGTATCGCTTCCTCATACGTAGCCGGTTCGTCTTCCTCAATAAGATTAATATCCACATGAGGTGAGATCAGAAACCCATACCTCTCAGGTTGTTTTCTGACTCTCTCTGACCTACGCGGTTCTTGTGTATTCGACGATTATGGTACAGTCTCATTGACCGACGTAAACACACACGTATAACGCAAGCGCACGTATTGTTCAAGTAGTATAAAAATATCGATCCCACGAGGACTTAATATCTAAACTATTAATTTTTATGAGGTCAAATGATTACTAGTATCTAACAGGTTGTTTGATTGATTTGAAATGGTGACGATTCTAAATTTTTAAAAAAAACAAGCAAATAAAATTGTTCGAAAGTAGATTTTAAGAAAATTCAATATTAAAAACTATCTAGGGTTGTGATTTCTTCCAATATCATTTTAAAGAAGAAGTGATTATCTTAAAGTTGGGTAATATATTGATTTATTAACCTGGAACACTAAATTATGTGTAAGCCTCTGTCGATGGTCAAACACAAATACCCAGTTTAACCCAATTGAACCATATGTCTATGTCAACCAAATTATCTAGATTCATTAAGTTTAAGTTCCAATTATGGCTACCCCCGCCCGATAGGTATATGTCTATCCTGCAAGGAAATCTATTAAAGGGTTATCTATCCTCAAGGAAGATCGTGGGCTATTAAGTCTAAGGTCTTAAACCTAAAATCCCTATGTCTAGTTCATTTTAGATTTACCAGTTAAATTCTATTAATGGCCAGTTAATGAAAAAGCATTACGATTAAGATTAAATAAATAAATCTTTATATTACCCAAACTATAATCTAACCTCTTATAAACCGGTGATATTAAAAGTCATCACAACCCCAGAAAACAAATTTAGTTACAACACATAACTAGGGCTAGTAAAAACTTGAAAATAAAAGACATAAAGTAAAAATACGGTAAAGTAAATACTGAAAAGTAAATTACAATAAAATAAAATGTTAAGGTAAAAGGAATTACTTTTACTACTACTAATTTAGATATCTCCCATAATATAATATATAAGCATGTGATAACATTACCAACCAGCCATATAGGCGGTAACCTGATTAAGTCAAATTAAGTCCAACCAGCCATTAAGGCGGTATAAAGATTTTTCCATGAACCTTCCATATAGGCGGTAAGAAAGTTTAATTACCAACCGACCAATATGGCGGTATCCTTGATTAGTCAGGTTTAAACCAGATTAAAATGAATTACCAACCGACCAATATAGCGATATCCTTTTTAAGTCAATATTTTAAATAATGAATATATTATATTTAAGGGAGATTAATCTAAATAGCAATAGTAAAAGAATTACATTTCACCCTAGCTGGGGAAGTTACCTCATCATGGTGAATAGTAAAAATTGTAAAAAGTAAAAAAGTAAATTACTATTATTACAAAACGTAATTAAAATTAATTACAAAACTAAAAAATATAAACTAAAAGAAACTAGAGAGAGAAACTCCCTCTTTACATCAAAGAGATGAGAGAGAGTGGTACAACTGAAATCAGAAAATTGAGCTCTATTATAGGGGTCGCTAAGGGTCGCGCGTCGCGAGGCCAATCTCGCGTCGGTACGCTGGAAGTTGTCGACGTGGCAGCTTCTGGTTCGTCGACTGCAGATTCTGGATAAGGTGATAAGGTGACACGTGGCGGAGTGGTTGAAGCTCAATTATTGTGACATGTGGTGGCTTCTGATTGGTCGGCTAGATTCTTATCCGCCATGTGTCAAATAGGGATAAAAGAGCCAATAATTGATGCTGACTTGGCACTGATGTGGCGCTGACGTGGCGATGACATGGCGACAAGTGGCAAAGTGAATGTCGGCACCATAGAATTTCGACACGTGGCACTTTCTGATTGGCTGATGATGACGTGGCGGTGAGGTGGCAGTTTGAATTGGTCAACTCGGTGATGTTGATGATGAGGTGGCTGAAAAGTGGAGTGACACGTGGCGATGGCGACTGTCGGCACCGTAGGATGATGACACTTGGCATGGCGCACAGCTGTGATGGTGACACGTGGCACCGACGCACGTTAGCAAAGTCAAACTTTTCTTAGATTCTGACACGTTGACCCGGTGCACGTTAGCATTGTTCGGCGCAGGTTAGGCGTCGTGACGCTGAACGTCCTGGCGTCGCAACTCGGGAAATTACCAAAATGCCATTTTCATCCAATTTTCACTGTTTAGGTCCAAATCACCTCTAGAGTGTCCTGAAACTTTATTTATCTACAAAATAACACAAAACACATCAAAATATTCACAAAACTCAAGAAACTATACAAAATATTAAGTTAAATGAGTGGGAAATAGTGATAGATTTACCACTCATCACACCCCCAAACCTAACATTTTACTAGTCCTCGAGCAAAACATAGAATAAAATAACATAAACATCTTTAAAATAAAATTTAACTAAGCCAATTTCGTAGGGATCACGGTTGCATTTAGCGTGTGAAACAAGCCTTTAAACCCCTAGGTGTCCCTAGTGGACGATTTGTAGTCTCATGAGGGTTTACAGCAATGATACCCACAAACATTTTACAGAAGTAAAAAGGTAGTGAAACTAATGCACACAAAAGCAAAAAGACAAGAGAAAAAAGAAAAAAGATGTTAGTGACTAATCATGTGAAACTTCTACTCCAAGTTACTAGTTGTTTTGTTTCTTTATAAATTACTGAATAAGTAAATTTTCCGATTATATTTACCATTCTCCATATACACAGCCAACATAATATTAAACAACTCATTTTTACCCACAACAGTCACAAGTGCAGTTGATAAGAGAATAATATTTTTGTCCTAAAGTTCTATCAGATTTCACACTTTTGTGTAGTAATGGAGTAATTTTTCTGATTTTTCTGATTTTTTTTTATTTTTTATTTTTTTATTTATATACAATATCTTCCGTCTATGTAACGAGCTTTGGGTCGGTGGCTCCCAAACCAGTTGGCTTTAGGGCACCAGATTTTAAGACACCCATACGGACTTAATTACTCAGACTTCAGATATATATATATTTTTGCAGCATCCTTGATCCATGTAGCGAGCTTTAGGCCAGTGACTCGCAAACCAGTTGGTTTTAGGGCACTAGGTGTTAAAACACCCTTACAGACTTAATAACTCGGATCACAAACGTTTTTTTTTTTACTCCATCAATTTTTGAGATGCTTCCTCCAATTAAACTAGAGTACTGAATATTATAAACTTTTCAATTTTAGCTCATGTCCGTATGTTACTATGTATGTTGATAATACCTACTAACTAATCATATGAAGATCCATTTTAGTCAGTTTTATAGAGAATTTACAAATTAAATAATTCAAGAGGAAATAAACAAAAATTAACTCGTTTCGAATTAGGTTTGAGATACGTCTCAGGAGTGGAAACTCCTTACTCAGCTATCTCTTACCAATTTCACCTTTTTAGTCAAAACAAAAAAGCAAAATATTTTTGTAATTTTTGAAAAATTTTCAATTTTTTTGTATTTTTCGGAAAAATTTTTGACTAAAAATAAAAACAACACACAACTAAAAACAAGATACTAATCAACTAATTCTCTCCCCCAAACCTAAATGAGACATTGTCCCCAATGTCTTTCACAGTAGAAGAGGAGTTTAGAAGATAATACCTGGTTAGCTGAAATTCTACAGGAAATTAAAGGTTAAGATCTAGATTAATCCGACGTCTCTTACCACGATCGTCCTCAGATCAATTTATCTTTGAAAGGATATGGTCAACTTGTGGTTCATAAGCTAAGAGTTGGTCAATTAGATCCGGAGCAGTTCTGGCAGTAAGAGGAGTTCTTTTAAAGGTTTTGACACGAACCCATTTCTCCGGGCATCATCAAGAAACATACAAAGAAAATCATAAAATTCATCAACGTTAAACATGCCAATTGGTTTCTGGTGTATGTTCAGGTTCGCCCAAGATAGCACTATAAAAATTTCCTCCAATGTACCCAAGCCACCTGGTAAAGCAATAAAAGCATCAAAACATTTATTCATTTCTACCAATCGTTCAGACATACCTGGCACAATTAGCTCTTCTTCATTTGATGGTTCAATAAGATTTGCCTCCGCCAAGGGTTTTGGGATGATTCCCAAAACGTGACTGTCTCCTTCCTGTATTGCCTTTGTAACGATCCCCATAAGTCCAAGATTTCCCCCGCCATATATTAAGTGCATATTCCTTGCAGCTAAGACTCGACCCAATTCCTGTGATGCCTCAATGTATTGTGGTTTAAACCAACACTACTACCGCAAAATACACATATGTTTTCAACTCGTCTTCTTGAAGTGGCTTCCATGTTTTACTCTGGATGTCTTCAAAAGTGCAATGATGAGTTGAATTTATAATACCTAAAAAGGGTGAGTAAAAATAGCACAAGTATCTTCCAAATGACGATTAGTAGCAAAATAGTAAAATAAATCGTGATAGTCAAAAAGGTCTGGATCTTGTCGGAGAAAACAAAAAAAACAAAAAAACAAATCACAATTATTAGGAAAAGACAAAGAGATATAATATGTACAAGAATTTACAGCTTGATTAACGTCTATGCGTCAGAGACAAGCTTCCCATCCAATTTTCTTATAAATTGGCAAACAAGGTCTTTTTGAGTCAGATTCCAAAGACTTAATTGTTGTCCTTTTTTGAAATTGTGCATATAACATGCGAATTTCATGATACAAACATCCACTAGGATGTGTCTCAAGAGTTTTAGATATGTCATCCAAAGACTCCTTACTCAAGCCTTCCCTAATGAAGTTAATCTTATCTTCGCGGTTATCAGACACTATTCCTAAAGAATGACAACGAGTATTACAAAACATACGAGCACATTTATAAAAAACACACATTCTTTTAGCTCTTCTTTTTTTAGCATATGTGCTCTTTCCTAAACCAGGCAGATGTGAAATAAAAGAGTCAGAAAGCTCACCTGCCAATCGGACTCGTGCTTCAATAATCCAACGAATGTCAGTAAGAATACCTTTGATCATCAGTAGTCTCATCCGTTCCAAACGAGCTCTGTAGATTTTCATCAGAGATTTTTGACGGAGAGAAGGAAATTACTTGTGAAGATTTGCGAGAGCTTCTTCCATCGTGAAATGACTTTACCTGCAAAAACTAAACACACAAAAATAAAACACACCAGATCACAATATATACAAAAATTGCATGGGTTGTCTCCCTGCTAGCGCTAAGTTTAACGTCGACAGCTAGACGTGACTTCTCGAACGTTAGGCTGGATCTGAAAGTGTGACACTTTCTTTTTGTCGCTCAAATGATTCTCCCAGTAGTGCTTAACACGCTTGTTTTTAACCTTGAAAGTTTTGTTGGAGTCAGGATCATGTATCTCAACGGCTCTATCTGGTAAAACTTTGGTGATCAAAAATGGACCTGACCACTGTGATTTTGGCTTCCTTGGGAAGAATTTCACTCTTGATTTGTTTAACAGTACCTTTTGCCCTGGTTCCAGTTGTATGTGCACTAACTTCTCATCATGTCTTTTCTTTGCCTTTTCTTTGTATAATTTGGCATTCTCAAAAGGCTGATTGTGGAATTCTTCCAATCCGTTGAGCTGGTGAAATTTTTCACTTCTGTTGCTTGTAGTGTAATAATTGGATTTTTCAGTACGCAATGCGCTTTATTTTCAGGCTCCACAGGTAATTGACATGCTTTAAGTTTGTCAATTGAACTTTGTCTTTCATCAGAGTTCTGATCGGTACTATGTATCACATCAAGTCTGAAACATTCATCATTCTTTTCATCATCTGGGAAATTCATGGCCTTGAACATATTGAATGTTACTTTTTGGTCATGTACCCTCATGGTTAATTCTTCTTTTTGTACATCAATAATGGTTCGACCTGTAGCCAAGAACGGTCTCCCGAGGATGATTGGCACGTCTGTATCTCCCTCCATATCAAGGACAATAAAATCTGCTGGGAAAATGAATTTGTCAACCTTGACCAGCACATCCTCAACTACGCCTCTTGGGAATACGAGCATTTTATCAACAAGTTGTAGAGAGACTGAAGTGGGCATTGTTTCTCCAATCTGCAGTTTCCTGAAAATAGAAAAAGGCATCAAGTTAACACTTGCACCTAAATCACATAAAGCCTTACCAAAGTCATGTTCTCCTATGGTGTAAGGAACAGTGAAACTGCCAGGATCTTTCAACTTTGGAGGAAGTTTCCTCTGAATGATGGCGCTGCATTCTTCTGATAATGCTACTGTCTTATAATCTCCCAATCTCCGCTTTCGTGAAAGAATGTCTTTCATGAATTTTACATAGCTGGGCATATGTTCAAAGGCTTCTGTAAAAACGGAATGTTGATATGCAGCTTTTTGAACACCTCCATGAAACGAGCAAACTGTTTGTCCAGTTTTTTTTTCTGAAGACGCTGAGGAAAAGGTGGAGGTGGAGTGATATGTTATTTTTCTTTTTCCTTTGCTTTTTTTTTCTTCATCTGTGGAACTGCATCTTTTGGAACTTCCTAAATTGTTGCCTTGATTCCAACATCTTTGTTGATTTCAGTACCGCTTTTTAACATGATGGCATGACATTGCTTCTTTCACATGTTCCTTGGATTTGGTTCTGTGTTGTTGGGAAGATTACCTGGCGGTCTGTAACTCTGAGCATTGGCTAGTTGTCCGATTTGATTCTCTAGTGCTTTGATAGAAGCTGATTGGCTCTGAAACATAGCATCATACTTTTTTAACTGAGTCAGCACTTCTGCTATTCCTGGTTCATTTGTCTGCTCCTGGTCTTTGTTCTGTTGTTGGAATTCAGGTGGTGGATAGTTCTGCTGTTGGCCTGAATTGTTGCTCCATGCGAAATTGGGATGATTCCTCCACACTGGGTTGTAGGTGTTGGAATATGGATTGTTCCCCTGTCTGTTGAAATTGTTGACATAATTCACCGTCTCTTCATGTTGGTTTGGTTCTGGTGCTACTCCATATGGTGAACTTGTGGTTCTAGTGATGTTCACAACTTGCGTGCTAAGTGTTTCTAGACATTAGCATATCTGATCTAGCCTGGTATTCACAGCTGTGTTTGCTCCAACTTCATAAATTCCTGCAATCTTTGGATCATGCTCCTTTCTGTTGGCCATAACGAATTGTTGTTGGTCATTTCTTCAATTAAGTCCCAGGCCTGATCTTCTCATTTTTCCATCAAAGCTCCTCCAGCAGCAGCATCAATTGTGGTTCTCATTATTCCAGAAAGTCCATTGTAGAAGGTTTGGACTTGTAGCCATTTTGGAATCTCATGGTGAGGACATTTCCAGAGAATTCTTTGTATTTTACCCAAGCTTCGTAGAGAGTTTCTGAGTCTTGTTGCACAAAGGATGTGATGTCATTCCTCAGCTTTCCAGTTCTGGCTGGTGGAAAGTACTTTGCAAGAAATTTGGTGGCTAAAGTATTCCAAGTTGTGATGGAACCTGCTGGTAGTGAATGTAGCCAAGCTTTAGCTCTGTCTTTCAAGGAGTATGGGAAAATACGCAGTCTCATTGCTTTTTCAACTTCTCGGTTGTAATTGAAAGTGTCGCAAACTTCCAGGAAGTTGTTGTTGTGGGCATTAGGATCTTCAGTTGCATTCCTCCAAACTACACTGACTGCTGAATATCTGGATGCATGTGTTTGATGTCACCTGCATTTTTTGGTAAGGGAGGAAGTACAATACATGAAATTAGTCTGTCAACCACCGGAACAGTTCTGTCTCGAATGGGAATCGGTGGTGCAATGTTCAAAAGTTCAGGTTCCATGTTGACTAAAGCTTCTTGGCCTTCTTGCCTTTCCCTTCTCAACTGTCTGATGGTTCTTTCAATTTCTGAGTCAAGCGGTCGAAGTTCAAAGCTTCTGGTTCGTCTCATGTAGTTTCTGAGAACCTAAAACACAAGAAAATAAAAACAATAAGTAAAAAGAAATTAGATACAAGTAATGTATCTAACCCCAAAACTAATAGAGAAAGATAAATAAGTCCCCGATAACGGCGCCAAAAACTTGACCGGCGTAAACACACACGTATAACGCAAGCGCATGTATCGTTCAAGTAGTATAAAAATATCGATCCCACGAGGAATTAATATGTAAACTATTAATTTTATGAGGTCAAATGATTACTAGTATCTAACAAGTTGTTTGATTGATTTGAAATGGTGACGATTCTAAATTTAAAAAAAAAAACAAGTAAATTAAATTGTTCGAAAGTAGATTTTAAGAAAATTCAATATTCAAAACTATCTAGGGTTGTGATTTCTTCCAATATCATTTTAAAGATGAGGTGATTATCTTAAAGTTGGGTAATATATTGATTTATTAACCTGGAACACTAAATTATGTGTAAGCCTTTGTCAATGGTCAATCACAAATAGCCAGTTTAACCCAATTGAACCATATGTCTATGTCAACCAAATTATCTAGATTCATTAAGTTTAAGTTCCAATTATGGCTACCCCTGCCCGACATGTATATGTTTATCCGGTAAGGAAATCTATTAAAGGGTTATCTATCTCAAGAAAGATCGTGGGCTATTAAGTCTAAGGTCTTAAACCTAAAATCCCTATGCCTAGTTCATTTTTGATTTACCAGTTCAATTTTATTAATGGCCAGTTAATGAAAAAGTATAAGATTAAGACTCAAAAAATAAATCTTTATATTACCCAAACTATAATCTAACCCCTTATAAACCGGTGATATTAAAAGTCATCACAACCCCAGATAACTAATTTAGTTACAACACATAACTAGGGCTAGTAAAAACTTGAAAATAAAATACATAAAGTAAAAATGCGGTAAAGTAAATATCGAAAAGTAAATTACAATAAAATAAAATGCTAAGGTAAAAGGAATTACTTTTACTACTACTAATTTAGATATCTCCCATAATCTAATATATAAACTTGTGATAACATTACCAACCAGCCATATAGGCGGTAATCTGATTAAGTCAAATTAAGTCCAACCAGACATTAAGGCAGTATAAAGATTTGTCCATGAACCTGCCATATAGGCGGTAAGAAAGTTTAATTACCAACTGACCAATATGGCGGTATTCTTGATTAGTCAGGTTTAAACCAGATTAAAATGAATTACCAACCGACCAATATAGCGGTGTCCTTTTTAAGTCAATATTTTAAATAGTGAATATATTATATTTAAGGGAGATTAATCTAAATAGCAATAGTAAAAGAATTACATTTCACCCTAGCTGGGGAAGTTACCTCCTCATGGTGAATAGTAAAAATTGTAAGAAGTAAAAAAGTAAATTACTATTATTACAAAACGTAATTAAAATTAATTACAAAACTAAAAACTAAAAACTAAAAGAAACTAGAGAGAGAAACTCCCTCTTTACATCAAGAGATGAGAGAGAGTGGTACAACTGAAATCAGAAAACTGAGCTCTATTTATAGGGGTCGCTAAGGGTCACGCGTCGTGACGCCAATCTCGCGTCGTTACGCTGGAAGTTGTCGACGTGGCAGCTTCTGGTTCGTCGGTTGCAGATTCTGGATAAGGTAATAAGGTGACACATGGCGGAGTGGTTGAAGCTCAATTATTATGACACGTGGCGGCTTCTGATTGGTCGGCTAGATTCTTTTCCGCCACGTGTCAGATAGGGACAAGAGAGCAAATAATTGATGCTGACGTGGTGGTGATGTGGCGATGACGTGGTGACAAGTGGCAAAGTGACTATCGGCACCATAGAATTTCGACACGTGGCACTTCCTGATGGGCTGATGATGACATGGCGGTGAGGTGGCAGTTTGACTTGGTCAACTCGGTGATCTGGACGATGACATGGCTGACAAGTGGAGTGACACGTGGCGATATGTGGCGATGGCGACTGTCGGCACCGTAGGATGATGACACGTGGCATGGCGCACGTTAGCAGATCGGCTGTGATGGTGACACGTGGCACAGGCGCACGTTAGTAAAGTCAAACTTTTCTCAGATTCAAACACATGGACCCGGCGCACGTTAGCACTATTCGGCACACGTTAGGCGTCGCGACGCTGAAGGTCCTGGCGTCGCGACTCAGGAAATTACCAAAATGCCCTTTTCGTCCTATTTTCAGTCTTTTGGCCTAAATCACCTCCAGAGTGTCCTGAAACTTTATTTATCTATAAAATAACACAAAACACATCAAAATATTCACAAAACTCAAGAAACTGTACAAAATATTAGGTTAAATGAGCGGGAAATAGTGATAGATTTACCTCTCATCACTCATTCCTGATGAATTGCTCATGTTCCGTTAAGGATTCTGTGTCATGAATGGTATCACTCCGATTTTCATCGAGTTCTACTTTCCTCCCACTTACCACTACATTTAGGAATTCCCTTTCCAGGAAAACCGCATGTAGAGCAACAAATACTTTGTTCTCTTGTGGGTTGTAAAAGTAATATCATTTGGTTTCCCTAGGATAACCTACAAATAGACACTTATCTTATTTGGGTTCAAGTTTGGTACCATCCAAACATTTAACGTATGCCCAGCAACCCCAAATCATCAGGAATGAGAAACCTGGTTTCTTTCTTATCCATATTTCATATTGAGTCTATTGAACAAACTTTGACGGAACCTTATTCAAAATAAGTATTGCACTGTTTAATGCATATCCCCAGAAGGAAATAGGTAGCTCAATGCGACTCATCATCAACCTTACCATGTCCAACAAAGTTTGGTTTCTCAGTTCGGACACACCGTTTAATTGAGGTGTTCCGGGAGGAGTCCACTGTGAAAGAATACCATACTCTTTCAAGTAATCAAGAAACTCACTGCTTAAGTATTCTCCACCACGGTCCGACCGTAATGTTTTAATACTTTTTCCGGTCTGTTTTTCTACTTCGTGTCGAAACTCTTTGAATTTCTCAATGGTTTCAGACTTGTGTCTCATAAGATACACATAACCATAACGCAATGCATCATCCGTAAAAAGGTGGCACGTGCACCTTTACCGCTAAAAGGTGTTTTAGGCATTTTGCCTAATAAACAAGATTCGCAGACGTCATATAAATTTGGATTAAATCCGTCCAAGTACCCACTCTTCGAAAGTGTGGATATGCGAGTGTTGTTAATGTGTCCTAGACGACAATGCCACATATAAGTTTCATCTTTGTTACTTAATTTAAGCCTTTTGTTTGTTACATTATATGTTTGAGATTGATTTATATTAAAAATATAAAAACCATTATGCATATCAGCACTGCATATCTCAATATCATTTTTATACATAAAACACGTAGTGTTTCTAAATACAAAAGTATACCCACATTGGGCTAAAAAAGATACAGAAATAATATTCCTAGTCAAACTAGGTACCTAATAATAGTATGATAGATTTAGTACATGCCCTGAGGGTAGTTCCAAAATGTAAGTCCCTACAGCCAAAACAGCGACTCTGGTCCCGTTTCCAACCTGTAGGTCAATCTCCCCTGAGGCCAGTCTCCTGCTAATCTGCAGATCCTGCACATTAGTACATATATGAGTACCACAACTAGAATAAAAAATCCAATTTTTGAAACTAGAAGTGGACATGTTTATTTCTATAACAAACATACCTGAAGCCGGCGCATTATCCGCTTTGATTTCCTTCATGTGCGCCTTGTACTCACGGCAGTCACGCTTCCAGTGACCCCATTTGCCACATTGTAGGCAGACATCTTGGGATTTGTCCTTTGCCTTCCCAGTGACCCTGTTTGCCACACTATAGTGACGCTATGGGTCATAATTGTCTAACATGATGCTCATGATATCCTTTGCGTATCAATATAGGATCCATCAGTCCTGTGTACAGGGTATATGCATCCAACACGTGTTTACGATCTAGTAAATCCATGGCCGTGGTATAATGATGGAAACCAGTTCCGAGTGTTATTTAAATATTATAAATTGAAAGTCGACTGTATTAGACCAAAAGGATTTGACATTCTCATCTATATCACAGGTATAATACGGATAGACTGTGACGGAAGGATCATACATATGCTATGACCTAGACTTGCATAGTTTAGCGAGATTATCCATGGTCGTCATAATACATGAGTAGGTGGATTATGGACACGAAATTTGATTTTGTGACGGATAAGCCTAAACTTATAAGTCCCACAATATGAAATGTACTCTTTGACCACTTGGGCAATGCAATATGAATAATACAGATTATTCATAATACTTCATCAAATTAAATGAGTTAATCCAGATCGTTTAATCGGTTAAACGATAACGCATGCATTAGGGGATTTTGTTCGCTAATAATTATTATGTATTTGTATTTGATACATAATACGATTAGATACACATTAATTATTCGTCAAATGAGATTTTGACATATCCCATATGTATATGTATTTATTATTTATTGTAAATAAAAATACATATATAATAATAATTTCATTAATTAATAATTTGGATATTTAATTGTTAAATATTTAAAATTATTAATTAATAATCTTTTTCCGTTAATGTAATGGAATTTATCTAATTATTATTGGTGGATATGGCATGAATTAATTACACTTTATTTGTGTGCAATTTTGATTGGATATTATAAAGTGTAAATGATTTAATTTGATTAAATAATGAAAAGACAAAATTGGCCCTCTTTATCCTATTGCCAAAGTCGGCCATTAGGGGATTTCAATTAAAAATTGTTTTCTCTCTCCTTTTGTGATCTTCATTGCTGAGAGCCTCCAAGGAGAAATGGGTTTCAACTTTGCTTGAACAACTCATGAAGAATCAAAAAGAAAACTCAAGAAAAAGTTAAGGAAATTGGGTGATTAAAGGTAATCTACCATAACCCTAATCTTGGAAATTTAGTTTCTTATTTCTTGAGTTGTTAGAAAGGTTCTAGGGTTCTTTAAATTTCGAATTTTTGGGGCTTTTGGTTGTGAATGATGGATTGGAAGTGTTGACATATGTGAAGTGTAGATTTGGAAGTAATTAGTGTAATTAGTTTCCAAATTTGATCAATTATTGATGGTTGCCATTCTAGTGTTGTTGATCCACTCTAAAATAGCCTAGAATTTTTCTAGAGTTGTTCATGTGTGGTGAGACTCAATTGGTGTTGAGATTAATTGATTTAGTATTAAAAAATTGGATTTAAAACATGAAATTGGTGTTTTCGATTTTCTGGATCGGACCTATGTAAACTGGAAATTATATGATGTTTTTGATGTCCTACGAATGTAATGGATATGTTTTGGGAGTTGGCACAATTTCCGGAAAGTGTTTCCGCCTTGAAATAAGCGAAAATGGCAAAAAATGGCATTACATGGTGGATTTTGAGCCAACCAGGTGACGGCTATCCAAATAGTGAATCCGTCACTGTTCAAGCATCCCATGGATTGCCCTGACACTATTGGAGCTGACCTGGCCAGTTTCCATAAGCGTCGGGAAGTCGATTCGGTCAAAAATATTTTCGTAAACGTTTCGTGAAGTTTCATCTATGTTTATGTTAATATTTGATATTAAATTTATAGGTTTAGGTCAAATATGAATAAATTATTCATATTAGATATTGAATAATTTATTTGGTATTTTGAAAAAGTTTTAAAATACGATTTCGCCCTAACCCACGCTTCCGCTGTGCCCCATCGCCCACAACCCCAACACTTTTTCCCTGCAATGTTGCTCCATACGAAATTGGGATGATTCCTCTACCCTGGGATATAGGTGTTGGAATATGGATTATTCCCCTGTCTGTTGAAATTGTTGACATAATTCACCATCTTATCATGTTTGTTTGCCTCTGGTGCTCCTCCATATGGTGAACTTATGGAACCGGCGATGTTCATAACTTTCGTGTTAAGTGTTTGCATGAATTTTCACATTTGATCAAGCTTGGCATTTATTGCTGTGTTGGCTTCAACTTCGTAGATCTGTGCTATTTATTGAATCATGCTCATTTTCTGTTGGCCACAAAGAATTATTGTTGGCCATTTCTTCAATTAAGTCCCATAACCAATCTTCTTCTTTTGCCATTAAAGCTCCTCCAGCCGCAACATCAATTATGGTTCTCATTAGTCCAGAAAGTTTATTATAGAAGGTTTGGACTTGTAGCCACTATGCAATCTCTTGGTAAAGGCATTTTCTGAGCAACTCCTTGTATCTTTCCTAAGCTTCGCAGAGGGATTTTGAGTCATGTTGTACAAAGGATGTGATATCATTTCTTAGCTTTGCAGTTCTGGCTAGGGGAAAATATTTTCCAAGTTGTGATAGAACCTGGTAGTAGTGAATGTAGCCAAGCCTTAACTTTGTCTTTCAAAGAGTAAGGAAACACACGCAGTCTCATTGCTTCTTCAGCTGCTTGATTGTAATTAAATGTGTCGCAAATTTCCAAGAAGTTGCTGATGTGGGCATTAGGATCTTCAGTTGCATTCCCTCCAACCTGAATTGACTACTGTATCATCTGAACGTATGTTTTAATGTCACACGTATTTTCTGGTAAGGGAGGAAGTACTGATGAGTGGTAAATGTATAACTATTTTCCACTCATTTGACATAATATTTTATATATTTTCTTGAGTTTTGTGAATATTTTGATGTGTTTTGTGTTATTTTGTAGATAAATAAAGTTTTAAGACATTCTGGAGGTGATTTGGGGCCAAAATAATGAAAAAAGACATAAAAGGGCAAAATGGTCTCTTGGCGCGTTGCGACGCGTTGCCCGCGTCGCGACGCCTAACGTCCGCCACTCAATGCTAACAAGCGCCGGGGACACATGTCAGAATATGAGAAGTTTGACTTTGCTAACGTGCGCCGTGCCACGTGTCAACATCACAACCGATCTGCTAACGTGTGTCGTGCCACATGTCATCATCCTACGGTGACGACAATCACCATCACCACGTGTCGCCACATGTCACCCCATGTGTCAGCCACGTCATCGCCACATCAACAGAAAACCGAGTCAACTTTGCCATATTACCGCCACGTCATCATCAACCAATCACAGCGCGCCATGTGTCGCAATCCTACGGTGTCGAAAATCATAATCACCACGTGTTGCCACATCACTGCCACATCAGCTCAATTATTGAGTTAATCATCCATATTTCAACGTCATTGGATAAGAATTTGAGCGGACAAATCAACGACTGACACATGGCGCGTCCCGACGTGAAGTCTGCGTCGCGACGCGCATAGCCTACCGAGGCCTATAAATTCAGCGCGAGATTTCAGTTTCAGATGTACCTTCCTCTCTGAATTCTCTGATGTAAATAGGGAGTTTTATATCTAGTTTATTTTAATTTCAGTTTTGTAATTAATTTTAACTACTTTCTGTAATAATAATTTACTTTACTTACTTTTTCAGTTTTTACTATTCAACTTGATGAGGTAACTTCCCCCTGCTAGGTGAAAGGTAAAACTTTTATTACTTCTATTTAGATTAATCTCCCTTAATTATAATATATTCACTACTTAAAATTTGACTTAACAATGATACCGCTATATTGGTCGGTTGGTAATCAATTATAAACTGATTTTAATTTGACTAAGCAATGATACCGCCTGGTTGGTCGGTTGGTAATTTACCACCTATATGGCTGGTTTATGGACAAATATTGATACCACCTTTATGGCAGGTCGGACTTAATTTGACTTAATCAGGTTACCGCCTATATGGCTGGTTGGTAATGTTATCACAAATTAATATATTATATTAAGGGCGATATCTAAATAGTAGTGGTAAAAGTAGATCCTTTAACCCTAACATTTTATTTTATTGTAATTTTACTTTTCAGTATTTACTTTACCACATTTATTTTTCAGCATTTTACTTTATGTTTTTTTTTTAAATTTTTACTAGCCCTAGTTATTTGTCGGAACTAAGTTAGTTATCTGAGGTTGTGATGAATTTTAATATCACCGATTTATAAGGGGATATTTTATAGTTTGGGTAATTTAAAGGTTTACTTATTAAGTCTTAAGCTTAATGCGTCTTGTTAACTGGCCACTAATAAGATTGATCTGGTAAATCTAAAATAAACTTGACAAAGGAATTTTAGGTTTCAGCCTTAGACTTAATAGCCCACGATATTCCTTGAGGATAGATAACCCTTTAATAGATTTCCTTACAAGATAGACATATACCTGTCGGGCGGGGGTAGCCATAATTGGAACTTAAACATAATGAATTCAGGTAATTTGGTTGACATAGACATATGGTTCAATTGGGTTAAACTGGGTATTTGCATCTGACCATCGACAGAGGCTTTTGTATAATTTCGTGTTCCAGGTTAGTAAACTGTTATATTACACAAACATTAAATAACCACTTCATCTTTAAAATGATATTGGAAGAAATCACAACCCTGGATAGTTTTATAAATTTGAATTTTCCTCAACCAACTTTTGCGCAATTTTATTTATTTGTTTTTAAATTTAAAGTCATCACCCAATCAATCAATCAATCTGTTAGATACTAGTAGTCATTTGGCCTCATAAAAATTAATAGCTTAGATTTTAAGTCCTCGTGGGATCGATACTTTTTATACAACTTGAACGATACGTGTGCTTGCGTTATATGCATGTAATTTCACACCGGTCAAGTTTTTGGCGCCGTTGCCGGGGACTTATTTATCTTTCACTATTAGTTTTGGGGTTAGATACGTTACTTTTATCTAATTTCTTTTTACTTATTGTTTTTGTTTTATTGTGTTTCAGGTTCTCATAAACTACATGAGACGAACCATAAGCTTTGAACTCCGACCGCTTGACCCAGAAATAAAAAAGAACCATCAGACAGTTGAGAAGGGAAAGGCGAGAAGGCCAAGAAGCTTTATTCTACATGGAACCTGAACCTTTGGAAGTTGCACCACCAATACCTATTCGAGACAGAACCATTCCGATGGTCGACGGCTTTATTTCCTGTATTATACTTCCTCATTTACCAGAAAATGCGTGTGACATCAAAACATGCATTCAGATGATTCAGAAGTCAGTTCAGTTTGGGGGGAATGCAACTGAAGTTCCTAATGCCCACATCATCAACTTCCTGGAAGTTTACGGTACTTTCAATTAAAACCGAGGAGCTGAAGAAGTAATGAGACTACGGGTTTTCCATATTCCTTGAAAGACAAAGTAAAAGCTTGGCTACATTCACTACCAGCTGGTTCCATCACAACTTGGAACACTCTAAGCCACCAAATTCCTTGCAAAATATTTTCCACCAGCCAGAACAGCAAAACTGAGTAATGACATCACATCCTTTGTACAACTTGACTCAGAAACTCTCTATGAAGCTTGGGAAAGGTACAAAGATTTGCTTCGGAAATGTCCTCACCATGAAATTCCAAAATGGCTTCAAGTCCAAACTTTCTATAATGGACTTTCTGGACTGATGAGAACCACAATTGATGCTGCTGCTGGAGGAGCTTTGATGGCAAAAGGAGAAGATCAAGCCTGAGACCTAATTGAAGAAATGGCCAACAATAATTCCTTGTGGCCAACAGAAAAGAGCATGATTCAAAGAATTGCAGGAATTTATGAAGTTGGAGCCAATATAGCAGTCAGTGCCAAGATGGATCAGATATGCAAATTCATGGAGACTCTCAGCACATAAAATAACATTGGACCCACAAGTTCACCATATAGAGGAGTTCCAGAACAAAATCAACTTGAAGAGATGGTGAATTATCTCAACAATTTCAACAGACAGGAGAACAATCCATATTCCAAAACCTACAACCCAGGGTGGAGAAATCATCCCAATATTTCATGGAGCAACAACTCAGGGCAAAAGAACTATCCACCACCAGGATTCCAACAGCAAAACCAGGAGTTTGAAAAAGAACCAGAAATGAAAGAATAGATTGTAGAGATGTTCAAAAAACAATAAGCAGCATATGATGCTATTTTTCAGAGCCAATCTGTTTCCATTAAAGCACTAGAGAATCAAATTGGACAACTGGCCAATGCTCAGAGTTACAGGCCGCCAGAGAATCTTTCCAGAAACACAGAACCAAATCCAAGGAACATGAGGAATGAGCAATGTCATGCCATCATATTAAAAAGCGGTACTGAGATCAACAAAGATGTGGAGTCAAGGCAACTACTGAGGAAGTTCCTAAAGAAAGCAGTGAAGCAGTTCCACAGATGGAGGAAAAAGAAGCAAAAGAAAAAGACCAAATCACTCCACCTCTACCATTTCCACAGCGTCTTCGGAAACACAAACTGGAGAAGTAGTTTTCTCGATTCTTGGAGATTTTAAAAAGCTGCACATCAACATCCCATTTGCAGAAGCCTTGGAACAAATGCCCAGTTATGTCAAATTCATTAAAGACATTCTTTCATGAAAACGGAGATTGGGAGATTATGAGACAGTAGCATTATCAGAAGAATGCAACGCTGTCATTCAGAGGAAGCTTCCCCCAAAATTGAAAGATCCTGTCAGTTTTACCATTCCTTGCATCATAGGAGAGCATTACTTCGGTAGGGCTTTGTGTGATTTAGGTGCAAGTGTTAAATTGATGCCTTTTTATATTTTCAGGAAATTGCAGATTGGAGAAACAATGCCCACCTCAGTCTCGTATTTCCGAGAGGTGTAGTTGAAGATGTGCTGGTCAAAGTTGACAAATTCATTTTCCCAGCATATTTTATTATCCTTGATATGGAAGAAGACGAAGACGTGCCGATTATCCTCGGGAGACCATTCTTGGCTACATGTCGAAACATTATTGATGTATAAAAAGGAGAACTAACCATGAGGGTACAAGACCAAGAAGTAACATTCAATGTTTTCAAGGCCATGAATTTCCTGGATGATGAAAAGAAAGAGGAATGTTTCAGACTTGATGTGATAAATATTACCATCCAGACTTGTGATGCAATGCAAAGTTCTACTGACAAACTTAAAACATGTCAAGTGTCCGTGGAGCCTGAAGATAAAGCGTATTGCGCATTGAAGAAGCCAATTCATGTACTACAAGCAACTGAAGAGAAACAGTTCCACCAGCTCAATGAATTGGAGGAATTTCACATACAGCCTTTTGAGAATGCCAAATTGTACAAAGAATAGGCTAAGGAGAGACATGATGAGAAGTTAGTGCACATACAACTTAAACCAGGGCCGAAGGTACTGTTAAACAAATCAATGGTGAAACTCTTCTCATGGAAACCAAAATCACGGTGGTCAGGTCCATTCCTAATCACCAAGGTTTTACAAGATAGATCCGTTGAGTTACATGATCCCGATTCCAACAAAACATTCAAGGTTAAAAACAAGCGTGTCAAGCAATACTGGGGAGAATCATTTGAGCGACAAAAAAAAGTGTCACAATTTCATATTCAGCCTAACGTTCGAGAAGTCACGTCTAGCTGATGATGTTAAACTTAGCGCTTGCAGGGAGGCAACCCATGCAATTTGTGTATATATTATGACCTGGTGTGTTTTATTTTTGTGTGTTTAATCTTTGCAGGTAAAGTCATTTCACGATGGAAGAAGGTCTCGTAAATCTTCACAAGTAATATCCTTATCTCCCTCAAAAATCTCTGATGAAAGTCTATAAAGCTCGCTTGGAATGGATGAGACTACTGATGATCAAAGGTTCCAACTGATATTCGTTGGATTATTGAAGCACGGGTCTGATTGACAGGTGAGTCTTCTGACTCTTTTATTTCACATCTTCTTAGTTTAGGAAGGAGCACATATGCTAAAAAGAGAAGAGCTAAAAGAATGTGTGTATGCTATAAATGTGCTCGTATGTTTTGTGATACTCGTTGTCGTTCTTTAGGAATGGTGTCTGATAACCGTGAAGATAAGATTAATTTCATTAGGGATGGCTTGAGTAAGGAGTCTTTGGATGACATATCTAAAACTCTTGAGATGCATCCCAGTGGATGTGTGTATCATGAAATTCGTGTGTTATATGCATAATTCCAAAAGGAAAGACAACAGTTAAGTCTCGGGAATCTGACTCAAAAAGACCCTGTTTGCCAATTTATAAGAAAATTGTATGGGAAGCTTGTCCCTGACGCATAGACGTCAATAAAGCCGCTACTTTTCTTGTACATATTATATATCTTTGTATTTTCCTAATAATTGTGATGTGTTTTGTTGTTTTCTTTTATTTTCTCCGACAGGATCTAGATCTTTTTGACTATCACGATTTATTTAACTGTTTAACTAATAATTATCATTTGGCATGTACTAGTGCTATTATTTTACTCCCCATTTTTAGGTGTTATAAATTCAACTAATCATTGCACTTTTGAAGACATCCAGAGTAAAACATGGAAGCCACTTCAAGAAGACGAGTTGAAAACATCTGTGTGTTTTGTGATACTAGTGTTTGTACTAAGCCACAATACGTAGCAGCAGCACATGAATTGGGATGAGTCATAGCTGAGAAGAATATGCACATAGTATATGGCAGAGGGAATCTTGGACTAATGGGGATCGTTTCAAAGGCTGTATAGGATGTAGGCAGTCAAGTTCTGGGAATCTTCCCAAAACCCTTGGCAGAGGCGGATTTTATAGGATCATCAAATGGAGAAGAACTGATCGTGCCAGGTATGTCTGAACGACTGGTGGAAATGATTGACCGTGATGATGCTTTTATTGCTTTGCCAGGTGGTTTGGGCACGTTGGAGGATATTTTTACAGTACTACCTTGGGCGAACTTGAACATACACCAGAAACCAATTGGATTGTTCAACATAGATGGATTTTAGGATTTTCTTTGTGTATTTCTTGATGATGCCCGGGGAAATGGTTTTGTGTCAAAACCTTTAAAAGAACTCTTATTCACTACCAGAACTGCCCAGGATTTAATTGACCAAATCTTAGCCTATGAACCAAAAATTGACCCTATCATTTCCAAGATAAAATGGTCCAATGATGATCGTGGTAAGAAGCGTCGGATAAATCTGGATCTCAACCTTTAATTTCCATTCTAGAAGTAGAATTTCATATAACGATGTACTATCTTCATAACTCTTCTTCTATTGTTTAAGACATTGGGGACAATGTCTCATTTAGGTTTGGGGGAGAGAATTAGTTGATTAGTATCTTGTTTTTAGTTTGTGTGTTGTTTTTATTTTTAGTCCAAATTTTTTCGAAAAATACAAAAAAAAATTGAAATTTTTTCAAAAATTACAATAATATTTTGCGTTTTTGTGTTTTTATTTTGACTATAAAGGTGAAATTGGTAAGAGATAACTGTGTAAGGAGTTCCTACTCCTGATATGTATCTCAAACCTATTTCGAAACAAGTTAATTTTTGTTTATTTCATTTTGAATTATTTAATTTGTAAATTCTCCATAAAATTGACTAATATGGATCTTCATATGCTCAGTTGACAGATATTATCAACATGCATGGTAACATACGGACATGAGCTATAATTGAAAAGTTTTAATATTCAGTGCTCTAGTTTAATTAGAGGAAGCATCTTAAAAAATGATGGAGAAAAAAAAAACAAACATCTGAGATCTGAGTTATTAAGTTTGTAAGGGTGTTTTAACACCTAATGCCCTAAAGCCAACTGGTTTGGGAGTCATTGGCCGAAAGCTCGCTACATGGATCAAGGATGTTGCAAAATATATATATATCTGAAGTCTGAGTAATTAAGTTCGTAGGGGTGTATTAACACATGGTGCCCTAAAGCCAACTGGTTTGGGAGCCACCGACCCAACACTCACTACATAGACGGAAGATATTGTATATAAAAAAAATCTGAAAAATCAGAAAAATTATTTCATTGCTGCAAAAATGTGTGAATTCTGATAAAACATTTGGACAAAAATATTACTCCCTTCTAAACAACACTTGTGACTGTTGTGGGCAAAAATGAGTTGATTAATATTTAGTGGGTTGTGTATATGGAGAATGATAAATATAATCGGAGAATTTACTTATTCGATAATTTAGAAAGAAACAAAACAACTACTAACTTGGAGTAGAAGTTTCACCTGATTAATCGTTAACTTATTTATGTTGGATAATATGACCCATAGCGTCACTATTTGTACAGATCATAGTGTTGTTGTACAAATTAACTATGTGACAAGGAAATTGCACTCTCATCATTTGTGATTAGATCACCATAGATGTATAAATGAAGAGAGGTCCATATGATTAGTTCCTGGATTGAGAATGATATGAGACAATATCAGTCCGCGAAGGATTAATCATTAAATATCCCTAGTCGTAGTATTATCGAGACTGGACATCGATAATGCGGAATCGGCTAGTATTGCACTTGTGCGCGTTGTGAGGGCACAACAGCATAGTTCTCATATATTTGGGTATTGGATACTCATGCAAGTGTAATAAGAGGTTGTGTTTCACCGATGGTACGGGAAACAGCTTCGCTCTGGATAGACCCCATCGGAATCCCATTGGTAGTATGACTATGTGTCTATGGGAGTCCGACATCAGGGTAGGTGTATTTGGTCTTAACCTGAGACTTACACCGCTAATGCTTACGACAATCAATATACTTTAGTTGAGGTCGTCCAGGGCTGTAACAGGTTCTGTGTACGCCAATGCTGGGTATATTGAGAATCATAGAGTATTGGGTGTGATGTCAAGACGGAAGTATCACTCCAGTCATAGTGGAGATGATGTCACGTATGATACGGTATTAGTGATCTTAAGTGCTGGCCGGCCATCGAGATATTATGACAAGGTCATGTATATCCGATTATAGAGACTAGTTACCAGACATCCGACATGTGCTTCGTACGGGGCAAACACATATCCAGCCCCAGGCCTAGCACGTGACTATCCGATACTGGGCCGATATACACGATACTTAGTAGACTACGCCTGATATAGATCTTAAATATTCTTATAAGAATATGTCTGGAGAATTGGGAAGACTTGGTGCTTTGCTAGGAGTCGACCTTGTCTCGTAAATCGGTAGAACGTAGTACTTGGTCCGTACGTGATTCGGATACTCCGAGGACCGTATTTATTGCCAACTTATCCTGGGATCTCATGGGTCGCTTCCCGATAATCCACCGATGACGCATAACTCGCACTCTTAAATAATCTAGGATTATATAGAAGAGAGAGAAAATTAATCTAGGATTAATTACGGAGATATTTTATCTAGGATAAAATATCATCTAGAGAGAGATAACGATTAATTTGGAATTAGTCGGTAAATTAATATATTTGATATATATTAAAAGAAATTGGATTTCGACGCGGAATTAAAATTAGATTTTAATTCGGGCGAACGAATTAATTTAGAATTAATTCGTAAGCGACGTGAATAGTGATTTCGCTAGGCGTAATCATTTAATTACGACGCGACGGAAAATTTGCTAATTAGGAATTAGCGAACCCCAGCGCGAGTATGATTGCGAGCGCATTCGTATTTCGAATTCGAGTGCGGCGTCGCAAGTCACATCAAGCGTCAAATCACTTGTCACTTTGAGTGATGTGACTTGACAACATGTCACTTTAATAAAGTTGATGTGAATAGTGATGGACATGATGTGCATAGTGTTTGCCTTTATTGTTTGACTTTTTAAATGCAAATTAAAGTGAAATGCATTTGAAATTCATAAAAGTGTATAAGATACACTCGAAATTAAAATGCAAAAGACTTAATACACAATTTCATCTCTCATTTCTTTCTCCAAAATGCTCACGCCCAAACTGATTTTTCTTCACTGGTTTGGAACCATTTTGGCGTGAATAAAGGGAAGCAAAGAGTAATTTTTCATGGTGAAAATCCAAGTGCTAGCACACTTACGTCACTTGCGAAGGTGGTAGGGAGGTTCACCCATGAGCCGGGATCCGTCCGATGAGTCTTGGAGATCCGTTTCGCAGCTCAAAAACAGAAAATGGAGGCCAGTGAACTGTTGCAGTGGGCGTGAATGGCAGTGGACTTTATGGCTTCATTCGTCTTCAAATCGTCTCAACCGATCGATGTGAGTATTCCGCTACCTCCGTTGATGTGTTCACACATTGTTTTCATGTCTTGTTTGATCTTGGGACCTATAAACAAACCTAACAATGGCATCAAGAGCTATAGGTTCAAGCATGAAATTGTAGGGCTTAAAATTGGGTATTTTGTATTTGAGCATGATTTAATGAAATTGGATGATTGAGCATGCTTAGTATATGTTATATTGATTTAATCAATTTCAACAAAATGTGATTGGATCAATTTTGCCCAAATTGGAATCCTTGGCCGAATAGTATATGAATTTTGGATTCTTGGAATTTTTGTTTTTGATTCATTTGACGAGTTGGAATCATTAAGGATAATGTTAATTTGAAACTAATTGGATTGGATTTTGAATTGAACATAAATCCCCAAAATTTTCACCTTGGCCGAATGGGATAATGCCCTTGAATGTCTTGGTATTTTGATTTTAGGACATTGGATGTATTGGAAATCATTTAGGACGTTGATTTAATGTCGATTGTGGGTTCGATTGGATTGAAACCAAATCGGACACAAAATCCCTCCTTTGGCCGAGAGCTTTAAAGCATGTAATGGGTTTGATTTTTCATTTATGTGTTGGACATGTTATAATGATAATGAACATGATTAATTGGACTAATTTGGTGTTTTAGAAATATTGATTTGGGTGATTAATCATGTAATGCACTTTAGGTAATTAAATTGCGAAATTGGATTTGTGTAATTTAATGAATTAAGCCTTTAAATTGGATTTGGGCTTATTAAGTTGTAATTGGGCTTATTGGGCTTGATTTTATCAAGATGGGTTTAAGCCAAATGGATTGGATCCAATTGGGCCCAAAACCACTACCATAAAGCCCAAATGTGACTTAATAAACCTTTAAAGTTTAATTGGGCCTAATGGGCCTAAATCGATTTCTGAGCTTATGGGGTTACTCCTTGATTGGGCTTTGGTTGCCGAAGCCCACGCCTTAAGAAATTAATTAAAGCCCATTAGACTTGAATTGAATTGTCGTTGGACGTTAATCGGGCTTTGAGACCCGACACGATTAAATTTGGAATTTAAGTCGAAAAGGCTTATTAAATAAAGTGTAGTATTTAATTTGGAATTGAATAGTGAATTAGTATTAAATACATATTAAATTGGATTTGTTATTGTAGTTTAATATAATTCGAGAATTCGTACCTTGAGTACTTATTCGCAAAAACGAGTTTGACTCGACCAAAATCAAATCGTTGTTTGAACATTGGATGATCACATAATTATCAGATTAATTAATTTGATTAGATTGATTGATAACATGCTTATGTGTGAATACGTGGTTGTGATGAATGAATAATGTATATCGGATGGATATTAGTCGGGTGGGCCAATTTTTGGAAATTGTTGTAATAAATTCGATTTATTAAATGGACCTGCGTGTCCAGCCTTATCACCTCTATTCTCTTTGTATTCTCTTCTCACCTATTCCCCTCAATGTAAATGAGGTTTATTTAGAAGTGTAGTGTAACGGGTAGAAGTAATACAAGTGCTAGCTTGAGTGAGAAAGGGAGAGATTTGATCTAAGATCCATGTGTTAAGTATCCATCCGCATATCATTATTATTTTATTTCATATGCGCTTTATTATGTATTTAGAATGCATGTTTAAGGGTGTATGATGATGAGACCTTAACAAAGATAATAAATTGGTAGCCAATTTGCACGCGAAAAGCCCTCATCAAATATCATGCGTCTTTTCCTTCCATTGAGTGATTCTTACTCAAGATCCTAGATTGGCATGAGTTGTTGGCCAAAGTCAAGCCCTTGTCCGTCGAAGATGTGTTTGAATCACGAGGCTTTGTTCCATATTGGTGTCTTGTCCAAGTTGTGGTTTGTTGGCCAAAGTCAAGACCACTTCTTGTCCAACGACATTGATTACGAAGCTTCCATGGTCAATGGGTCCACGCTTGACTGGGATCACTAGGTTTGTTGTGCCAAAGCCAAGGCCTAGTTGATTCAGAGGAAAACGGTTAGGGTATATATATTCAATATATAGGCATATATAAGATATATGTTTCGGACTTGGATGTCCACCTACTGGATCTAGGAATTAGATTGGATCCAATTGATCTTAAAGATCTACCTAGTTAATTATCATACAATTTGTTGGCCAAAGTCATGATTGTGTGATATTTAACGGGATCCTAGCCCACTAGGAAACACGGTTTCCGAGTACTCGACAAAGGGTTAGAGGCTCGACGAAAAATAGTGGGAGGCAAGAATTGAATTTGCAATATTCGTTCAATACTCGCCATACGCGCTCAAACAAATAACACTCGTCATATATATTAAATGTTAGTTGGACTAATATTTAAATTGTTGTTTTAATAAACAGTTGGACTGTATTATAGTTGATTATATATAATTGGATTATATTAATCAATATATTTGAATTAATTAATTTCAGTTTACAGTTGATTTTATAATTGGATTATAGTAATCAATGTAATTGAGGTTAATTAATTTGGATTATATTTGATTATATAGTTGGACTATTATAATCATTATAATATATAGTACCACTAATCGTTGATTAAATAGTTGAACTATTGTAATCAAGATAAAATTGAAAAATTGAATATTTAAAATATAATCTTGGATTAAATGTTTAAATGATTTAATTTTAAAATTGGAATAAATAATAGGTTACTTTATTTGATAAAATAACTTATTGAACCTAAGCCCAAAATTAAGCAATTAAGTAGAGCGTAAATCTTTGGAAGATTTATGTGATGATGACTTTAGTGCTTAATTTAATATACTTGTCAATAAATCTATCTTTAGATTTAATAAGTATTAAAATTGCAATAAATAATTCTTGGAGAATTAATTGACTATTCTAGTGGTGAAAAGTCAAAGTTTGCAATTGGGCATATTGCACAAGGTGCACATCATTTCGATATTCTAAAACCCAAGGCTTGGCCAAAAGTTTGTGAAATATTGAAAAGGATAATTGACATATCCCAAAGTGACTACCATTTGGATATAGCAGACACGAAGGAATTAAAGAAAGGGCAAGGCTCTTACTTTAAAAATGATTGTCGAAGTTATGTTCACTACTAGTATTGAAATTAGATTTTAAATACTTAGTGTGGTACATAAAATATATGTATTGATGTTCAGAATCTGCTTTGAGCAGGATACTGACTTCAAGCTGAGATTGCTCTGCGAATCGGAAACGGGACGGAAATCGCTGTTTCGACCGTAGATACCTAAGTTTAGGAACTACCCTTTGGGTGTGTACTTAAATTAGGAACTGTATAATGTAACTAGTTTGACTAGAGACATTATCTCTATATCAGTGTTTAATCCGTTGCGGATAAACCTTTATATTCTAGAACACTAAAGTGTTTCATTATATAAAGATGATACTGAGATAAACACATTAGATGTGAATAACAGAATTTATATTTTGAATATAATTAAAATCTCAAACATATAAAATGATAAATAAATAGCTCAAATTGATTTGATCAAGTAGAGACTTATTTGTGGCATTGTTGTCTATGACAGAATTAAACAAGACTCGTATATCCGCACTTTTGAAGAGTGGGTACTAGGACTGATTTGACTATTCAAATAAAGTATACGAATCTAGTTTGTTAGGTAAAGTACCTAAAACACTGTTTACTTGGTAATAGTGTAAGTGCCACTGATCTGTTAGCCCTATTCATGGTGAAGTTAGTGGGCCCATATCTAGCTACGCTAGATGTGAACATGAATTTCGTGACCTTAACGGATGTGGCATCACGTTATGGTTATGTGTTTCTTTTGAAGAACACAGATCGGAAACTATTAGAGTTTCGACACGAAGTAGATAAACAGATCGACTATAGTATTATGCCGCCACGGTAAAACCGTAATGGAAAATACTTAACCAGTAAGTTTCAAATATACATGAAAGAGTACAGTATTCTTTCAGATGATGACTCCTCCCAAGACACGTCAGTTTGACGGTGTGTCCAAACTAAAAACCGAATTTTGTTGGACATGATAAGGTTTATCACGAGTCGCTCTGAGCTATCATTTCCTTCAAACAGGATATGTATTAACAGTGCAAAACTTATTTAGAATAAGGTTCCATATAAATCTGTTTGACAAATATCATATAGGATATGAACAGGAAAGAAACATGGTTTCTCATTCCTAATAATTTGGGTATGCCAGGCATAAAGTTTGGATGATACCAAACTAATGACCCAAATTGGATAAGTGTCATACATAGGTTATCCTAATGGGAAACCATAAGTATATTACTTATTAATCTCACAAGAGAACAATATCATTGTTGCTCACCATGCGGTTTTCCTGAGAGGAATACCGATATGCAGTGGTCAGTGGGAGGATAGTGATACTCGATGGAAATCAGAGTAATACTATTCAAGGCACGAAGTCCTTAAAGGAACAAAAACAGTTCATCAATCATGAATCTGTACCATTAATCTTCGAATACACAAGAACCTCGTAGATCGGAGAGAGTCAGAAAACAACATGGGGTATGGGTTTCTGATCTCACCTCATAAAGATATTAATCTTGTGGAGGTATACCAACCGACTACGCTTTGAGGAAGTGATACAAGGTATCGACTCCCTATCATGGCAAAATGCCATGAGTCCGAAATGGATCCCATGTATAACAACTATGTTTGGATACTAGTTGTTGTACCGAAACGCATTATGCCTATTGGTACTGTAAACGTCTTCAAGGAAGACATACATGGATGACAACATACCAACGTACAAAGCTAGGCTTTTGACGGAAAGGTATCGTTATCAACATTGTGTTAATAACGATTCAACCTTTTATCTGTTGCCATGGTAAATCCATTTTGAAGATGCTTGTTGATACTGAATATTTCATTTATGAAATGTGTCAGTAATAGATCAAAATCGCTTTCCTGAAAAGGAAACCTTTTGGAGGATGCTTACAACATCCTGACGATTTTGTATAACCGACAAACAAGGTTTGCGGGTTATTCGATCCATGTTTGGATTGAAGCAAGCATAAGGTTCTTGGAACTGTCGTTTTCAAGTAATCATAATGGTTTATGATTTAACTCAAAACGAAATAATTCTCATGTATATAAGGAGGTTAGTGGGAGCGCACTGACAATGAGTGTCCTGTATATAATAATGATAACATATATGTCATTTCTTGGAAATAATATTCCCATAAAAAAATCGGCGAAAGCTTGGCTTTCAAGAAAATTCTCTGTAGAATTCTTGGGAGTAACAACCTTTGTTCAAGGAATAAAGATCTACTGGGATAGATTTGGAGTTGTTAACACTCTCTTGGAAATTGTACATTTAAAATGTACTTGATATGGTGTCTCATACGCTTTGAGCATATGGAGTCACAATCGGGTCAATCGAAGTGATAGTCACTGGATTGAAGTTAAGAACATCTATTAGTATCTCAGAGAACTAAAGATGTTGTCTTAAACTATGGAGAAGGAGAACTTGAAGTGACTGGGATCACTGCTGCAAGTTTCCAAACAGTTAAATACTGTGGTACTATAAAGTTTGAATAACGGGACAGTGAGCTAGAAATCTTCCATGCAAGATACTGTTACCGAATAAACAACAAATGCGGATTATTGCTGCGGCTGAGACAGCAATAGAAGCCATTTGGATCGAAAAATAAATCTAATTAGATTAGATATAATTATGTTAGCCGCTGAGCTGGGCGTCAGCACAGTCTAAAGAATTAAAGGTCTCATCGACGATCCAGATATATACTTCTATATTCATCTGATTCGTTCAGATCATACATCGTGGCGATGTGATGATCGTATAAATCGCGTCAGACGATAATCATGTAAATCCGCTGATGAAAACCTTTCCTCAGCAATTTGAGCGAATCGTACATAGTTCGGGTGTACGACACTTGAGTGACTGGCTATGTGCCAAGTGGGAGATTGTTGGATAATATGACCCATAGCGTCACTATTTGTACAGATCATAGTGTTGTTGTACAAATTAACTATGTGACAAGGAAATTGCACTCTCATCATTTGTGATTAGATCACCATAGATGTATAAATGAAGAGAGGTCCATATGATTAGTTCCTGGATTGAGAATGATATGAGACAGTATCAGTCCGCGAAGGATTAATCATTAAATATCCCTAGTCGTAGAATATCGAGACTGGACATCGATAATGCGGAATAGGCTAGTATTGCACTTGTGCGCGTTGTGAGGGCACAACAGCATAGTTCTCATATATTTGGGTATTGGATACTCATGCAAGTGTAATAGGAGGTTGTGTTTCACCGATGGTACGGGAAACAGCTTCGCTCTGGATAGACCCCCTCGGAATCCCATTGGTAGTATGACTATGTGTCTATGGGAGTCCGACATCAGGGTAGGTGTATTTGGTCTTAACCTGAGACTTACACCGCTAATGCTTACGAAAATCAATATACTTTAGTTGAGGTCGTCCAGGGCTGTAACAGGTTCTGTGTACGCCAATGCTGGGTATATTGAGAATCATATAGTATTGGGTGTGATGTCAAGACGGAAGTATCACTCCAGTCATAGTGGAGATGATGTCACGTATGATACGGTATTAGTGATCTTAAGTGCTGGCCGGCCATCGAGATATTATGACAAGGTCATGTATATCCGATTATAGAGACTAGTTACCAGACATCCGACATGTGCTTCGTACGGGGCAGACACATATCCAGCCCCAGGCCTAGCACGTGACTATCCGATACTGGGCCGATATACACGATACTTAGTAGACTACGCCTGATATAGATTTTAAATATTCTTATAAGAATATGTCTGGAGAATTGGGAAGACTTGGTGCTTTGCTAGGAGTCGACCTTGTCTCGTAAATCGGTAGAACGTAGTACTTGGTACGTACGTGATTCGGATACTCCGACGACCGTATTTTTTGCCAACTTATCCGGGGATCTCATGGGTCGCTTCCCGATAATCCACCGATGACGCATAACTCGCACTCTTAAATAATCTAGGATTATATAGAAGAGAGAGAAAATTAATCTAGGATTAATTACGGAGATATTTTATCTAGGATAAAATATCGTTTAGAGAGAGATAACGATTAATTTGGAATTAATCGGTAAATTAATATATTTGATATATTAAAAGAAATTGGATTTCGACGCGGAATTAAAATTAGATTTTAATTCGGGCGAACGAATTAATTTAGAATTAATTCGTAAGCGACGTGAATAGTGATTTCGCTAAGCGTAATTATTTAATTACGACGCGACGGAAAATTCGCTAATTAGGAATTAGCGAACCCCAGCCCGAGTATGATTGCGAGCGCATTCGTATTTCGAATTCGAGTGCGGCGTCGCAAGTCGCATCAAGCTTCAAATCATTAGTCGCATCAAGTGTCAAATCACTTGTCACTTTGAGTGATGTGACTTGACAACATGTCACTTTAATAAAGTTGATGTGAATATTGATGGACATGATGTGCATAGTGTTTGCCTTTATTTTGACTTTTTAAATGCAAATTAAAGTGAAATGTATTTGAAATTCATAAAAGTGTATAAGATACACTTGAAATTAAAATGCAAAAGACTTAATACACAATTTCATCTCTCATTTCTTTCTCCAAAATGCTCACGCCCAAACTGATTTTTCTTCATTGGTTTGGAACCATTTTTGCGTGAAAACAGGGAAGCAAGGAGTGGTTTTTCATGGTGAAAATCCAAGTGCTAGCACACTTACGTCACTTGCGAAGGTGGTAGGGAGGTTCACCCATGAGCCGGGATCCGTCCGACGAGGCTTGGAGCTCCGTTTCGCAGCTCAAAAACAGAAAATGGAGGCCAGTGAATTGCTGCAGTGGGTGTGAATGGCAGTGGACTTTATGGCTTCATTCGTCTTCAAATCGTCTCAACCGATCGATGTGAGTATTCCGCTACCTCCGTTGATGTGTTCACACATTGTTTTCATGTCTTGTTTGATCTTGGGACCTAGAAACAAACCTAACATTTATTCTCTTTTCGCTTGTCTTTTTGTTTTTGTGTGCATTAGTTTTAATATTTTTTTACTTTTGTAAAATGTTTGTGGGTATCATTACTACAACTCGTCCACTAAGGATACCTAGGGGTTTAAAGGCTTGTTGCATACGCTAAGTGTAACCGTGATCCCTACGAAAGTGGCTTAGTTAAATTTTATTTTAAGGATGTTTATGTTATTTTATTCTGTGTTTTGCTCGAGGACTAGAAAAATGTTTGGTTTGGGGCTGTGATGAGTGGTAAATGTATCACTATTTCCCACTCATTTGACCTAATAATTTGCATAGTTTCTTGAGTTTTGTGAATATTTTGATGTGTTTTGTGTTATTTTGTAGATAAATAAAGTTTCAGGACATTCTGGAGGTGATTTGGGGCCAAAACAGTGAAAAATGACACAAAAGGGCAAAATGGTCTTTTGGCGCATCGCGACGCCTAATGTGCGCCGCTCAATGCTAACATGCGTCGGGGACACATGTAAGAATCTGAGAAGTTTGACTTTGCTAACGTGCATCGTGCCACATGTCAACATCACAACCGATCTTCAAACGTGCACCGTGCAACATGTCATCATTCTATGGTGTCGACAATCGCCATTGATACGTGTCGCCATGTCTCACCCCACATGTCCGCCACGTCATCGCCATGTCAGTAGAAGACCGAGTCAACTTTGCCACATCACCGTCATGTCATCATCAACCAATCACAGCGCGCCACGTGTCGCAATCGTATGGTGCCGACAATCACAATCGCCAAGTTTCACCAAGTCATCTCCACATCACTGCCACGTCACTACCACGTCAGCTCAATTATTGAGTTAATCATCCATATTGCCACGTCATCGGATAAGAATCTGAGCGGACGAATCAGTGACTGACACGTGGCGCGTCGCAACGCGCTCAGCCTACCGAGGCCTATAAATTCAACTGGAGATTTCAGTTTCAGATGTACATTCCTCTCTGAATTCTCTGATGTAAATATGGAGTTTTATATCTAGTTTATTTTAATTTCAGTTTTGTAATTACTTTTAACCATTTTCTGTAATAATCAATTACTTTATTTACTTTTTCAGTTTTTACTATTCAATATGAGGAGGTAACTTCCCCCTGCTAGGGTGAAATGTAAAACTTTTATTACTGCTATTTAGATTAATCTCCCTTAATTATAATATATTCACTACTTAAAATTTGACTTAACAATGATACCGTTATATTGGTCGGTTGGGAATCAATTATAAACTGATTTTAATTTGACTAAGCAAGGATACCGCATGGTTGGTCGGTTGGTAATTTACCACCTATATGGCTGGTTTATGGAAAAATATTGATACCGAATTTATGGCAGGTTGGACTTAATTTGACTTAATCAGGTTACTGCCTATATGGCTGGTTGGTAATGTTATCACAAATTAATAAATTATATTAAGGGAGATATCTAAAATAGTAGTGGTAAAAGTAGATTCTTTAACCCTAACATTTTATTTTATTGTAATTGTACTTTTCAGTATTTACTTTACCACATTTACTTTTCAGCATTTTACTTTATGTCTTTTATTTTTAAGTTTTTACTAGCCCTAGTTATGTGTCAGAACTAAGTTAGTTATCTAGGGTTGTGATGAAGTTTAATGTCATCGGTTTATAATGGGTAATTTTATAGTTTGAGTAATTTAAAGGTTTACTTATTAAGTCTTAAGCTTAATGCGTCTTGTTAATTGGCCACTAATAAGATTGATCTGGTAAATCTAAAATAAACTTGACAAATGAATTTTAGGTTTCAGCCTTAGACTTAATAGCCCACGAACTTACTTGAGGATAGATAACCCTTCAATAGATTTCCTTACAGGATAGACATATACCTGTCGGGCGGGGGTAGCCATAATTGGAACTTAAACTTAATGAATCCAAGTAATTTGGTTGACATAGACATATGGTTCAATTGGGTTAAACTGGGTATTTGCATCTGACCATCGACAGAGGTTTTTTAGGTTTGACTGGGTATTTGCATCTGACCATAGACATATGCGTCTTGTTAACTGGCCACTAATAAGATTGATCTGGTAAATCTAAAATAAACTTGATAAAGGAATTTTAGGTTTCAGCCTTAGACTTAATAGCCCATGAACTTCCTTGAGGATATATAACCCTTTAATAGATTTCCTTACAGGATAGACATATACCTGTCGGGCGGAGGTAGCCATAATTGGAACTTAACCTTAATGAATCCAGGTAATTTGGTTGACATAGACATATGGTTCAATTGGGTTAAACTAGGTATTTGCATCTGACAATCGACAGAGGCTTTTGCATAATTTCGTGTTCCAGGTTAATAAACAGATATATTACACAAACATTAAATAGCCACTTCATCTTTAAAATGATATTGGAATAAATCATAACCCTGGATAGTTTTATAAATTTGAATTTTCCTCAACATACTTTTGCGCAATTTTATTTACTTGTTTTTAAATTTAAAGTCATCACACAATTAATCAATCAATCTGTTAGATACTAGTAATCATTTGGCCTCATAAAAATTAATAGCTTAGGTTTTAAGTCCTCGTGGGATCGATACTTTTTATACTACTTGAACGATACGTGCGCTTGCGTTATACGTGTGTGATTTCGCACCGGTCAAGTACAATACATGAAATGAATCCGTCAACCACCGAAATAGTTTTGTCTCGAATGGGAATTGGTGGTACTGTTGGGGTTTTAAGGGGGAATATCGGTAACACAGTGGAAAATTAAAATTTTTCGATTTCAAAACTTTTTCTCAGATCAATTAAATAAACTTATTTATTTAATTATCCAATTATCAAATTCTAAAAAATTACGCAAGAGATCAAATTTCTTGGTAATTACCGAATTACCCCAAAACTTTGTAAATTGATTATTTTAACCCAAAAATTATCAAATATAATTTTGGATGATTCTTAATCATTTCTAAAACATTTTTCAACACATCTAATGCGTCAAAATCAGATTTCACACAAATCCCCAATTTTTAGTCTAATGCTGTGAGCCACCCAAAATTTTCAATTAATTATAATTTGGTCCCTTTAGTTCAAAACATGCCAAGTTCAAATCCCATCAACCTAAAATTTTACATGCATCATATTCATACCATAATACATCACATATATGAAACTCCCCAAATTTGGAGTGGGTTATGAACCCTAATTTTTCAATTTCTTCAAATTATCTAATTTCACCAAATTTACAAAATCCAACACTTTAATCCATTCAATACTTAACCAATCTAGCCTCACCACTTTGAAACAACTCTAGAACAATTCTAGGTCACCAAGAAGTGGCTTACCAACTCTAGAATGGCAACTTGATTTCCTAAAAATCAAAAGTAAAGCTTTGAAACCATTTCAAGCTTACTTACATGCTTCAATATTTCACACAAGTTCTCAACCAAATAAACACAAACTATAATAGAAGAAAGAACATCAAAGCAACAAAAAATTATGCCAAGAATGTTAGAAATAATTTCCATGTTGAAAGCTTTAAAGAAAAAGTTACAAAACTCAAAGATTTCCAAGATTTTCCTTTAGCCTTCAAGCTTTCTCTCAACTTCCTTTTTCTTTATTTTTGTCTCAAATGAACTTTTTAAACCCTAAAAGATGAAACAAAACAATATATACCTCACCTATTTTGCCCTTGGCCGAAATTGATGTGTATAAAATATCTAGATATTATTTTTTGTTTCATTTAATTTGCCTTTATCAACTTGCTTTAATCATCATCAAACCTTTTAATGATTTAAATTAAGTCAACAATTGCAACTAAAAAATATAACAATTATATTTAATTTAGGGTGTTGGCCGAAAATTTCAAATAAAAAGGAAAATGGATATTTTCAATTTAAACAATTAATACAAATATCCAAGGAAGTCAAATTCAATTTGACAACCTTTTCCTTTAATGTAAAGTCAAACATTTACACTTATAATCATTTCCTAAATTTATCATTTGGTGAGATATTTATATTCTAATTATATTAATCATTTAAAATTAAATAATTAAATAATTAATTAAATACAAATATCTCAAATATATGTATTATATTTACTTTAAATATCTCAAATACATATATTAATGATATATGTCAAATACCTTTATTTGACAATTTATTAATGTGTATTTAATAATATCATATATTAAATACAAATACACATTAATTAGGAAATGACGGTTCAGCCCGTTTGCATGAATTTTTCGTTTAACAATTAAATGATTTATAAATAATCATCATTATTTATAAAAGTTGCCCTAGTGCTCTACGCGTATATTTCATTAGTGAGACTCTCTAGATTCAGGTATATCTGTCACAAAATCCAATTTCGTGTCCATAATTTACCCACCCGTAAATTATGACGACCACAAAAACTAGATGAATCTTAAAGGTCGAGGACATTATATACGTATAATCCATCCGTCACAGGTATCCGGATAATCCCAGAGATATAGATGTAAACGTCAAATCTCTATAGGTATTATCTCGTCGACGTTTCTATTAGCAATCTATAAATAACATTCGGAACTCACTTCCGAAGTATACTATGGTCATAGATTTAACTGATTGCTAATCACATATGGACTACCTATGCTCTGTACACAGAACTGACAGATCCTATCTTTTCACACACAGGATATCCTGAGGATCGGTCCACACCCAAAGAACAGACGGAGGTCTGATCTAAATAGATCGGTGACGTGACTACCATCTAAGTGTGGAGGATGTATAATACATCCACAGTGGTATCTCAAGTCGAATGACCACTATGCTACTCAACCCGAGAAGATTCTTATTGACGTTGGTGTACCATCCATTAAGAATCTTCGGTGAGTCGTTCAATGTTTATCTATTATAAACACCTACACGTCTATATGAGTCTCCCTAGACTCATGGTTCATTGGGATAAACCATCGGACTAAGTCTCGATATACGAATGTACTGGTCTCAACGTATTTGACTAACCGACCAGTGTTAGTGAATCTTGACCAGGAACTATATTTGATAATATACATTTAGCAGTAACACTTCCCAATGTCAATTACAAACTACCTTTGTAACTGTGTATTGCATTATATATTATCGGGCCTTTGTCTAATATATACATATCACTAAACAACATTTAGTTTCAATCTAATCGTAATCAGATTGAATACGTATATAAAAACAAGAGGTGCAACCATAAATAAGTAATATTATGGAAAATGGGATGTTCGTATTCATGAATCAGACATAAATATGGTCCGGATTGGCGCTCTGAGCACCAACCCCAACAATTTCTCCCACTTGCTCTAATGTCAATCCACGATATCATATACACATCTCAATGTGTATCGTATGCACATGGACCTCAAAAGCTCACCCAGTTCTCAAGAGGTAGGCAACAAGAAGCAGGTCTGCTATGACATATTGAGTTTGTCAAACAAACTCCATCGTTCCCATAGCCATCGTCATTCATATTTTGTAGAATCTAAATTATACGTTAATATGACTCTGATGCTACATCAGTTTTGTACTAGAGCTACTGAGTTGTCCAAGTATTTAGGGATCAAATCGAAAATACTATGCGGACAACCGCAAGCACAACACCAATATAAAACTTCTAATTTATAAGGTCACTATGCAACTTCATAAGTCAATACTTCATAAGTTGCATCTAATTCCACTGAATAGTAGAATCATTCGTGACACTCCCACTGCATCTTTTGTGACTCTTTATGACGTAGACTGTCTAACGTCATAATTAGTCTCAAAACTAATTTTGAGACCTTAATGGTTGCAGACTGTATTCTCCATGAATTGGAAACTCATTCGTAATATCTCAAAGATCATAAAGAACATGTTTTAAGATCCATCATATGGTCTATAGGGTATCAAAATAACTCGTAACAATTACGATTAAATATATATCTTTAATCGCACATAATAAAATATTCATTATGTCATCATCAAATGATACATAAGATTGATTAGACATTCTAATCAATATCTCTTTCGAGAAAAGAATAATCCTTTATGAAAGATGAATACTATATATAAGACACACATTAACTATCAAACAGTTATACTAACTGTCATATAGATAGCCTTGTTATGTCCTTTTATTAGATCATATCTAATGCACGACTAATAGGAGTATCTCACAAGTCTCCAAGTTTTATACCTAATATAAAACTTTATATCGAATATAACAAAGACTACTCCCACTGCTTTCACGAAGTAAAGAATACTTAGGTAATCCTTTTACCTTACAAACATCTCATTATTACTATAATAATGATAATGTTGTTAGGATATATAACACTAGAAAGTAATTTGTACGCTCCCATTAACCCTTCAATCACATATGTATTCTCTATACTTTGACAAGATCAGACAATCTGACTGATATCAAAAATAAAGAACACGAATTTCTGGAAGACTTATCCGAGTCTACAATAGGCTCTATAAGCTAGCACACTAAACTGCGATCTCAGCAGAACACAAACTCTAGGGCCATTCCAAAACGAACTCTTCAAACAAAGAAATCACAACTGATCTCTTATCTGAATAAGTCATTCAAAAACGCCACTTTGCATTCTTTAGCTAAAATGTACAGTTTAATATCAACATTAACCAATATATTTTTAATGTTCAATTAGTGTGACTAGAGACAAGTTTCCTCAGAATCTACAATAGATTGCTGAATATAACTTTTCTCACTGTCATACTGTAAAGGTCAAACCTTTACTAATCTCACACTGCTTTCGCTGCGCAAACAATTAGCACATATCATGAACTAATTCATAATGAAAGCTTAATCAAGTTAAAAACTTGATCACAGTAAGCTATGAACAATCTTAGATCTATGGTTCAATGGTGAACTTCCAGAATCGATATCAAATATCGCTTCTATTATAAGTTATATGATAATTTTCTTCGATAAGAAAACAACAGAATCATTAAGTATCAAATACTCGTAAATGATTATGATATCCTATTAAACTTATATAGAAGATGTATAAGGGTTGTTTCATCTTATTAATTACGCAGTTCCATTTATAATTTATCATTCTCACATTTGACTTCAATAAATCAAGTCTTTTCTACAATAATTAACATCTGATGTTACATACCAAGTAATAAAATAATTTTATTACTTAGGATCGTAGGAAAGATATTCTATTAAATAGAATACAATGTTCTATTAAACAGAATAAACGATAAATTTTACTTATACCTCCGAGGTGTAAGTAATTTCCATTATATAACTATTATATAAAAGAAAGATTCAAATCTCAAACTTTTCAAGATTCATATTTTCTACCTATACATATCATATATGTAACTGTAGAAAATAATGGAACCTAAATTAAAAGAATGAACTAGTGTTACTGGAGCATATCCCCAAGAGTATTGAAACTAATTCGGTAACATTCAATATCAAACGAATCAAATCATATAAGATTCGACTGCTCCCACTACTCAATTCCATCAAGATGGAATCGTGGAAGAATAATATTGAATAACAAATCATATTCACTGAATAACTTTAGAACTAATTGCTTTAAATTCATATGTTTGATCGTATCAAAGATCTTTGAACAGTTCAAAGACATGTAATGAATTTTAATGACATAGTTCTCATAAAACTTCATATTGAATATATTTGAACAAGTCAAAAATGTTCAACCTACGAACATATTGAAAGTTTTTTATCATTTCAAGACGTTCAATATGTGTTCTTTTAGAAACACTTAACTAAGTTATGACAATTCATAAACTAAGTTACGAAGTAAAGAAAACTACCTTAAGCAATTACAATTCATTAAAACTACATACATCTAATGTATCAGTTTAATGAATCTGGAGGTCCAATGACAAATCATTGGTTAAACGAGATTTTAATCACCTTCCTGAATACAATATTCGTTAAATGGATAAGGATGTGTGGTGTGATCTTGTATTAAACCATCTTTTACCATACGGAATAAGCATATAATGCTTAAGTGATTAAACTCATAAATCACTGTTCTAAATTATTTATTTTACCGAATAATTTTTCTTAATGTTTATCTCTACGTCAATGACACTACTAGTTATATTTAAAATATATAACAATTGTTTATAAAGAACAAGTAACTATCCAATAGTCGCGAGTTCCGATATCAAATATCAAAACAATCGTTAACTTATATTTTTAAATAACTAGATGAGAGATCTGATATCCAATACTTATAGTTGCAGTATTGTGAAAATCGATATTTTCTATACACAACTATACGCATCTCCTTTCTTTAGCTTTACTATTTGCATTCAACTATTCACAATAATTGCAAATAATTGATTAGCAAATTTTGTCAGACACATTGCCTCTAAAGGTCATTAAAGCTAAGAAATGTCATTACTAGATAAACAAATACCTAATGAGGCTTTCTTAATGCCAGTCAAGAATCTCGAGACATGAACTAATTCAAGTCAATTCTTACTGCATAAGAAACTATTCTCTCTAAAGTATTATATCCTATAAGAGATATCTATCTAGATTATCTATCATGACTTAGAAACTAAGTCATTAACCATCTTGATTTTTCAAGAAAATCGGAACAACAGTTCCCGATGGCTTAGACCAATCTAATAATATCCTAGTCTAATAGTATTTAGAACCTATTCTAGAATAACTGCAACCAAGAGTCAAGTCAGATAACATATCAAAATATGTGTGCAGTAAATAAAGTTCAATTCTATATAAACAATAGAATAAGGAAATAAACAAGAGGCAATTTCCATAATAATACACACTGCTTAAGTTATGGAATATTTTAAACTTATCAGTGCCTCCCACTATTTTACGTAATACCGCAATCCCCAACGGAAAAAAGAGAATTCAATAATTAAATCGAATTCCATAATGGGATGAGGACCCCATGAATATATTTCGACTCACAGCAGAGGCACGGTCTCGCCTACGTATATTCACAGGTAGACAACTCATTGTCAATCACTCAATAGTGACTCCGAGGTTCCGGTCTTGGTCATTTCTCATTGTCGCTGCTAAGGCAGGCCCACAAGGAGACGTACCAAGGTTAAACTCGTCAATTATAAACTCAAGTTACTTGCGTAACCCTGACAGCGAGGGCACGTTCAGGATTGCGCTTTCGCTTGAATTTATCTAGTATCTTAAATACATCCGACATAAATAAATCTTTATCAGCTACACCCTCACAGCAGAGGCACGGTCTCAGATGTAGTCACGGAAAAATATTTGTAAACCGTATTGACAAGACGGATCAAGAAACAAGTATTTCAAATACCAGTTACTTTAAAACCTTATTAAGCGGGGATATTCCATAAAGCGTCATACACTTTAAATTTAATCAAATTAAATGAAAGCATGCATGTATCAAGTAAAGAAAAGAACAAACACTAGATTTTAAAGGGCTAATCATATCGGGGTGTCCAGAATCAGACTTGCTCTGATACCATTTTGTTGGGGTTTTAAGGGGAATATCGGTAACGTAGCGGAATAGTGGAAAATCAAAATTTTCCGATTTCAAAACTTTTTCTCGGACCAATTAAATAAACTTATTTATTTAATTATCCAATTATGAAATTCAGAAAAATTACACAAGAGATCAAATTTCTTGGTAATTATCGAATTGCCCCAAAACTTTGTAAATTGATTATTTTATCCCAAAAATTATCAAATATAATTTTGCATGATTCTAAATCATTTATAAAATGTTTTTCAACACATATAATGCATCAAAATCATATTTCACACAAATCCCCAATTTTAAGTCTAATATCGTGAGCCACCCAAAATTTTCAATTAATTGCAATTTGGTCCATTTACTTCAAAACATGCCAAGATCAAATCCAATCAACCTAAAATTTTACATGCATCATATTAAAACAACTCTTTAATCCCAAATTTGGAGTGGGTTATGAACCCTAATTTTTCAATTTCTTCAAATTGTCCAATTTCACCAAATTTACAAAATCCAACACTTTAATCCATTCAATACTTCACCAATCTAGCCTCACCACTTTGAAACAACTCTAGAAAAATTCTAGGTCACCAAGGAGTGGCTTACCAACTCTAGAATGGCAACTTGATTTTCTAAAAATCAAAAGTAAAGCTTTGAAACCATTTCAAGCTTACTTACATGCTTCAATCTTTCACACAAGTTCTCAACCAAATAAACACAAACTATAATAGAAGAAAGAACATAACAGCAACAAAAAATGATGCCAAGAATTTTAGAAACAATTTCAATGTGGAAAGCTTTAAAGAAAAACTTACAAAACTCAAAGATTTCCAAGCTTTTTCCTTTAGCCTTCAAGCTTTTCTCTCAACTTCCTTTTTGTTTATTTTTGTCTCAAAGGAACTTTTTAAACCCTAAAAGTTGAAACAAAATAATATATACCTCACTTATTTTGCCCTTGGCCGAAATTGATGTGTATAAAATATCTAGATATTATTTTTTGTTTCATTTAATTTGCCTTTATCAACTTGCTTTAATCATCATCAAACATTTTAATGATTTAAATTAAGTCAACAATTGCAACTAAAAAATATACACAATTATATTTAATTTATGGTGTTGGCCGAAAATTACAAATTAAAAGGAAAATGGATATTTTCAATTTTAACTATTAAAACAAATATCTAAGGATGTCAAATTCAATTTGACATCATTTTCCTTTAATGTAAAGTCAAACATTTACACTTATAATCATTTCCTAACTTTATCATTTGGTGTGATATTTATATTTTAATTATATTAATCATTTAAAATTAAATAATTAAATAATTAATTAAATACAAATATCTCAAATATATGTATTATATTTACTTTAAATATCTCAAATATATATATTTATGATATATGTCAAATACCTTTATTTGACAATTTATCAATGTGTATTTAATAATATCATATATTAAATAGAAATACACATTAATTAGGAAATGACGGTTCGGCCTGTTTGCATGAATTTTTCATTTAACAATTAAATGATTTATAAATAATCATCATTATTTATAAAAGTTGTCCTAGTGCTCTACGAGTATATTTCATTAGTGAGACTCTATAGATTCAGGTATATCTGTCAAAAAATCCAATTTCGTGTCCATAATTTACCCACCCGTAAATTATGATGACCACGGATAAACTAGCTGAATCATACAGATCGAGGTCATTACATACGTATAATCCATCCGTCACAGGTATCCGGATAATTCCAGAGATATAGATGTAAATGTCAAATCTCTATAGGTATTATCCCGTCGACATTTCTATCAGCAATCTATATATAACATTCGGAACTCACTTCTGAAGTATACTATGACCATAGATTTAACTGATTGCTAATCACATATGGACTACCTATGCTCTGTACAAAGAACTGACGGATCCTATCTTGACACACACAGGATATCCTGAGGATGAGTCCATACCCAACGAATAGGCGGAGGTATGATATAAATAGATCGGTGACGTGACTGCCATATAAATGTGGAGGATGTCTCATACATCCACAGTGGTATCTCAAGTCGAAGGACCACTATGCTACTCAACCCGAGAAGATTCTTATTGACGTTGGTGTACCATCCATCAAGAATCTTTGGTGAGTCGTTCAGTGTTTATCTATTATAAACACCTACACGTCTATACGAGTCTCCCTAAACTCATGGTTCATTGGGATAAACCATCGGACCAAGTCTCGATATACGACATGTACTAGTCTCAACAGATTTGACTAACCGACCCGTGTTAGTGAATCTTGACCAAGAACTATATTTGATAATATACGTTTAGCGGTAACACTTCCCAATGTCAATTACAAACTACCTTTGTAACTTTGTCTAATATATACATATCACTAAACAACATTTAGTTTCAATCTACTCATAATCAGATCGAATAAATATATAAAAACAAGAGGTGCAACCATAAATAAGTAATATTATGGAAAATGGGATGTTCGTATTCATGAATCAGACATAAATACGGTTCAGATTGGCGCTATGAGCACCAACCCCAACATGTACAACTTCCAACAATTCAAGTTCCATATTGATCAGTGCTACTTGGCCTTCTCGCATTTCCCTTCTCAATTATTCAAGCAGATGGATTTCAAAGCTTCTGGTTCTTCTCATGTAGTGTCTAAGCTCCTGAAGCACAAGAAAACAAAAATAATAAGTAAAATTAAATTAGACACAGGTAAATGTATCTAACCTCAAAATTAATAGTGAAAGATAAATAAGTCCCCGGCAACAGCGCCAAAAACTTAATCTGTGAAATCACTCAGATAACGCAAGCGCACGTATCGCTCAAATAGTATTAAATGTATCAATCTCACAATGACTTAATTCATAAGCTATTATTTATGAAGTTAAATGTTTACAAGTACCTAATAGATTGGTTTGTTGATTGGATGGTGATTTTTGCTAAAACAAGTAAATAAAACAGTGCGAAAGTAAATTAAGTGAAAATTCTATATTATAAAACTATCTAGGGTTGTGAGTCATTCTAATATCTTTTAAAAATGAAGTGGTTGTCTCATGTTTGTATAATATATTGGTTTATTAACCTGGAACACGAAGATATGCAAAAGCCGCCGTCGATGGTCAGATGCAAACACATAGTATAACCTAATTAATCATATGTCTATGTTAGCCAAGTTACATGAATTCATTAAGATTTAGTTCCAATTGTGGCTACCCTCACCCGACAGGTAAATGTCTATCCTAGAATGAAATCTATTAAGGGGTATCTAATCCTTAAGGGAGATCGTGGGATATTAAGTTTAGAGCTGAAACTTAAAATTCCTTCGTAAAGTTTATTTTAAGTTTACTATATCAATCTTATTAATGGCCAGTTAACAAGAAGTATTAAGTTTAAGAATTAATAAATAAACCCTTATATTACCCAGAACATGAAATAACCCTTTATAAACCTGTGATATTGGAATTCTTTGTTAGAGTTGGTGCTCTGAGCGGCAATTTCTTATGTATTTCCCTGCAAATACTCTTGTATACATTTTATTAATGAATAAATATACAGTTTCTGTAATATAAATTCTTTTATTATATGGTAAAGACGTAAATGACCATATAGTGATTGGTTATGATACAGTTACAAAAACATCGCAACTGATATTGAGTAGTATCATAACAATATCATTCATTTAACTGTTCCTGGTCATGGTTTACAATTACTTGGTCAGTAAGTAAACCCGTTGAGACTGGTATGTGTCGTATAGTGGAATGTTGGATTCTAATGGTTTCTCAATGAACCATCAGTCTCGGGAGACTCATATAGACACGTAGGTGTTTATATCGGATAAACACTGAACGACTCACCAAAGATTCTTAATAGATGGTACACCAACGTCAATAAGAATCTTCTAGGGTTGAGTGAGCATAATGATAATCCGACTTGAGATACCACTATGGATATATGAGGTATCCTCCACACTTTGATGGCAGTCATGTCACTGATCTATTTAGATCAAACCTCCGCCTGTTCGTTATGTGTGGATGGATCCTCATGATATCTAGTGCGTATCAAGATAGGATCCGTCAGTTGTGTGTACAGAGCATATGTATCCATTTTTCAATTAGCAATCTATTATATCCATGGGCCTGTGGTACACTGTAGAAATAAGTTCTAAGTGTTATTTAAGAGATTATATTTAAGAGATTGCTAATAGAATCGTCGACGGGATTATACCTAAAGAGATTTGACGTTTATATCTATATCTTTGGGATAATCCGTATACATGTGACAGAAGGATTATACGTATGCAGTGACCTCGACCTGTATGGTTCAGAGATTTTATCCGTGTTCGTCAAAATTTACGGGTGGGTAGATTATGGACACGAAATTTAATTTCGTGACGGATATTCCTGAACCTAGAGAATCTCAGTAATGAGATATACTCGTTGGGCACTAGGGCAACTTTTATAAATAATAGTGATTATTTAAAATTCGTTTAACGGTTATACGAAGATACATGTTTTTGAGATCTTTCGGCCATTTATTAAATGTCGAATTGTGATATATGATATTTGTAATTAATATGTATTTTGATTATTTAATGTAAATATAATACATATATTTGTATTTAATTATTTAATTATTCAAATTTTGAATAATTGAATTAATTAAATATTTAATATCTTTATTACTTAATAAAGTAAGATAAATGACATATTTTAATTGGATGTTTTAGGATAAACATCAATTTATTTGGTGTTTTATTACCACAAATATTAATTAAATCATTTACCAATTATTAAAACAAAAATTGAAAATTTGTGGCTATTATTTTTTTCCTTTTGCCGGTCATTTAGGGAAATTATATAAACCATTTTCTTTTTTTGTTTCACCTAAAAATCACAAATACAAAAGAGAAATAGAGAAAAGAGAAAGAAAAGGAAGAAAAAGGCTTGAAAATTTGGATTTTGTAAGTTTTTTTCCTTACTTTTTCTTTATGAAAATTGTTTCTTTCATACTAGGCTTTTATATGATTAATTAGTTTCATCTCTACTCTTTTATGGATGTGTTTTTTATGATTGGGAACTTACATGAAAGATATTGGCATGTATGATTTTAAAGAATGTTAATTAAGTGTAGTTGAGTATTCTTTTTAAACCATTTGATGGTAGTTGCCATTCTAGAGTCTTTTAGCCACTTATGATTGACCTAGAATTATTCTTGAGCTATTTCATTATGGTGAGGCTTGATTGGTGTTGTAAGAATTGAATTAAAGTCTTGAATTTGATTAATTTGGTGTTAACTTTGTTAATTTGTGAAATTATAAAATTATGGTTTTTAACCTTCACCAAATTTGGGGCTTGTTAGATAGGTGATGAGATTTGATGTATATTAAATTTGGGAATTTTTGGATTTGATCTTTAAATGTTTTGAACAAAAAGGACGAAATTGTAAATTCTTGAAAATTAAGGGACCATTCAGAAATAATGGAAAAATTGTTTTCTTGAGTTGCAAAATTATAATTTCATGTATAAAACATGAACAAATCATTTTGGAATTGATTTGGAATCAATTGGAATTGTATTTGACAATTTTGGACTAAAATGATTAAAATTCAAAGTTTTGGGGAAAAATGGTAAATTCTGAAAATTTCAGTTTTTAAGTATTGAGTAATTGAAATAAATTAGTTTATTTTAATTACCCAAGAAAAATAATCGAAATCGGAAAATTTTGATTTTCCGCAATCCGCTGCGTTTACCCGAATTACCACCCGAAACCCCAACATTCATCACAACCCCAGATATGTTATTTGGTTACAACACATATCTAGGACTAGTAAAAGCTTAAATAAAGTAAATGACATAAAGTAAAGCTTGGAAATTAAAAAGGTAAATAAAGCAATAAAGAAAATGTTGAGGTTACTTTTATTACTTCTATTTTAGATATCTCTCATATTATAATATATTAACTTTGAATGACATTACCAACCAACCATAAAGGCGGTATCCGGATTAAGTCAAATTTATGATTAATTCCAACCGACCATAAAGGCGGTATCCAATTTAGTCAAGTTAAAATCAATTTAATTAAGTCTAAACGACCATAAAGGCGGTATCCCATCAAGTTAGGTTTTAAATAGCAAATATATTATATTTAAGGGAGATTAATCTAAATATTAGTAATAAAAGCTTAACCTTTCACTCCAGCAGAGGGGAGTTACCTCTTCATACTGAAAAATAAAAATAAAGATTGAAAAGTAAAATAAAGAAAGTACTATTGCGTAAAATAAAAAAATAAATACAGAAAGCTGTAAATAAACAAACAAGATACAATCTTCTTAGTATTCTTAAGGAAATCCCCAGAATAAGGTATGAATTTTCCTTCTAGTTTCAGCTTCAATTTATAGGTAAAATTCTACCCCGCGCGTAGAGACGTGCCGTTGATTCAACATGATCTTGACACATGGTTGTCGGTAGAATAATTGACTCGGCGTCATTGTAACATCACCGATCTGGGAGATGTTACCGGCAGGGGATAGTAGTACTAACCCCATAAGCCTCTGACTTCTTCACTATATTCTAAGTTATAACTCAACTTAACAATACTTTAAATTCTTAAAACTGAATACTCAAATGTACTTTTCTTTACAAAACTTCATCAGACACATAACGACTTATATATTACAAATGTATACATGGAACTTTACTTAATTCTGACAGAACTCTCATGCTACAAGACTCTGTGCTGGTGGACTCAAAACCTTAGTGACTGCATCAGTATTCGTCTTCCCGAGCTCACTCTCCGAGTAACCTGCACGATACAGAAACTGGAGTGGGGGTTAGATCGCTATACGATCTAAGTGAATGGACATGAATTTGAAAACATGAAATCTTTAAAACTAAAACTTTTTAGAAAAATCACTTCATATGAAATCTCTTTATAAAAACTGAACTTTCTGAAAAATAACTTTGAATCTCTGGTTTCAGAAAACTGTTTCTGAAATCTAGTTTCTGAAAACTATTTACTAAAATCTGATTTCTGAAAACTATCTACTGAATGTCTGCAATATGTGTACTGAAAATCTGAAAACTGTTATACGTCCAGGAAAATGACTCAAGTGGACGTGTCCGGGAACAACTCAACCGGGTCTCTGAAACTGATGACGCCGAGGAAAACGACTCAACTGGGCGTCGCTGAAATTGGTGGTGCCCTAAGCCCAGGAAAAGGACTCAACTGAACTTAAAGCCCTATGTCCAGGAAAATGACTCAACTGGACATAGCCACCACTAGAGTCCAGGTATACGAACCTAAGCCGTCATCCTGACTCTCTACATGTGCACATGTCCTATATAACCGTCAATTCCAACTGTATCTCAAGTTACATACTGGGGTGACATTTTACCTCATGCCCCAAAAACATAAACTCATGCTTAAAAACTGAAATCTGTAAACAATACTTTATAAAAATCTTTTACTTCCTCAAAGCATAACTGTATATAGCAATAACTAAAAATGAAAAGCTTCTAACGCCCTAAAGCATAAAATGTAAGTCTGAAACAATGATAACAAAATAAAAATCAGTTTAAAGGAAAAGTGTCCACTCACTGGTTCGGAACTTGCTGGTGACGCCTTGCGATAGTGGCAGAATCGTATATCCTGAAGATAATCTTTTTCTTCTTGGGTTTTCTTCACTTCCTAAGCTCTCAAAGGATTTCCAAGCTACTTCTTTATTTCTTTTCTCCCATTTCCTTCTCTTCTTCTTCTTCTTCTTCTTTCTTCTTTACGGTTTTCTTATTCTCTTTGTTTCAAAATTTTTTTAGATTTGAGAATAGTACTTCCTTTATATAGTGGGGTGCTTTAGATATTTGTAAATATAGGGAAAAGTGTAGAATAATCTAGAAAATTTAAAATTTCACTTTTTAACCCCGAAATCACTTTTCATCCGAATTTTAACTTCCGTTTTGACCTATTTCTGTTTCGATTTTGGAAAAATGTTTAACTCGAAAGTTGTAGGTCTTGGTCTCAACTTTCCGAAAATATAAAATTCATAAAAATTGGAGATCACATGAAAACGTTATGCCCAAATACTAGGGATGGTCCGAAGGTAACACGGTACAGTCTCGTCCCGGGATTTCGAGATTATTATGCCCAAATACTAGGGATGGTCCGAAGTTATGCCCATACTCCTTATCTCCAAGATTATTTCTTCTAGGATTTTAGTGATGCTCCACACTTCCTTACTTGATCAGATTCCTTGACTCTTACCAAAGATAATACTATCTTCATATCTATACTTGATATTTCTCTATTTTACTTGTCCAACCTGATCTTAATATTCTTTCTCATTACTTAGCTATCAACTTTCTATATTTCTTATACAACCTTCAACCGTCTATAAGCTTCTTTTTATAAGTTCCAAATTTTTGCTTTTCTAAAAGAGCTTGGGTACCTCATATGATTACATGATCAAAACCTTTCTTGTTATTACTTACTGTATCCTTTTTGCCGATATGTATCCTTCCTACCTCTGTGGTATCTTATCAATTCCACTCTCTTAAATTTTTCTTTGTACTCTTTTATTATTTACTTCATTCTATCATCTACTAAAAACTTTCTTGGTCTATATTTCAGTCCTTTTTTTTTACCGGGGAATATTTTCTTCCTTTATGAAATTATCATATCTTCAGACCTTGGTTTCTTGAAACATTACTTATTACTTAATTACAACTTTATTTCGGTACTGCTCCAATTTAACATCTCCATTTATGATTCTTAGTAATTTTACTTATTTATCCTTGGACTACATCTGTAGATCTCAACTCTTTGATCTTCCTTTACTATTCTTTTATATTAACCCGTCTTCTATACTCGATTGCATACTAGAATACCCTCTAATTATTGATTTCCATACTATAAACTTATTTCCTTGGTTTTTATATCATATTACTCTTCTGTCAGTACTTACTTAGTATTTTCTTTCCTGATTGTTGTTATGCTTTTACAATTTTACTTTCAGTATCTATATATGTTAACCTTTTCTATTTTCTTCTGCTTCGCTCTATAACTGAAACTACTATGGGTTACACTCCAGGTCCATCCTTATTACTAGTATCGATCGAGGGTTGGAAGGGTGGGAACTAGTCTTGAAACTCTTCTGTTACGGTTGTGGGACACAGAAACTGGGCGACGTATGCTGTTCTATGCTGGCGGCCCAGTTAGGAGTACGGAGTAGCCGACGGGGGACTTAACCGAAGAATAATGGAGTCGCCACCCGGTGTGAACCGGGACAAAGATTTAAGGCCGCACTCACCCCTCGCAATGGAAGACCTCAAACCGTTGGGTTCGGAATGGTCCATTACTTATGCCACTTGTAATGAAATGATTTGTGCAATAATCTAACCAAGCCTAAGCAACATTTATTTCCAAGGATAATTTACTCCTAAGTTCGCATGCATAAGTACAAGGCTCATATCTAAGTTTGCATATAACTTATGTCCGAATTTGCATATAACACATTTGCATATAATCTATGTCCGAATTTAAATACAACCTATTTGCATATAATCTATATCCCAATTTACATGCATAAAGATGAATTGAAATACGGCAAGCATACAATATCATAAGCACATTACATTTGATCATAGGCATGCCAGTAGAAAATAATTGTACAATCACGCATGAAAGAAAATCGGAATAACGACAAGCATATAACTTCATGAACATGTTGAATGGATGAATGTGGAAGCATAAGTAGATAACTATTGTGTAAACATGCATCATATAAAAGAACATGTGATCTTGTGAACACAATAAATGACTAACTGCGAGAACATGAACAATCAAAAAGGTAAATGACAAAATGAGTAACCATGCATGAGATGTGATGGAAGAGGGCCTGTTTACCGTGGGCGTTCGTTCGGCGTTCGTAGCCGCATTCGAACGGTAAACAGAAGGTTCGCGTTCGATTAGCGTTCGTAAACGCATTCGAACGAACCGAGACAGAAAACATACGTTCGTGCGGCGTTCTGAAACACGTTTGAATGAGGTTACAGCAGTGACCTCCAAAATATAGTAAACAACATGACACATACGTGAACGGATGAATAGATGACACATAATAAATAATAACGGTCTAAAAAGTATGGCAAATTATCGTCGTAAATGATTTTAACCCCTCGACATGGAGGACCTTTAATCCAACTTACTAGGCCCATGCGCTAATAACATAATGCATATAAAAAATAAAGACAACGATATCGGACTTTGTATACCCGATTGAACACATCTTACATTCAACCGAATATACGTCATCCGGCGCGGCGAAGCATTGTGGTAAAGGATTTTAACCCCTCGAAATGGTGGACGTTTAATCCAACTTACTAAGCCCATACGCTAATAACATAATGCATATAAAAAATAAAGACAACGATATCGGACTTTGTATACCCGATTGAACACATCTTACATTCAATCGAATATACGTCATCCGGCGCGACAAAACATCGTGGTAAAGGTTTTTAACCCCTCGAAATGGAGGACCTTTAATCCAACTTACTAAACACATGCACTTTATCTCATCATTACACAAACAAATAACATGCAAAAAATTAAATAGCGGATAGCAAATGAATCAAGATAACATAAAACAAAATATGCACCGTTTACTCAAGTGGTCAGTGGAGTTGTATCCCAAGTACAGACCGCACTACCGTCCATTCGGATTCGGCTACAGAATTTATGTCTGGGTTTCCATCCTATATACCACAAGAGGCGACACATTTTCCATTTTATTCAAGGGCCACAACACACATCATTCCACAATATTCATGCAAATGAAATTCAGTAAACAATTAAGACATAGATAAAAATAAATGAGAAAAGTGCCCTCAGGTCTAACCTTTTATGTCGACTTTCGGACTTGCATTACACGGTGATCGGAAGGGCTAAAGCTCCGTAACTTTTCTGGTTCACTAGTTCATGTCTTTTCTCACTGTTTTACTGTTCGGGCTACTGTTTTGACTCTGTTTTGCTTCTATTTTTTGGTCACTATTTTTGCTGTATCATGGGCTATTTTTGCATTTTTTAAAGTTGTTAGGGGCAGCTGTTTTTCGGTTTCTTTTAGGGGTTTTAGAGTGCAGTTCTTGTTACTGTTTTTGGTTATTTTAGCTACTGTTTTAGGGTGATGTTTCGGTGGTTTAGGGGGCTATATGGGGTTGCTATTTTCGGTGGTTTTGGTTGCTGTTTGGGGGAGTGTTTCAATGGTTGTTTTTATGGCAATGGAGATGGTGTTTTGGGTTGTGGTTTTGCGGTAATGGGAGGGGAATTTGGGGTGATGTTCTCGGTAATGTGAAGAGAGGAGAAGATAATTTTCTTTGTTGCTTCTTACTTGTGGTTGGCGAGAATGCTAGGGTTTTTTTTTGTTTTGTATGCGTGAATGAGATAGGAGGGGGAAGTGTTGGAATTTGGTTTCTTTTATAGACCAAGGCTAGGGCTTCTCCTTGTTTGAAAAAGGAAGGAATCAATTAGTGTCTTACAAGGAAAGTCGAATATTTGATTGGGGGACATGTATTGGCTAGATTAGGAATATGATATATTTAATTTGTTTTGTTTAGGTATGAGACTATTTTAATTTGGTATATGATTTTTAAATTTTATTTAATTCCCCATGTGTTAAATATGCATTTTATTAATTTGGATGTGTTTTATGGGCTTTGGTGGGCTAATTGGGCTTGAGTGTGAGGCTAGCAGCAAAACCATAAATAATGACACCGTTCGACCGCCGATTCGAACGCTACACGAACGCCCGTAATCTGCTTGACGTTCGAACGTGGTCGCGAACGCAACATGAAGGAAAACAATGAACTTGTGAAATGAATCTGATGACATACTTATTCTTAATTTCCCCTTGCGATATCTGTTTCCCGCGACTTCCGCGACTTAAAAGGTAGTGCCTCCAAATGAGACTCATCATAGGGATTTACATGCAAAAATACAGTGCCTACAGTCGCCCCCACTTTGATGGGACTTGTGTAAAGTGTAACAGTGACAATTCTATCAAAGTACGTGCAATGCATTTTTACTTACCTGGCTCGCCAACTCCCACTTGACTTGCCATGTGTTGAGTTGAGTTGATGTTGTGCCGTACCTGGCATGCTAAACCCCATACCCGAGGATTCGCGGTTGCATCTCCGTACCTAGAGTGTCGTAGTGATGTCTCCAGACCCAGAGTACCGTACATGGCGTGCTAAACCTCATACACAAAGCGTCGCTGTAATATCTCCATACCTGGAGTGTCGTACCTGGCGTGCTAAACCTCATACCCAAGGCGTCGCAGTAATATCTCCATACCCGGAGTGCCGTACCTGGCGTGCTAAACCTCATACCCAAGGCGTCGCAGTAATATCTCCATACCCGGAGTGCCGTACCTGGCGTGCTAAACCTCATACCCAAGGCGTCGCAGTAATATCTCCATACCCGGAGTGCCGTACCTGGCGTACTAAACCTCATACCCAAGGCGTCGCAGTAGTATCTCCATACCCGAAGTGCCGTACCTGGCGTGCTAAACCTCATACCCAAGGCGTCGTAGTACTATCTCCATACCCGGAGTGCCGTATCTGGCGTGCTAAACCTCATACCCAAGGTGTCGCAGTAGTATCTCCATACCCGGAGTGCCGTACCTGGCGTGCTAAACCTCATAAACCTCATACCCAAGGAATCGTAGTAATATCTCCATAACCGGAGTGTCATACCTGGCGTTCTAAACCTCATACCCAAGGCGTCGTAGTAATATCTCCATACCTGGAGTGCCGTACCTGGCATGCTAAACCTCATACCTAAGGCGTCGCAGTAATATCTCCATACATGGAGTGCCGTACCTGGCGTGCTAAACCTCATACCCAAGGCGTCGCTGTAATATCTCCTTACCCGCAGTGCCGTACCTGGCAAAACAGATGCTGATGCTAATATGGGCCTCGCCATCAGAGTGCCATACCCGGCCAGACTGATATTGATAATGATGTGGGCCTCGCCTCCAGAGTGCCATACCTAGCAAGACTGATACTGATAATGATATGGGCCTCAACCCTGGGACTCATCCCTAAAACCGATGCTGGTATGGGTCTCGTCCCCGAGACTCATCCCCAAAACTGATACTGATGATGCGGGTCTCAACCATGGGACTCATCCCCATAACTGATGCTGATTCCTTCCTGAAACTGATGACACTGTACTGTTGCTGCTTCTAGTTGGCTTGCTTTTTCCGCTTTCTCTTTTTCTTTTTTGAATCCTGTTATTACAAAACAGAACAAGCACAAAAAGAATGCAAATATGTTACGTGTATGCATGTATGCATGAATGAGTTTCATATCCCGTTGGGTTAGGTCCTCTGTCAATTCCGTTGGTGACTGCTCGGTCTTCTCTTCCTCTGGCAAAGTACTGCTTCAATCTATCCACAATGATCAGCTCGGTGATCTCATTTCCTTCCAAGTCTGATAGCCTCACTGCCCCATTTCCCATTACTGAACGGTTATTCTGTCTTTTCTGCTTGCTTCTTTCGGGAATCCCCCGTGTTCTGAGTGTCGCTGAATATCATGGTATCAGGGTTGAATGCTTTTGTCAAATATACTCATGTCATGCAGGTTGAAAGGACTCAGACAAGCAGGCGAAATGGATGTCTTTATTATTATTCAGGAAAAGGTTCAAACAAGTAGACGAAGTCGATGTCTTTATTAAAAATGTAGAAAATAAACCAGAAAGAATAATTTCATTATTCGCAGCATTGCCTTCTTCCTCGGCCTATGGTTCTTCACTGCTGCCATCCTCTATCCTCATGGAAGAAACTGGGTGGTTGAGAGTTTGGAGGACAAAGCTTTCGGGCAGGCCGGAGTTGATCATGTAAGTGGGTGGGGGAATATAGTGATAATTTGGTAGAGGGTTGGTGTGTGTGCTAGGCTGTTCTTTTTCAGGATCGGGTATTTTGTGGGCATCAACGAGGTCCTGAATTTCATACCGGAGGCGGGAACATCTGTCAGTATCATGGCTGTGTTGTTGGTGGAAGTGACAGTAGCGGTCTATTTTTAGATGTGGTGGTGGGGGATTTGGAAGTGGTTTAGGCTCCAAGGGTTTTAAGAATCATTGCCTTGTCAACTTCTCAAGCACTTTAGACAAAGGTCTTCCCAAGTTGGAGAAACGCCGGTTCTTGATGGCAGCAACCTCGCCAGCAGCGGGCTTGGTCTCAGAATGCCCCCCAAAAGTCCTCCTATTCTGGCCATAGAACTTTCTATTCTAAGCTTACTCTTCTTCAATATCCATGACAGTCTCCCTCAACTGTCGAAATTCACCAATCATGGAGGTCATCCTCCTTAGCTTTCCATAAATTGAGGGCTTAGTGCCCTTGATGATCATTTTAATCTGGTCCTTCTCAGAGGGCCGAGTCTTTATTTTCAGAAGCTGGCTTCCCCAGCGGTCTACATACTCCTTGAAACTTTCCTCCGGCTTCTGCTTAGTGTTCTTCAAATCACGGAGTGACAAATCAATTTCCAAATCTATAACATATTGCTTCAGAAAAGCATCAACCAATTCCCTCCAATCTTCCATAATCTTCTTCTCAATGCTGTGATACCAAACTACTGGCGCTCCCTCAAGTGACATCCTAAACATTTTCTGCACTTGACGCTTGGATAAACCCACTGAACTCATGACTGAAACATACTGACGGAGATGGACCCTCGGATCCCCATTCCCATTGAACTTAGCCATATCCGGCATCTTGAACTGAGCTGGCAACTATTCTTGGAAGGTCATTGCCTCATAATCTAACAACTCTTCATGTTTACCCCTCATTTTGCGGGTAATTGTTTCAACCTGATCTCGAAGCTTCTGAAATTCTGCCTGAGACCCAATCACTCTGTCTGTTGCATACTCTGCCATATCATCATCAAAAGCGGGGATATCATCCCCCAACCCATTCGGAGGCTCCTCGCGCCTCACATTCTCAGAACTTCCCCCAGCACAGGGTACAGCCATACCAGCCACAGCAGTAGTCAAGGCTTGCAACTGTTCAGTAATTTTGGCGAGACCGTTTTCCAACTGATCTATCCGGGATACCTCGTTATCGGATGTACTCATATATGTTACTAGTCTTTTAGTGAGTCTTCCCTCTTCCATAACCCAACAAGAATCTATGATGTCTTTTATAGACATAGAATGTGTTAACAGGATATATGTATGCATGAGATGAATGAGATGCATGCGATACAAGGAATATATCAACTCATTAAAATTTTCACACAAATCGGCCAATCATCATTATAGAATCTTTTCGGCTAACTGTCATAGGAGTGAACTCGTCCCAGTTTAAATGGCCCAACAAGTTCACATCTCATGGCAAGAAGTCCAACCGTATCCAAATGATAATGTTCCTAAACACAAACATATAATGGCCCATTGGCGTTTTAAAAGCTTTTGGCCCAATCATCATAAGATTCGTTCTTGTCCCAGTTCAAATAGCCCAACAAGCCCATACTTCATGACAAAAGGTCTGAATGGATCCAAACAAAATGTTCCCAAACACAAGCATATAATGGCCCATTGGCGTTTTAGAGGCTTTTTGGCCCAATCATCATAAGATATGTTATTGTCCCAGTTTAAATGGCCCAACAAGCTCATACCTCATGACAAAAAGGTCCGAATGGATCCAAACGACCATGTTCCCAAACACAAGCACAAGTAAATAACTCTTATTAGTTCTACGACTAAGGTTCACATACGGGTTTACGGGGGTGTGGACAAAGGCTCTCGCTGACGAAGGATTACCTACAACTAGGTCTCCTCACTCAAGGGTCCGAGCGACCAAGTGAGCGCACCTTTTTTATACCTTAAGGTACGTGCCAACGAGTTATAGTGTGTGACTGACTGTCAAATGGATTTCCCATTATACATTCCTCAGAGGGAGGGTGGAGCGAGGCTCTCTTAAGTACCCAAGCCTCTTAAGCTCTTATCGCTTGGTGATAGGAATAAACAACGACTCCTCCAAATTCGTCCATCACAGTAGGCTACGAGTAGATGATTATCTAGGTTCTTTCACAGCTTTTCCTTCTAGAAAGGTAGTGAGTGAAGGAAGACACTAAGCCATTACCTAGCCTTAAAAATGCCTTTGATTAAACCCCTTTCAACCCACTATAGGAACGGTTAACTTAAAGAAAAAAATCATAATATTACAAAATATTATTTCGGGGCCGATTCTCTATCCCCAGTAGGGTCGCCAGACTGTGGGACACAGAAACTGGGTGATGCATGCTGTTCTAGGCTTACGGCCCAGTTGGGAGTATGGAGTAGCCCGCGGGGGACTAAACTAGAGAATAATAGAGTCGCCACCGGGGGGGACAAAGATTTAAGGCCGCACTCACCCCTCGCAAGGGAAGACCTCAAACCGTTGGGTTCGGAATGGTCCCTTACTTATGCCACTTGTAATGAAATGATTTGTGCAATAATTTAATCAAGCCTAAGCAACATTTATTTCCAAGGATAATTTACTCCTAAGTTCGCATGCATAAGTACAAGGCTCATATCTAAGTTTGCATATAACCTATGTCCGAATTTGCATATAACATATTTGCATATAATCTATGTCTGAATTTGCATACAACCTATTTGCATATAATCTATGTCTGAATTTGCATACAACCTATTTGCATATAATCTATGTCCCAATTTGCATGCATAGAGATGAATTGAAATACGACAAGCATACAATGTCATAAGCACATTACATTTGATCATAGGCATGCCAGTAGATAATAATTGTACAATCACGCATGAAAGTAAATCGGAATAACGGCAAGCATATAACTTCATGAACATGTTGAATGGATGAATGTGGAAGCATAAGTAGATAACTATCGTGTAAACATGCATCATGGAAACGAACATGTGATCTTGTGAACACAATAAATGACTAACTGCGAGAACATGAACAATCAAAAAGGTAAATGACAAAATCAGTAACCATGCATGAGATGTGATGGAAGATGGCCTGTTTACCGTGGTCATTCGTTCGGCATTCGTAGCCGCGTTTGAACGGTAAACAGAAGTTTCGCGTTCGAGTAGCGTTCACAAATGCGTTCGAACAAATTGAGACAGAAAACATGCGTTCGTGCGGCGTTCTGAAACGCGTTCGAACGGGGTTACAACAGTGACCTCCAAAATATAGTAAACAACATGACACATACGTGAACGGATGAATAGATGACACCTGATAAATAATAACAGGCTAAAAGGCGCGGTAAAGCATCATGGTAAGAGATTTTAACCACTCGACATGGAGGACCTTTAATCCAACTTACTAGGCCCATGCGCTAATAACATAATGCATATAAAAAATAAAGACAACGATATCGGACTTTGTATACCCGATTAAACACATCTTAAAATCAACCGAATATACGTCATCCGGCGCGGTGAAGCATCGTGGTAAAGGATTTTAACCCCTCGAAATGGAGGACTTTTAATCCAACTTACTAAGCCCATGCACTAATAACATAAAGCATATAAAAAATAAAGACAACGATATCGAACTTTATATTCCCGATTGAACATATCTTACATTCAATCGAATATACGTCATCCGGTGCGGCGAAGCATCGTGGTAAAGGATTTTAACCCCTCGAAATGGAGGACCTTTAATCCAACTTACTAAGCCCATGCGCTAATAACATAATGCATATAAAAATAAAGACAACGATATCTGACTTTGTATACCTGATTGAACACATCTTACATTCAACCGAATATACGTCATCCGGCGCAGCAAAGTATCGTGGTAAAGGATTTTAACCCCTCGAAATGGAGGACCTTTTATCCAACTTACTAAGCCCATGCGCTTTATCTCATCATTACACAAACAAATAACATGCAAAAAATTAAATAGCGGATAGTAAATGAATCAAGATAACATAAAACAAAATATGCGACGTTTACTCAAGTGGTACGTGGAGTTGTATCCCAAGTACAGACCGCACTACTGTCCATTCGGATTCGACTACATAATTTATGTCTGGGTTTCCATCCTATATACCACAAGAGGCGACACATTTTCCATTTTATTCAAGGGCCACAACACACATCATTCCACAATATTCATGCAAATAAAATTCAGTAAACATTTAAGACATAGATAAAAATAAATGAGAAAAGTGCCCTCAGGTCTAACCTTTTATGTTGACTTTCGGAATCACATTACACGGTGATCAGAAGGGCTAAAGCTCCGCAACTTTTCTAGTTCACTGGTTCATGTCTTTTCTCGCTGTTTTGCTGTTTGGGCTACTGTTTTGACTCTGTTTTGCTGCTGTTTTACTGCTATTTTTTTGTCACTATTTTTGCTGTATCAGACGATGTTTTTGCATTTTTTAAAGGGGTTAGGGGCTGCTGTTTTGCGGTTTCTTATAGGGGTTTTAGAGTGCAGTTATTGTTACTATTTTTGGTGATTTTAGCTACTGTTTTAAGGTGATTTTTCAGTGGTTTAGGGGGTTGTATGGGGCTGCTATTTTCGGTGGTTTAGGTTTCTGTTTGGGGGAGTGTTTCAATGGTGGTTTGTGCGGCAATAGAGATGGTGATTTGGGTTGTGGTTTTGCGGTAATGGGAGGGGAATTTAGGGTGATGTTCTCGGAAATGTGAAGAGAGGAGAAAAGAAATTTCTTTGTTGCTTCTTACTTGTGGTTGGCGTGAATGCTAGGGCTTTTTTTGTTGTGTATGTGTGAATGAGAGAGGAGGGGAAAATGTTGGAATTTGGTTTCTTTTATAGACCAAGGCTAGAGCTTCTCCTTGTTTGAAAAGGAAGGAATCAATTAGTGTCTTACAAGGAAAGTCTAATATTTGATTGGGGGACATGTCTTGGCTAGATTATGAATATGATATATTTAATTTTTTTTTGTTTAGGCATGAGATTATTTTAATTTGGTATATGATTTTTAGATTTTATTTAATTCCCCATGTGTTAATATGCATTTTATTAATTTGGATGTGTTTTATGGGCTTTGGTGGGCTAATTGGGCTTCGGTGTGAGGCTAGCATCAAAACCAGAAATACCGACACCGTTCGAACGTCGATTCAAATGCTACACGAACGCCCGCAATCTGCTTGACGTTCGAACGTGGTCACGAACGCAACATAAACGAAAACAGTGAACTTGTGAAATGAATCTGATGACATACTTATTCTTAATTTCCCCTTGCGATATCTATTTCCTGTGACTTCCGCGACTTAAAAGGTATTTCCTCCAAATGAGACTCATCGTAAGGACTTACATGCAAAAATACAGTGCCTACAACGGTGTCTCGGTGACACATACTTTTGCCTAAGACTCTCCTGTATATCTGTCTGGTGTCTTTTTCTACACTGGGTCTTATTGTTAAAACTTATCTGACTTGTCTCTTCTTATCTTAGTTACTCAACTCCTTATTCCTTTACTCCCCTGAAAACTTTATTTACTTCAACTACTAAGGTCATCAGCTAGTAAATCTTTGGTTCATACATTACACTCTTCCTAAAATCCTCCTCCTACTCAATATCATAAGCCATTTCGTAATTTGTCTAATCTTATCATTTGCTTTCCTTTACTAGTTTTTTTCTTTACTAAACTCTAGGGTTCCATAACTATTATCGATTCTTCACTCTATCATTTCTTCATTATGTTATCTTTGCGCCCAAATATACTAAATTTCCTTGTTACTCTTCTCATTTCTCATGCCGTTTTCATACTTACTAAGATAACTACGAGTCATTCTTTTATATCTGGTTCTTGAATATCAACCTCATGTTCTTGCTATAACCTTTGATTTGATCCCCTTTTTATTCTATTGTCCTTTACTGATACTCTTATTATTTCCTTAAATATCTCCAATTTCATAAGCATATTCTTATACTTTCCTGTGATCTCTACTGGCTCGGCTTATCTGTGGGTTCTATGATTTCGATTTTCTTGATGATATTTTACTGTTGTAACAATCCTTACTTTGACTTTCCTTATTCTTTGAGCTGTCTTAGGTTTCCTTCTTTATATTCTTGAAACTTCCTTGATCTTTCTCCTATGTGGGTGGTCTTGTTAAAGTTCTTTTTATTTCTTAAAATAGAACCCCATTGGGTTTTTCTTTACGGTCATCTTTACTCATTCTAATAGGAGCTACTTACATCTTATCGGTCTTTTTCTTTATGACTCGGGAAGTTTCTTTATCCTTGCTCTAGTACTTTATGTCCTGATGGAGTCTATTGCTCATGTAAGATGGGTTTGAGATAGACTCTATCAGGATAGCTTCCTTAATCGGTATCTCGAAGGGGTGAAAAATTTGGGAAAGTCGAAGCCATATCTATTGGATCTTTCGAATAAGGAAAACTATCTATTGTTTCAGTCGCCACTCATCATGTTCACCTACAAGTTTGAGTTCGGAATATCTAAAGTCCTCTTTTTCTTTATAGCATTCTGTCATTTCTTATCTGTTTCTATTTATCCATCTCTATCTACCTTCTGTATCTTACTCCGCTTCCTAAATCCTTATTTTCTATTCTTGTTGTAAGTTTCAGCTATGGCACTCTATTTTATGTTTCATACTGTTGCTTTAGTTACTTCTCACTCTCTTTATCCTCACGGGTCTATTCCTGTACTTTTACTAACTTTGGGTTGATCTGCCTTCCACGTCCCTGGGTGAATTCTTGTCAGATCTCTTATGGTCATCTATGCCTAATAGGTAGGATCTATCAGAGCAACTCCCTTATTTGGTGTCATTGGAGAAATCAAAGACTAGATAATTTAATGTTTTATCTCTATCAGATTGCTAGGAGTAAGGTAACTAACCGTTCTTGCTTCGTACATAAGGATCTGGATCGGGGTTTGGGTATTTGGAGTTCTTTAAATCATTTTTGATATCTAGGTCCATTGGGGTCCTCAATACTATTCTGGGTTTCTTACTTCTGTTGTCTCTCTGGCTATTCTTCGTTGCTTGGGGGAAACTCATTATCTCTAAGAATATCTCGAAGGCTATTGGGTATATATGAAGAAATTTCCTGAGAAGGGAAAAAATCTTTTATTTACTAACCAATTCTAATACTTGCGGGGGCTTTACTATTCTCTTGGCTAATCTAGATTCCTGTACTGGTCTGATTCTATATCTTTTCTTTCTTAGTTCTGATAACTAAGCATTCTTATCCCTTTTCCTTACTTCTTTCCTAGTTTTATCTCTTTCTTTCTGCTCTCTCGGATAACTTTCTTAGGAACTTACTATTTGGTTCTCTAACCTATACTGAACTTTTGAAAGTAATCTCAGATGATTACAGAATGATCCTTAACTAGAGTGTGGAAAAATGATCCAAATAACTTGGGAATACTTACTAGCCTGTTTGTGAAGCTTCGAGGACGTACTCAAGGATCGGATACTGGAGAGGAAGTGCCTCATATACGGGTATCCCAGACATACTATGTATAAAAGACCCCAACACTCTGCCCACTGCAGTCACTGACTCCCTAGGCCATGATGTGATACTATCTTTGTAACATCCCCGATCTGGGAGATGTTACCGGCATGGGATAGCAGTACTAACCCCATAAGCCTCTGACTTATTGACTGTATTCTAAGCTATAACTCAACTTAACAATACTTTAAATTCTTAAAACTAAATACTCAAATGTACTTTTCTTTACAAAACTTCTTAAGAAACATAACGACTTATATATTACAAATGTATACATGCAACTTTACTTAATTCTGACTGAACTCTCATGCTACAAGACTCTGTGGTGGTGGTCTCAAAACCCTAGTGACTGCATCGATATCCATCTTCCCGAGCTCGTCCTACGAGTAACCTGCAAGATACAGAAACTGGAGTAGGGGTTAGATCGCTATACGATCTAAGTGAGTGGACATGATTCTGAAAACATGAAATCTTTAAAACTAAAACTTTTTAGAAAAATCACTTAATATGAAATCTCTTTATAAAAACTGAACTTTCTGAAAAATAATTTTGAATCTCTGGTTTCGGAAAACTGTTTCTGAAATCTAGTTTCTGAAAACTATTTACTAAAATATGATTTCTGAAAACTATATATTGAATGTCTGCAATATGTGTACTGAAAATCTGAAAACTGCTATACGTCCAGGAAAACGACTCAACTGGACGTGTCCGGGAACAACTCAATCGGGTCTCTGAAACTGATGATGTCCAGAAAAATGACTTAACTGGGCGTCGCTGAAACTGGTGGTGCCCTACGCCCAGGAAAACGACTCAACTGAACATAGAGCCCTATGTCCAGGAAAATGACTCAACTAGACATGGCCACCACTAGAGTCCAGGTACACGAACCTAAGCCGTCATCCTGACTCTCTACATGTGCACATGTCCTCTATAACCGTCAATTCCAATTGTATCTCAAGTTACATATCATAGTGATATTTTACCTCATGCCCCGAAAACATGAACTAATGCTTAAAAACTGAAATATGTAAACAATGCTTTATAAAAATCTTTTACTTACTCAAAGCATAATTATATATAGCAATAACTAAAAATGAAAAGCTTCTAACGCCCTAAAACGTAAAATGTAAGTCTGAAACAATGATAACAAAATAAAAATCAATTTAAAGGAAAAGTGTCCACTCACTGGTTCGGAACATACTGGTGATGCCTTGCGATGGTGGCGGAATCGTATCTCCTGGAGATAATCTTTTTCTTCTTGGTTTTTTCTTCACTTCCTAAGCTCCTTTCCTTCTTTTCTTCTCTTTCCTTCTCTTCTTCTTATTCTTATTCTTCTTATTCTTTATTCTTTACGGTTTTCTTCTTCTCTTTGTTTCCAAAATTTTTGAGATTTGATAATAGTACTTCCTTTATATAGTGGGGTGCTTTAGATATTTGTAAATTTAGGGAAAAGTGTAGAATAATCTAGAAAATTTGAAATTTCACTTTTTAACCCTGAAATTACTATTCATCCGAATTTTAACATGCGTTTATGACCTATTTCTGTTCCGATTTTGGAAAACTATTTAACATGGAAGTTGTAGGTCTTAGTCTCAGATTTCCGACGATATAAAATTCATAAAAATCGGAGATCGCATGAAAACTTTATGCCCCAAATACTATGGACGGTCCAAAGGTAACACGGTACAGTCTCGTCCCGGGATTTCGAGAAATTAGCCGATTGTCCCCAAAATCATCTTATGAGCATATTTGAGTCTCAACATAATTTATTTTATGTTATCTTCATCTAACAGTACCATGGCGCTATAATGTAATAGTAACTAAACTACTGGTTGTTACAGTCATGACACAGAAGGTTGTGTGCATCGCGATGTTGACGTCAACGATGACGTGTATTCTCGGCAGCATGGGATGATGACACTTGTCCGACGCATGTTAGTAAGATTATTGTGATGTTGACACGTGGTAGGTGCATGTTAGTAAGTGCACATGATAGAAAGTTTCTCTGATTTTGACAGGTGGTTGGCGCACGTTAGTGGTCGTGATGCAAAAGTGTTTCGCGTCGCGACGTAGAAATGATAATTTTGCCCTTTTTGTCTGTTTTTCACTGTTTTGGCCCCGATTTGATTATTGTCAGTCCTAAAACGTTATTTATCTACAAAATACACAAAACACAACCAAATATTCACAAATCTCAAGAACTATACAAAATATTAAGTAAAAGGGATGGTAAATACTGATATATTTACCACTTATCACTGCACTAGGTCCTTGCAACTACTACTTATTTATTAAGCAACACAGAGTCTCATTTAAATTCTCTTCTATGAGAAGATCATAGTTGCTTAGTCTGGTGCACTCTGATGTTTGTAGTCCCTTGAAGGTTGATTCACTGGGTGGTAACAAGTATTTTCTGACTTTCATTGATGATGCTTCTCGGAAAATCTGGGTGTATTTCCTCAAGACGAAGGATCAGGTCCTAGATCAGTTCAAACTGTTCAATGCCATGGTCGAGCATGAAATACGAAAGAAGCTAAAGTGCCTCCGCTTAAACGATGGAGCCAGGTACAGTTCCAAGGAGTTCGATGCTTACTGTAGGAGACACAACATTCAACGTGAGAGAACTGTTCCACACACCTCACAGGATAATTGTGTAGCTGAAAAATTGAACCGCACCATTATGGAGAAAGTCAGAAGCATGATCAGTTTTGCTAAGCTGCGAAAGCCATTCTAAGGAAAAGTTGTTCGTATAACCTGTTACCTGATCAACAGGTCACCATCTATACCGTTGAATTTTAAAATTCCGAAGAAAGTGTGGTCTGGGAAGAATCCCTCTTACACTCACCCTAGAGTATTCGGTTGTTTAACCGTTGCACATGTATCCAATGAGCTTAAGGAAAAGCTCGATGCAAGGAAAACTCCATGTATATTCCTAGGCTATGGAGATGAAGAATTTGGATAAGTACTATGGGATCCGAAGGAAAAGATGGTCATCAGAAGCCAAGATGTAGAGTTTCTTAAAATCCAGACAATTGAAGACATTGAAATGCCCAGGATGTCTTCTAATTCTAGTTCCGACATAAATCTAGACCCAGCACCAGTACAATTGACCATAGATAGGGTGCATGATGAAATTCCATAAGCCGAACCAGAGGAGGTAGATGAAGATGTTGAGCAGAGGGAGACACAACATGCTTCATCAAAGATTACAAAAGAGAGTGTTAAGTAGGGGGAGCCGCAACCCGCTCCACTAGATGCTACAGGATCATTCCCAGTTTTAGAAGATGACAGACCTTATGAAACCAGTAGACCCAAACAAGAAGATCTTTGCGAGGCAGGATTCCATCAACCATATATTCGAGATCCGAATATATTCTACTTACTGATGAGAGGGAGATAGAGAGTTTCCCACATGGCAAGAAGGCACTGAGGATTAAATAGGTGAAGAAACATGGCAACGGAACTATGCAAAGATACAATGAAATATACTATACAGAGACATAGCAGAAGTGTGTTATGTAGAGACACAACATAAGAATACTGTGTAAAGACACAATAGAAGAATATTGTGCAGAGACGCAGAGAAGTGTGTTGTGCGGAGACAAAACCGACATGTCAACAAAGGTGATCAATCGGGATAAGCTAGAGCTATGCAGAGACATAGCTGGATATATGTCAGATTGTTTTGGATGCAGCTGGAGGGGAGAATTATAGAATCCAACGGCAACAACAATCATCAATAGTTGCCACCCTCTATTTTCTACATCAAGCCAAACCACTTTAGGTGGTGATTGAAGAAATTTTGAGTTAAGACAAGTAACTTTAGGTGCAACTTTGAAAATAGTGGAAGATTACAAGTTAACTTTATGTGGATTATTATTGTTTTGTTGACAAATTTGAGCATGTATTTTGCTATAAATATGGAGCTTGGTTGTAAGCTCAAAGCATCCCAAAATTGCAAGCTTCATAGCAAGAGAGTTTGGAGAGTGTAGAGAGGGAATGAAAAACTTTGTAATTTTATTCTTGTAAGTAATAGAGATTCTGTTTTTCCTTAAAAATACTCTAAAATGATCAGAGAATCACAATAAGAAAGAGAAAAATGAGTCTCTTTAACAAATTTTGTTGTTGTTGTTTGTAGTGTTGGGTGCTTTGCACGGGGTTGTTGGACAATTATGACCCATAAAATCACTATTTGTAAAGAACATTGTGTTTTTATACAAATTAACTATGTGACAAAAAGAAATTGCTATTTTATCATTATTGTAATTGGATTACTTGGATATATATTAATGATAAAAGTCCATATGGTTAAATTAGATTAATAAGATATGAGACGGTATTAATCCATGAACTGTTTAATCATTAAATATCCATAGTCGAAGTATTATCGAGACTGGACATTGATATTGCGGAATAGACTAGTATTACACTTATACGCGTTATGGAAGCTTAACAGCATAGTCCTCATATATTTAGGGATTGGATACTTATGCAAGTGTAATAAGAGGTTCTGTTAGCCGTTACACAGGGAACATTTCGCTTTCGATATACCCACTTGGAATCCCATTGGTAGTATGACTATGTGTCTATGGGAATCTGAATCAGAGTAGATGTATGTGATCTTTAACCTGGGACTTACGTCGCTATTACTTGCGACAATCAGTTTACTTTGGTATTAGTCATCTGGAGCTTTAACCGGTTCCGTGTATGCCTTTATTGGGCTTACTGAGAATCATAGTGTATTAGATGTGATGTCAAGATGAGAGTGTCACTTCAGTCATATGAAGATGATGGTCACACATGATACATAACTAGTACTCTTAAAAGCTGCAGCTATCGAGAAAGTATGACTAAGTCATGACTTTCGATTACAGAGACTAGTTACTTGGGATCCGATATATGCTTCGTATGGGGCAGACATAGAGCCAGCCCTAGGCCTAGCATGTGACATCCGATACTAGATCGTATTATGCACTATATTGTATTACTACGCTTGATACATATTATATTCCTCGGCAAATATTTCTGGAGAATTGGGTAGGAACGGTGCTTTGCTAGAAGCCAACCATGTCTTGTAAATCGGTGAGAACGTGGTACGGGGTACGCACGTGTTCGGATATTCCGACAACCGTATTTACTGCCAACATATCCAGGAATCTCTTGGGATGCTTCCCAAAGATTCACTAATGACATTTGACTCAAATATAATTAATCTGAATTAATTACGGCACGAATTAATCTGGGATTAAATTCGTATAGTAGAGAGAACTCGATTAATTTGGAATTAATCGATAAAATAAATTTAATAGTTAAATTGGATTTTTCTATTTAACTTATTTATTTAGGACTAAAATAATATATCAGATATATTAATTGAAATTGGATTTCAATACGAAATTAAAATTGGATTTTAATTCGGGCGAACGAATTAATTTAGAACTAATTCGTAAGCGACTATCGTAATAATTTTGCTAGGCATAATTATTTAATTAAATTGGATTTAGTTATGACGCAACGAAAAATTCGTTTAATTCGTAATTAAACGAACCCGGGCCCAATCTACTTTTCTGATTAACTTACACATAAAATCATGTTTAGAGATCTTGAGCATGTCTTAGAGACTAACAATGGTATCAGAGCCTTGCTAAATATGATTTGAAATCTAGGTTTTATAAAATTTAATTAGGTATTTTTGCGTGGAGCATGAAAATTCAAAATTGAGTGTTTGGTTGATATTAGATGATGATAACTTAGAGTTGTGCATCATTGGATTGTTGAAAAATTGATTTCATTAAATTTCCCTAAAATCCTTATGTTGGCCGAAACTATCCTAGATTTAGCTCATGGTGATTTTTTGAAATTAGACACTTGGATGTGTTAATGGCATGAAATTAATGTTGTATGTTGATTTAATTGGATTGAAATCAAATTGCATGTTAATTTCTTGTCAATTGCCGTGAGAAGCATGTTGTTGGAGATTTGATTTTACTTCAATTTGTGTTGGATATGAATTGGGATGATAAACATGATTAATTAGATTAATTAATGTTTTGGAACTATTAGATTAATTAATATGTTAATTACAATTAAATTGGATTAATGTGATATTTGGAATATTGTGTTAATGAAATTAGTCCCTAAAATACTAATTGGGCTAATTTGGTTATATTTGGATTAATGGGCTTGGTTGGGCCAAGTTTAGTTTTGGACAATTGGGTTGGATCCAATTGGGCCTAAAATTTTACCATAAAAGTCCACAATATGATTTTGTGCCTTTAATAATTTAATTGGGCCTAATAGGCCAAAATTAATTTATGGCATAGGGTGATTCCTAAATGGGCCAAGGCATTATGGGTTTGATACATAATGGCCAAAAGTTCATGCCTAAAGAATTAATTAAAAGCTCATTGGACCTAATAGAATAGGCATTGGGTGCTAAATGGGCCTTTGAGACCATTTGGATTGGATTTAGAATTTAAGTCTAAAAAAACACTATTATAAGTGTGATTGTTTAATTTGGAATTAAACTAGAATTAGTATTGAATACAATTTAAATTTGATTTAATATTGTAGTTCGATATAATTCAAGAATACTTACTTTGAGTATTTATTCTTAAACGAGTTGGACTAATGCAAATCAAATTGTTGTATGAGCATTGGATGGTCCTTAATTAAAGAATTAATTAATTGGATTCGATTACTTGACAACATTCTATGTGTGAATACTTGGATGTATTTGAATGAATAATATATATCGGATGGATATTAGATGGGTGGGGTAATTTTGGAAATTGTTGTAAATATGGTATTTATTTGAAATTGGACCTGCGTGTCCAGTCTATCACCTTATATTCTCATTGTATTTCTTTTCTCACCAATTCCCCTCAATGTAAATAAGGTTTCTTATAGTGTTATGTAATTGGATTTTAGAAGAATGTAAATTGCTAACGGGAGATAGTAAAAAGAGAGATTTGTTCTAGGAACAAATTGTGAATATCCATCCGCATATCATTATTAAATTTATTGCGCCTTATTATGCTTTTAGAATGCATGTTTAAGGGTGTATGATGAGACCTAATCAAAGATAATAAATTGGTTGCCAATTTACGAAAACACCCCCACATTTAATATTAAATGTTTCTTTCAATTGAGTGGTTCTCTCTCAAGATCCTAGATTGGCTTTGATTTGTTGGCCAAAGTCAAGATCAATTGAGTGGTTCTCACCCCCACCATGAAAGCTTTGTTAATTCGCATGTCTTGGTCAGTTGTGACTTGTTGGCCAAAGTCAGGGTCACTATTGTTCATCGATGTGGATTATGAAGTTTTCCATCTGTCAATAGGTCGAGCTTAACTGGAATCATTAAGCTTGTTGAGCAAAAGCCAAGGCTTAGTTGATTCGAAGGAAACAATTAGGAAATATATTGGATATATGTTTTGGACTTGGATGTCCACCTACCAGATCTAGGAATTGGACGGGATCCAATTGATCTTAGAGATCTACCTAGTTAAATTTTATACAGGTTGTGTATTATTTAACGAGATCCTAGCCCACTAGGAAACTAGGTTTCCCGAGTACTCAACGGAGGGTTAGAGGCTCGCCGAAAAATAGTATGAGGCTAGTATTAAATTTGTTATTTCGTTTAATACTCGCTAATTCACGCTCTATTATTATAATTTCTCGTTATTGTTTATATTAGTTGGACTAATATTATTTTATTGCTTTTTTTTGAACAGTTAGATTGTACTCAACACTACTCCATTTGTAGTTGGTTATATAGTTAGACAATAGTAACCATTGCATTTGAGTGTAACCGAAACATTTGATTGGATAGTTAGACTATAGCAATCAAAATGGCTGGAAAGATTAGCATTAAGGACATAATCATGTGTCAGAATGTCTTTAATGGCGCAAAATTTCCAGACTGGGAAATGAACCTTAGGATAGTCTTGAGAGCTGAGAAGTTGCTCTATGTAATAGAGAGACCTCTCGAGCCTGAGCCCTTGAGCAGCGAGTAGAGCATGAGCTTTGGAAGACTTATCGTGATGATAACGTTACTGCTCAATCCATTTTGCTTGATGCAATGACTCATTAGTTTCATCATCAGAACAAGGGATTGGATCCTTTTGCGATGATGTTGAAATTAAAGGATCTCCATAGATCTAATCTTAGATCTCAAAAGTATGATTTGTAAAAGACTCTCTTTCGCTCTCGAATGTCAAAGGGTACATCTTTCGAACACTACGTGTCACAGTTGAATGCTGACATCGAATAGCTGGGTCAGCTGGCATTACCTTCGAGGCCGAGACTTCCATAAATTTGATCTTACAGTCTCTGCCCGACTGCTGGGGCGGGTTCATCATGAACTATAATTTGATCTTAAACGAGTTGGACTCATGCAAATCAAATTGTTGTATGAACATTGGATGGTCCTTAATTAAAGAATTAATTAATTGGATTAGATTAATTGACAACATGCTATGTGTGAATACTTGGATGTATTTGTATGAATAATGTATATCAGATGGATATTAGATGGGTGGGGTAATTTTGGAAATTGTTGTAAATATGGTATTTATTTGAAATTGGACCTGCGTGTCCAGCCTATCATCTTATATTCTCATTGTATTTCTTTTCTACCAATTCCCCTCAATGTAAATAAGGTTTCTTATAGTGTTATGTAATTGGATTTTAGAAGAATGTAAATTGCTAGCGGGAGAGAGTAAAAAGAGAGATTTGTTCTAGGAACAAATTGTGAATATCCATCCGCATATCATTATTAAATTTATTGCGCCTTATTATGCTTTTAGAATGCATGTTTAAGGGAGTATGATGAGACCTAATCAAAGATAATAAATTGGTTTCCAATTTACGAAAACACCCCCACATTTAATATTAAGTGTTTCCTTCAATTGAGTGGTTCTCTATCAAGATCCTAGATTGGCTTTGATTTGTTGGCCAAAGTCAAGATCAATTGAGTGGTTCTCCCCCCCACCATGAAAGCTTTGTTAATTCGCATGTCTTGGACAGTTGTGACTTGCTGGCCAAAGTCAGGGTCACTATTGTTCAACGATGTGGATTATGAAGTTTTCCCTCTGTCAATGGGTCGAGCTTAACTGGAATTATTAAGCTTGTTGAGCAAAAGCCAAGGCTTAGTTGATTCGAAGGAAACAGTTAGGAAATATATTGGATATATGTTTCGGACTTGGATGTCCACCTACCAGATCTAGGAATTGGACGGGATCCAATTGATCTTAGAGATCTACCTAGTTAAATTTTATACAGGTTGTGTATTATTTAACGAGATCCTAGCCCACTAGGAAACTAGGTTTCCCGAGTACTCAACGGAGGGTAAGAGGCTCGCCGAAAAATAGTAGGAGGCTAGTATTAAATTTGTAATTTCGTTTAATACTCGCTAATTCACGCTCTATTATTATAATTTCTCGTTATTGTTTATATTAGTTGGACTAATATTATTTTATTTCTTTTTTGAACAGTTAGATTGTACTCAACACTACTCCATTTGTAGTTGGTTATATAGTTAGACAATAGTAACCATTGCATTTGAGTGTAACCGAAACATTTGATTGGATAGTTAGACTATAGCAATCAAAATGGCTGGAAAGATTAGCATTAGGGACATAATCATGTGTGAGAATGTCTTTAATGGCGCAAAATTTCCAGACTGGGAAATGAACCTCAGGATAGTCCTGAGAGCTGAGAAGTTGCTCTATGTAATAGAGAGACCTCTCGAGCCTGAGCCCTGACTTGAGCAGCCAGTAGAGCATGAGCTTTGGAAGACTTATCGTGATGATAACGTTACTGCTCAATCCATTATGCTTGATGCAATGACTCATCAGTTTCTTCGTCAGAACAAGGGATTGGATCCTTTTGCGATGATGTTGAAATTAAAGGATCTCCATAGATCTAATCTTAGATCTCAGAAGTATGATTTTTAAAAGACTCTCTTTCGCTGTCGAATGTCAAAGGGTACATCTTTCGAACACTACGTGTCACAGATGAATGCTGACATCAAATAGCTGGGTCAGCTGGGCATTACCTTCGAGGCCGAGACTTCCATAAATTTGATCTTACAGTCTCTGCCCGACTGCTGGGGCGGGTTCATCATGAACTATAATTTGATCTTAAACGAGTTGGACTCATGCAAATCAAATTGTTGTATGAACATTGGATGGTCCTTAATTAAAGAATTAATTAATTGGATTAGATTAATTGGCAACATGCTATGTGTGAATACTTGGATGTATTTGTATGAATAATGTATATCGGATGGATATTAGATGGGTGGGGTAATTTTGGAAATTGTTGTAAATATGGTATTTATTTGAAATTGGACCTGCGTGTCCAGCTTATCATCTTATATTCTCATTGTATTTCTTTTCTCACCAATTCCCCTCAATGTAAATAAGGTTTCTTATAGTGCTATGTAATTGGATTTTAGAAGAATGTAAATTGCTAGCGGGAGAGAGTAAAAAGAGAGATTTGTTCTAGGAACAAATTGTGAATATCCATCCGCATATCATTATTAAATTTATTACGCCTTATTATTCTTTTAGAATGCATGTTTAAGGGTGTATGATGAGACCTAATCAAAGATAATAAATTGGTTGCCAATTTACGAAAACACCCCCACATTTAATATTAAGTGTTTCATTCAATTGAGTGGTTCTCTCTCAAGATCCTAGATTGGCTTTGATTTGTTGGCCAAAGTCAAGATCAATTGAGTGGTTCTTACCCCCACCATGAAAGCTTTGTTAATTCGCATGTCTTGGACAGTTGTGACTTGTTGGCCAAAGTCAGGGTCACTATTGTTCATCGATGTGGATTATGAAGTTTTCCCTCTGTCAATGGGTCGAGCTTAACTGGAATCATTAAGCTTGTTGAGCAAAAGCCAAGGCTTAGTTGATTCGAAGGAAACAGTTAGGAAATATATTGGATATATGTTTTGGACTTGGATGTCCACCTACCAGATCTAGGAATTGGACGGGATCCAATTGATCTTAGAGATCTACCTAGTTAAATTTTATACATGTTGTGTATTATTTAACGAGATCCTAGCCCACTAGGAAACTAGGTTTCCCGAGTACTCAACGGAGGGTAAGAGGCTCACCGAAAAATAGTATGAGGCTAGTATTAAATTTGTAATTTCGTTTAATACTCGCTAATTCACGCTCTATTATTATAATTTCTCGTTATTGTTTATATTAGTTGGACTAATATTATTTTATTGCTTTTTTTGAACAGTTAGATTGTACTCAACACTACTCCATTTGTAGTTGGTTATATAGTTAGACAATAGTAACCATTGCATTTGAGTGTAACCGAAACATTTGATTGGATAGTTAGACTATAGCAATCAAAATGGCTGGAAAGATTAACATTAGGGACATAATCATGTGTGAGAATGTCTGTAATGGCGTAAAATTTCCAGACTGGGAAATGAACCTCATGATAGTCCTGAGAGCTGAGAAGTTGCTCTATGTAATAGAGATACCTCTCGAGCCTGAGCCCTAACTTGAGCAGCCAGTAGAGCATGAGCTTTGGAAGACTTATCGTGATGATAACGTACTGCTCAATCCATTATTCTTGATGCAATGACTCCTCAGTTTCTTCGTCAGAACAAGGGATTGGATCATTTTGCGATGATGTTGAAATTAAAGGATCTCCATAGATCTAATCTTAGATCTCAGAAGTATGATTTGTAAAACACTCTCTTTCGCTCTCGAATGTCAAAGGGTACATCTGTCGAACACTACGTGTCACAGATGAATGCTGACATCGAATAGTTGGGTCAGCTGGGCATTACCTTCGAGGCCGAGACTTCCATAAATTTGATCTTATAGTCTCTGCCCGACTGCTGGGACGGGTTCGTCATGAACTATAATATGATGAACTAAGAGAAGACTCTTGGAGAGTTAATGGCTATGCTGAAAGATGTAGAGCCAGAGCTTCTGAAAGGCAAGAAGCGCGAGGCGCATCTCACTTTGACATCCAAGAAAGCCAAGGCTTGGCCGAAGGCTTCTGGGGGTGTGAAGAAGAAGAAAGAAAATGGCAAGGCTCAATCGTCACAGTCTTCTGGGAAGACAAATGACATATCCCAAGATGTCTGCTTATACTGTGACAAACAGGGTCACTGGAAGCGTGACTGCCGTAAGTACAAGGCGAACTTGAACGAAGCGAAGACGGGCAAGGCTCCGGCTTCAAGTATGTTTGTTATTGAAATAAACATGTCCACTACTAGTTTTAAAAATTAGATTTTTGATACTGGATGTGGTACTCACATATGTACTCATATGCAGGATCTGCTGAATAGCAGGAGATTGACTTCAGGGGAGATCGACATGCGAGTCAGAAATGAGATGAAAGTCGCTGTTTTGGCCACTAGCACCTATATTTTGAACCTGCCCTCAGGGCATGTACTTACATTAGGGGACTGATATTTTGTACCTAGTTTGACTATGAAAATTATCCCTGTATCTTGTTTAACATGATGCGGGTATACATTTGTATTTAGGAACACTGGGTGTTTTGTTTATAAAGATGATATTGAGAAATTTACAGTAGATGTGAATAATGGTCTTTATATTTTGAATATAAATGAATCTCAAACATATAACATGACAAACAAAAAGCTCAAATTGAGTAACACGGATGAGACTTATTTGTGGCATTTTCGTCTGGGACAAATAAACAAAACTCGTATATCCACACTTTCGAAGTATGGATACTTGGACGCATTTGATCCTAATTCATAAGGTGTCTGTGAATTTTGTTTGTTAGGCAAAATGCCTAAAAACCCTTTTAGTGGTAAAGGTGTACGTGCCACCGAGCCGTTAACCCTCATTCATAGTGACGTATGCAGGCCCATATCTAGCCAGGCTAGAGGTGAATATGAATACTTCGTAACCTTTACAGATGATGCATCACGTTATGGTTATATGTATCTCAAGAAACACAAGTCGAAAAATTTTGAGAAATTCAAAGAGTTTCGACACAAAGTAGAAAAATAGACTAGCAAAAGTATTAAAACATTGCGGTCGAACCGTGGTAGAGAATACTTAAGTAATGAGTTTCAAGATTACTTGAAAGAATATGGTATTATTTCACAGTGGACTCCTCCCGGAACACCTCAATTGAACGGTGTGTCCGAACGGAGAAATCAAACTTTGTTGGACATGGTAAGGTCAATGATGAGTCGTATAGAGCAACCGATTTCCTTTTGGGGATACGTATTATACAGTGCAATACTTATTTTGAATAAGGTTCCGTCAAAGTCTGTTGGACAGACTCCATATGAGATATGGATAGGAAAGAAACCAAGTTTCTTATTCCTGAAGATTTGGGGATGATGGGCATATGTTAAACGTTTGGATAGTATCAAACTAGAACCCAAATCGGATAATTGCCTATTTGTAGGTTATCCTAGGGAAACCAAAGGATATTATTTCTACAACCGACAAGAGAATAAAATATTTGTTGCTCTTAATGCAGTTTTCCTAGAAATGAAATTAATGAATGTAGTGATAAGTGGGAGGAAAGTAGAACTCGATGAAAATCAGAGTGATACTATTCCTGGAACCGACCCTCTCACGGAACACGAACAGTCCATCAAGGATAAGACTGTTCACACAATCTTCTAATACACAAGAACTGCATAAGTCGGAGAGAGTCAGAAAATAACCTGAGAGGTATGGGTTTTTGATCTCACCTCATGTAGACATTAATCTTATTGGGGAAGATGAACCGGCTACGTATGAGGAAGCAATACAAGATATCGACTTCGCTTTATGGCAAGAAGCCATGAAGTCCGAAATGGATTCCATGTATACCAACCAAGTTTGGACACTGATTGATGTACCAGAAGGCATTAAGCCTATTAGTTTTAAATGGGTCTTCAAAAGGAAGACAGACATGGAAGGTAATACAAACGTACAAAGCTAGGCTTGTAGCTAAAGGGTATCGTCAATGACATGATGTCGATTACGACGAAACCTTTTCACATGTTGCCATGTTTAAATCTATTCGGATAATGCTTGCTATTGCTGCATATTTCGATTATGAAATATGGCAGATGGATGTCAAAATCGCTTTCCTTAATGGAAACCTATTGAGGATGTTTATATGCAACAACCTGATGGTTTTGGTCGTACTAAGACATGCAAACGAGGTTTCCAAGTTAAACTGATCCATTTATGGATTAAAGCAAACATTACATTCTTGGAACCAATGCTTTGATGAGATCATAAAAGAATATGGTTTCATTCAAAACGAAGATGATTCTTGGGTATATAAGAAGGTTAGTGGGAGCGCACTGACATTCATTGTCCTATATGTTGATGATGTGTTGCTTTTTGGCAATGACATTCCCATGCTACAATCGGTGAAAGCTTAGCTTTCATTAAAACTCTCAATGAAAGACCTGGGAGAGGCAGCTTTTATTCTGGGAATAAGAATCTATCGGGATTGATCTAGAAAGCTGCTGGCACTCTCCCAGAGCTCATACATTGACAAAGTGTTGAAGAGATTCAACATGGATCTATCCAAGAGGGGGCTGCTTCCGGTGTCACATGACGTCTCTCTATCGAATGACATGTGTCCTAAAACTCAAAATGAGAGAGATGCAATGATTCATATCATGTATGCTTCAATAGTCAGATCGATAATGTACGTCATAATATGTACGCGACCTGATGTCTCATATGCTTTGAGCATGTGCAGTCGCTATCAGGTCGATCCAGGTGATGGTCACTGGATTTCTGTAAAGAACATCCTTAAGTATCTTAGACGAACTAAAGACGCTTTCTTATTCTATGGGGAATGAGAACTTGAGGTGACTGGGTTCGCCGATGCAAGTTTCCAAACCGAAAAAGACGACTGTAAGTCGCAATCAGGGTACATATTTTGTTTGAACAACAAAGCTGTGAGTTGGAAATCTTCCAAGCAAGAGACTGTTGCCAACTTAACAACAGAAGCCGAATATATTGTTGCAGCTGAGGTAGCAAAAGAAGCAGTTTGGATCCGTAAATTCCTAATTGGATTAGGAGTAATTCCTTTAGCAGCTGAGCCCATACCTTTGTATTGTGACAATAATATGGCTATCGCACAGGCTAAAGAACCACAATCTCATCAACGATCCAAGCATGTACTTTGATGTTTCATATGATTCATGAGATTATACATCATGGCGATGTGAAGATCGAATAAGATGATAGCATTGCATATCTGTTGACGAAAGCTATATATCAGCAAAAGTTTGAGCGACATGTACATAGTTCACGTATTAGATACTTGAGTGATTGGCTATAGGCCAAGTGGAAGATTGCTAGACAATTATGACCTATAGCATCACTATTTGTAAAGAACATTGTATTTTTGTACAAATTAACTATGCGACAAAAGGAAATTGCTATTTTATCATTATTGCAATTGGATTACTTGGATAGATATTAATGATAAAAGTCCATATAGTTAAATCAGATTAATAAGATATGATGCAATATTAATCCACGAACGGTTTAATCATTAAATATCCATAGTTGAAGTATTATCGAGACTGGATATTGATAATACGAAATCGACTAGTATTACATTTGTGCGCGTTATGGAAGTTTAACGGCATAGTTCTCATATATTTAGGTATAAGATACTTATGCAAGTGTAATAAGAGGTTATATTAGCCGTTGGACCGGGAATAGTTCGCTCTGGATAGACCCACTCGAAATCCCATTGGTAGTATGACTATGTGTCTATGGGAATCTAGATCAGGGTAGATGTATGTGATCTTTAACCTGAGACTTACGTCGCTATTAGTTGCAATAATTAATTTACTTTGGTATTAGTCGTCTGGAGCTTTAATTGGTTTTATGTATGCCTCTATTGGGTTTATGGAGAATCGTAGTGTATTGGATATGATGTCAAGATGAGAGTGTCACTTCAGTCATATGGAGATGATGGTCACATAGGATACGAAACTAGTACTCTTAAAAGCTGCAACTATCGAGAAAGTATGACTAAGCCATGACTTTTCGATTACAGAGACTAGTTACTTGGGATCCGATATATGCTTCGTATAGGACAGACATAGAGCCAACCCTAGGCCTAGCATGTGACATCCAATACTGGATCGTATTACGCATTACATTGTATTACTACGCCTGATACAAATTATATTCCTCGGTGAATATTTCTAGAGAATTGTGTAGGCACGGTGTTTTGCTAGAAGCCAACCATGTCTTGTAAATCGGTGACAACGTGGTTTGGGGTATGCACGTGTTGGATAGTCCGACAACCGTATTTAATGCCAACATATCCAGGAATCTCTTGGGTCGCTTCCCAAAGATTCACCAATGCCATTTGACTCAAATAAAATTAATCTGGGATTAAGTTTGAGAGAGAAAATTAATCTGGGATTAATTACGGCACGAATTAATCTGGGATTAAATTCATATAGTAGAGAGAACGCGATTAATTTGGAATTAATCGATAAAATAAATTTAATAGTTAAATTGGAATTTTTTATTTAATTTATTTATTGGGGCTAAAATAATATATCGGATATATTAATTGAAATTGGATTTCAATACGAAATTAAAATTAGATTTTTATTCGGGTGAACGAATTAATTTTGAATTAATTCGTAAGCGACTATCGTAATAATTTTGCGATGCATAATTATTTAATTAAATTGGATTTGATTATGATGCAATGGTAAATTCGTTTAATTCGCAATTAAACGAACCCGGGCCCAAGTCAAGTTGTGTGTTATGTAAGCCAACTTAAATTTTGAATTTAAAAGTGGTGGGACCACTTGACTTGTATCAAATGTCTTACATTGATGGAAGTAGTTGGCCTTAATAAATCATAGTCATTAAATACAAACCAAAAAAAGTTTTGAAACACACAACTATTCACTCTCTTTCCTTTGGTTTGGCCGAATTCTTCCTCCCTCATTTGGGAAATTTTGCTTCAAAAATTTCTTAAAGCTAGCACTTGGAGAGTCAAATGAGGTGTTAGGGAAACTCACCCAAAGGTTTAATAACTCAACAAAAGCTTGGAGCTTCATCCAAAGAAAGAAAATTTTGAATTTTCTCCAAATCAATGTAACTTTTTCCGCCAATTTTCTTGATTAATTCACATATAAAATCATGTTTAGAGATCTTGAGCATGTCTTAGAGACTAACAGAGATAACATATGTCTATAATCTTCTTTCAGAAGATGCTACTATAGCACCCCGGTTTCGTGGTACAATTATGAAATTTACTCATTTGTTGCGTGACATCTTTAATCATTCAAACGTGCGTCATTAGTATGTTATTTCTTATAAAAATTATTTTAGTGACATGAAGTGAAAAATTTTCATCTTCTTCGTACATTTTAAATTTTAACGCAATCCGGACAGCATTCGGTATTTTAACCTAAAGCTTTTCATATAATGTCTGATTTCAGTGAACTTTATATCATTGGAAAATTAAGACAAAGACTTACAACCTTCATGTTGAATATTTTTCCCAATTCAAAATATAATCAAGTAAAAATTTAATGTTTATCTCGGATGAGCGGTGAAATCGTAGACTGCCAATGATTTACACAAGTGACACCATCCTAGGCACTCCTCCTCCACTCAAAACTCAGCCCATCTTTTAAATATGAGTACTATTCATCATCTCCCTTATTCATTCAACAACAAACATTGACGTGAGCTCCTCCTTCATGCCATTCTACTCCAATTTCTGCCTCTATTTTTCTCATGAAAGTTTATGCTTTCTCAAGCAAATCTCATGCTTAGTAAGTTTCTATTCTTATTTTCTTCAATTTCATGATATCAAACAAGCTTTTCCTTTCTTTATTTTCATAGGTTCATGAACCATAGATTTTTATTAATCCATTTTAGCTTTAATTGAGGGAGTAGCAGACTTAAATATGCATTTCAAGATGTGCTACGCAAGTATTAAGCATTATGTTTGGAATTTCCAATTTTCCCTATAAAGAGGTATTGTCCAAATAGATGGGTTGTTTTGGGGGATTTTATTTTATGTTTTAGATGATAATTAATAAGGATTCAAGCTTAGGATGGAATTATAGTTGAGTGTGTTAATTATTTTTCATTAATGATGTGAGGGGTTGTGCATGATATGTGATGTATAAATTGATGTTGGAGGTTGTCGTGTTTTGTTGTGACGAAGAGTAAAATTTTACATTGGCTAAATAATAAATGTTATGTAGGGGATGTTTGTTTCTTTTATTGGAAAAGGAATGCTCTAAGTTGAAGAGTTTGGATGACGTTAAAACATGAATTTAGTTTGGTTATATTGAAAAGCTTCAAATTGGCTGTAAGGCCTCCTTGGCTGATTCTTGCTAGAGTGTTAGGGAATGTTTTTTTTATGATTTGTGGTTATGAAAGTTGATGATTTATGTTTATCAATGTGTTGTGTGTGTGTGTGTGTGTTGCTTGAGGGTTGAGATGAGAAAATCCAAGTTACCTTTATAACCCTTTTGTCAAAATTCATTTTATGGTTGTAGTTGTTACTTTGATGATTATTGGGCATGCTTTATGTTTAAATTTTAGGTGTTAGTAAGAGTTGTACTGATTATGTAGAGAAAAGTTCAAAAATGGTAAAACTAGTGTCTTGGCTAACTTGTGTGCATGTGTTGGAAAGTTGACATTGTGGTAATGATGATGATAGCTCTAGTGAGGTTTTTGCGTAAGTCTATGTCATTTATGTGTTACAGTTTGAATATGTGTAGTGTGTGAATTCATGAAACTTGATTTAAGCTTTGTGTATTAATGTTGATACTAGTGATGATAATAATGGTAATGTTTTGAGCATTGTTGAAGTGCTTAATGAGATATTGTTATATGTTGTCTATAAGTTAAACTGAAAACTTAAGGTGTGTTTTCTTGATATGATCGGATAGTAAGTCAATTAAAGTTTGATATAGGTTTGTGTAATGTATTGGCAAAAAATAAATGAATAGTTAGGGGTTGCTTTGTTGTATTTGATAATGAATTTTTGATGAGCATAAAGATGATTTATAAAAATTGCCTTAATAGTTGTATGTAAACTTTTATGGTATGGAAATTATGTTATGATGGTAAGTATTACGTTTTGAATATGAAAATGTACTTATGATGGTGTTAAATTATGAGTTAGTAATAGCTTAATTAGAAAGCTTTAATGTTCTATCACAGATGTCTTGATCATTTTTTTTTCAGATTATATTATAGCTGGATGTTAAGTTTATCTAAGTGTAAATCATATAAGTGCATGATCATTAGCATAATAGTGGTAAGTTGTAAGGATAATGGATATGTAAGATTGATAATATTGGGTTAGGCTAGATTTGAGCATTCGTAGACACCTAACTTTGCCAAAATGGTCCTTTAGCATTAGCGTAAATATGTCTTGTGTATTCGGAAAGAAAAGCTTAAATTCGATCATATGAAATTCGGGTTGAATGAGTGTGTGTGATGCATTAAACTTTTACCTATTATGACTGTTCGTAATGTAGAGAATTTGGAAGCCTACATAAGTAATGTACTTTGGATTATATGTAATTTGAAGTTTTAATGTTTGATGAGGTATACGTGTAAGTTATTTTGATTCACTTTAGGTACGTCTCATGAACCCATGTTTCTCGAAATAAAAAGAATAATATGAGTTAAGGTGTTTTAATAAGTAGCTATAAACATATTTATATGTTCATAAGTATTGTATTTAAAGTTTCAATCTTGTTCGTTGTAGTGTGTGTGGTTACTTACTGGGTTTCTATAACTCACGCAACCACCGTTGTTAATTTTACAGATGGGCAACCTGATCAGACATCCACTTTGGCTCAAACATCGTGCTCGAGATGATGGATTACTCAAACTGCAATCACCCTCACAAGTATCCTGGGAGAAGTCCTATAGGTTTAGATTCTTCTATTATTATGTTATTGTCGTGCTCATCAGATTGGTTTTTACTAATAAGTTAAGGATTTGACTTGATTGATGTTGTGGGCACAGAGCCCTTAAGTGTTGATTTGTTGTGTTTTGTGCGGACCTGATGCCCTTTGTTTATTGATTTTATTTAGATTCTTCTTTGATGTTGGACTGTGATCCATGTTGTCCAGTTTCAGGATACATCACGCCCAATTTTCTATAATTTTGAAGGCTTATAGAGATGGATTAATCATGTCTCCTACCGATAGCACCTTGCCTCTGGCGGAGTGTTACAGTTGTGGTATCAGAGCAAATGTTTAGGTGTCGGTGACTGCTGTTGGAAATGGTGATCGAGCACCATTCACTTTTTGTATGAATATTTATTATTTATGCAATGTAATATTTTCTTTATCATGATTATTTATTTATTTGTATGGTAATTTCTTACTTTTTTATTTATTTTAAATCTAAGTGTTAGATTACTCTAAGAGTTAGAGATTTCGAGTTTCACTCAGAACCTTATATGAAATTAGTAAAGACCCGAGAGTTACAACATATGGTGATATAGTTGCAAGAGTTGCAAATGGTGTTTAGAAATATCACGCATTCTCTCGAATATAAATTATTCATGGTCTAGATATATTGACATGAGTCGGTCATTATATTGGTAAGAGTAGTGCATTATCTATTATGTAGTGGACACATGGTTTGTCTCAACAGACTATGAGCTTAGCGGAAGTTCGTATAGAAATACGGATATTCATTAGTCGAATGAATGTCGAACAAACTCATAAAAGATGACTAATAGATATTCCATAAAACTATCAATAGTTGTCTTTTCGAGTTGAGTAGTTATTGTGGTCCTTTGACTTGAGACACCACGGTGTTCTTGTGAGTGATCCTTTGTGCCTAATATCATGCATGTCAGAGACCTTTTCTGGTCTGACCTCTGGATGACTGTTAGGTATAGATCGATGCTCACGAAGATCGATGTGTGTTAATATGAGGATTCGTCAGTCCATATGGTTTGATTTTGTTTCCAGAAATTTTCAGAATATATTCCGGAAATCTTTTGGCCGAAAATTCGTTGAAGAAATTTTTTCTTTAACATTATAAATAATATTGAAAAAGAGTTTTGCATATATTATTTATTAATGGAATATAATTACGAAAATTTATTTTATATTGAGTAGATAAGGTTTTGACAGTAAAACTATAACCTTACTCAATTGGAGACGGTTATGACGAAAAGATTATACATTAACGTTTTTAACCCCGACTTGTATGGTTCGACGTGTCGTGTTGTTTTTAGGCATGATTTGTAGGTGGGCAGGCCTTCATGAATATGTATACGAATATGTGAGATATATATATATATAAGTAACAACCGAATGTGAATCTAGAGAGTTCCACTATATTAAGTTTGAGCACTATGGCGACTTTCGTCAAATGTTGATAAAGTGTTTCGGGTTTAAAGATTAAATTATTTGATCCGATAATTCATTAGATGAATTTAATTAATTAATTTTATATCAATAGTTGATATAAGTTTATTGTATAATAGATGTAAATTTGATTTACATTAAATTAGTAATTAATTAGTAAATTAATTTAATTGTTAAATTAATATACAAAATTAATTACTTGGTTTATACAAATAAATATTTTAATTAATTAAGGTAACTAAGTTAAAGCAATTGAATAATTTTGGTTAATGTAACTAAAGCTTTAAATTGTAACTAAGTTACAAAGTTGGTGAGATTAATATTTAACTTTGGTTAAGTTAGATTTTTGAAACATGTGGTGTAGCGAAAAGATTCCCTTATACCATGGTTTAATTAAAAGTAAATGGTTTGATTTTGTTTTTCATTATTTTAATTTAACAAAAACAAAAGAATTGCTCATTATTTTTTCCAAGCCACTGCCGTGAGAACAAAACAACCAAAAGAAAAGCAATTTTTTTTTAAAGAAGCAGCAAGCCTCTGCCGAGCAAGGGAAATAGAATGAATTGATTTTATTTTGATTTTTTGCTCTCTAAATCAAGCAAAAAATACTCACCAAAATTACCCAAATAAATCATCATCAACATGGAATTAATCCTTAAGAGTTAAGGGTTAATTTTGTGTTCTTGAAGCTTTATTTTTCCTAGGGTTCAAGAGTTGAATTTTTGGGAAAGGTTGGTTGCCATTCTTGAGTGATCAAACCACCTTTTGATCACCAAGATTTGTTCTTGGAGAAGCTCAATTTGGTGGAGGAATAAGGAATTTCAAAGAATCAAGAGCTTGGAAGAATGGGGGTTTTTGGATGTAAAGCTTCAACAATTGGCAAGGGTTGAAATCAATTGTTGGTAAATTTAATTTGTAAATTTATTGTTGTTTTGTTGATGATTTTTGTTGAGAAAAATTGTTGTGGAAGTGTTGAATAATTAGAAGCATGTATGTGAGGAATTGAAGCATAAAAGTGTATGAAAAATTAGTATATAGTTGATATAGTGATTTTGTGTGCTTGGATTATTTTTCTGGTGTTGGAGAATAATTTAATTGCTTGGAATAATTTGTCAAGAGTTGATAAATTGTTTAAAGTGTGTAGAATTTTTAATTGAGCTTATGGTAATTATTTTAATGTAAAAGAAAATTGGCAATATTTTTTAGTGCATTGGAAAAATTTAAATTTGTGATTAAAAATTTTTAAACACAGTTTTTGTTACTGTCGAAAAAAAAAATTTATTCGCTCCGGATTTGATCTCGGGCGGTTCCGCTGCGCACGGTGTAGGCATTGCATTTTTGCATGTGAAACCCGATGATGAGCCTCATTTGGAGGCACTATTTTTAAGTCGCGGAAATCGCGGGAAACGGACGTCGGAAGGGAAGAGTCAAGAATTGACGGTTTTGTCGGATTTAGTTCACGTGTTTGCTTCGGGTTCGCTGTTGGATCTCCGTTTTAAAAAAAACTTAACCTTAGCCCAAGCCCATTAAATCACATCCAAAGAAATAATTATATATGTCACAATCAAAATAATTAAAACATTTAAAATATATGTCACAAATTTTAAATTAAATTCACAAACTATTAAAATAAAATCTTAATTAAACCAAATTCACAAATTAAAATTAATTAACTCACAAATATAAAAACTAAATTGAAATTAAATAATCAATTAATTGAATTAAATGTTAAATCTAAATTACAAACCAATTAAATTAATAAATTAAATTAATTGCAATTAAAATTAAATCAAATAAAATCAAAAATCAAATACCAAGATTAAATAATTCACTTCCAAATTAAAATCAATCAAAATAATTTAATTCCTAATTTAATAAATCACTCACCTAATTAAACAAATCAATCACCTAAATTAAAGATATTATCACCTAAAATACACAATTCCATTACCTAAAATAATAAACCTAATATACTTGATTTTATTTCCTAATTAAGCCATGCAAACCCTAATACCCATGCAACTATAAAACAAATTAAAATCAACCCCATGGCTCTAATCTCACAAACGGCAGTTCACTTCACAAAAACAAAAGAAAATAAAAACCCTAACCTCATCCCTCATCTCACTCTCGTTCATGGCAATGACCATTCAGCCAATTACCCACTGACCGACAATTCAATAACAAAACCTCAGCCTCTGCCCCACGAACAAGCCACAACTCACTGCCACGCCCCTTCCTTCACGCACTGCCAAGCAACAAACCAGCAACCCATGCCTCTTCAACAATAACAGCCCACACCTTCAATGAACAAAGCCCCCCTACGTAGCCCCTTCAAAGCAAATCAGCTGCCTCACCTCACGTCTTAGCCTCTACACTCCACAAACCTTCAACAGCCTCAACACGCTCACGACCTTCACGCAAATCAAGCCCACTGCACACCAAAACCCTCCTTCACTGCACGTTGAACACACAATCCCCTTTACTGTCACCCTTTCACGCCCACTGTCCAGCCCTGAACTGCCGCAAATAGCCTCCATCCACTGCCCAGTTTTCACACCTGAAATACACCCCAAAAACAGTCCCCGAAACTACCCAAGACAGCCCCGAAACTACCCAAAACAGTCCCCTAATATACCAAAACAGTGACCTGAAAATACATCAAAACAGTAACCAGAAACAGCAGCAAAACAGTGGCAAATCGGGACGAAAACAGCAGCCCCTAGCCTCCAAAATCGCCAAAACAGTGAACAAACGAGTTCTGGAACAGTAAGCAGAAACCGCGAGGAAACAGCAGCAAAACAGAGTGAAAACAGCGGGGAAAACAGTGGAACAACAAGTTAAGACGCTAAACAAGTGAACCAGAAAAGTTGCGGAGTGATAGCCCTTCCGACGGTTGTAACGCGAGTCCGGAAGACGACTTAAAAGGTTAGACCTGAGGGTACCTTTCACACTTTTTTTATTTGATTTTTATTGATTCTTTTAATTGTGTTTTAATCATTTATTGAATATTGCTTGCATGTGATGTGTGTTGTGGCCATTGATTAAAACGGAAAATACGTCGTCTCTCGTGGTATATAGGATGGAAACCCAGACGTAAATTCCGTAGCCGATTCCGAATGGACGGTAGTGCGGTCTGTACTTGGGATACAACTCCACGTACCACTTGAGTAAATGGCGTATATTTCGCTTTATGTTATTTTGATTATTCGCACTTTATTATTCCGTCTTTTAATTTCCTCATGTTATTTATTTATGTTATGATGCGATCGAGCGCATGGGCTTAGTAAGTGGAATGAAAGATCCCCTATGGGGAAGGGTTAAAGCCCTTTACCAAGATGCTTTGCCGCGCCGGTTGATGTGTGTTCGGTTGAATGCAAGACACGTTCAATCGGACATACTAAGTTTGATATGATTGTCTTTATTTTTGTATGCATGATGCGATCGAGCGCATGGGCTTAGTGAGTTAGTCCAAAGGTCCCCTCTTTGAAAGACGAAGAGCCTAAAAGGCCATCTTTGTGACACTACTTCGCCGCGCCGGACGAAGTGTGTTTGGGTTGAATGTACGTTCAATCAGGCATACGAAGTCCTACACTTTTATTGTCTTTATTTCATGTATTGTGATGTGACGCGCATGGGCTTGGTATGTTGGTCTAAAGGTCCTCTCTTTGAGAGACAAAGAGCCCCAAAAGGCCACCTTTACGGCAGTACTTCGCCGCGCCCCCTTTATTTTTTGATTAGTATGACGTCTTCTTACATGACCATGCATCATATCACATTGCGCATGGGCTTAGTATGTTGGTCTAAAGGTCCTCTCTTTGAGAGACAAAGAGCCTAAAAGGCCACCTTTACGGCAGTACTTTGCCGCGCCTCTTTTATTTAGTTATTCGCTTCATAACGTCTTTTTGAAAATTCATACATCGTATTGCATTGCGCATGGGCTTATCAAGTGAGATTAAGGGTCCTCCACTTTGAGAGGTGAAAATGCTTGAAAGCTACCTTTGCTACAATGATTTTTCGCGCCCCTTAATCCGTTATTGTTTACTACATGTCATATACTCATCCGTTCATGTATGTGTCGTGATGTTTACTGCATTTTGGAGGTCACTGCTGATCCCCGTTCGAACGCGTTTCAGAACGCCGCACGAACGCATGTTTTCTGTCTGGTCTCGTTCGAACGCGTTATCAAACGCCATACGAACGCGAACCTTCTGTTTACCGTTCGAACGCGTTTACGAACGCTACACGAACGCGAACACACTGAATTGAGTCATTTTCATCATATGTGCGTCTATGCCTATATCTATCTTCTTTTGCACCATGTCATAGCATGCTCACTTTAATGCCTAATTGCATCCCTAAGCGTCTTTTTGCATTATGTACTTTTGTGCATGGAAATATAATGGCTATTTGTTTATGGTATGTCTATGAAATCACATGTTCACCATCATTTGATTTGCCTTTATGTGTGCTTGTGTGGTTAGTATGTGCTTGCGTTTTCATGAATACAACATGCCAATGAAATTGTCTGTTTGTTGATTTAATGTACTTCTAAGCATGCAATCTTATATGTGAAATACATGTATGTTTAGGCGCATATTTTATCTTATAAATGTGAATTTAGAAGCATGATACCCTTAGAAATAAGTGTTACTTCAGCTTGTTTAAATTATTATATAAATCCTTTCATTACAAGTGACATGAGTAAGGGACCATTCTGAACCCAACGGTTTGAGGTCTTCCCTTGCGAGGGGTGAGTGCGGCCTTAAATCTCATTTTTCCGGTTCACACCGGGGGGTGGCGACTCCATTATTCTCCGGTTTAGTCCCCCGTGGCTACTCCGTACTCCCGACCGGGCCGCGAGCCCGGGACAGCATGCGTCGCCCAGTTCCTGTGTCCCACACACGGCTTATCTGTTCCTCAGTCAACAATTGGTATCATAGCAATACAAGCTTTTAATTATTCATGTTCCTTACAATTTTTTTTAATTGTATAAAATGCCCATGCATACATTTAATAGTAGATTACATGTTTAGGCATTTTATTGTACATGCATATATTTAAATATTTGTACGCGTTTGAGCTTGTTGTGAAATCTCTACAATAGATCTAAGTTTCATTAATTTTGTGTGAAAATATGACATGGTCCGGCTTGTCTATACGGTATTAGTTAAAGCATTATGATTATTCCCAATATTGCTAAGGAGTGAGAGATTGGTTGTAATGTTTTGTTCTAATCCGGTTAAGCATTAGATGAGTCAAATTTAAGAGAAAGTATTATCCAATATTTGTAAAGCGTGAGGTTAATATTAGTATCCTACTTTCGACGATAGACAAATTGTTCCAAAAATTGAACTTCCAATATTGCTAAAGCGTGAGGATGAGATTCAATTTAGGACCGAATGTAAGAGTTGCATGAGATGCAATTGACAATAGTTGTCTACCTTCTCGAATTTACAAAGGTCAATATTGCTAAAGTGTGAGATTTGCGTAAATGTCAAGAAGGATCTACTTAGTATTGTGAGATTTAAGAGTAAAATTTTCGTATTCTTGTTTGTAGAGATTATAAAGAATATGGAAGACAATGCGATGGCACTTTATAGAAAAAATAATTCCATACTCTATTTAGTGTTTTTATCATGATATTTAAATATTATTATCTGCTTATTTTTTTTAATCTTTTGTAGATAGAATGTTTGTTTTGAACCCGCTTTCGCGTATACTTGATACGCATAGGCTCCAGGTGCTATTAATTTTACTGTTTGGCTCATGAATCTCGAATTCTCTATCAAGCGAAGCAACTTGAATATGTTCTAGATCGCCCAATGCCCGCAAGGGTTTCGGATGATGCTTTAGATGAGGAACGTGAGATGTTCAATAGATGGAAGGATGATGATCGGAAAGTCCGATCATACATCTTGGGATCTATGGTGCCGGAATTATAGAGGAAGTATATGTCGATGCCTGATTCCGAATCCATCTTGATACATATGAAAGAACTATTCAATGATCGACCACATGTAGAGAAGCATAGGACGACTGTCGAGCTTTTTCATACTTTCCTCCCTGAGGGAAAACCTGTTAGCCCACATGTGATGAAGCTAATAGATTGTATCGAAGAGCTCGAAAGGATGGATATTCCTATTGACAACCGCCTCAGGAATACTGTGATTCTCGCATCTCTTCCTAAGTCTTTCAAGGACTTTATCGTTAACTTTAACATGCATAAGATGCTTCCCACCTATTCTGAGTTGCACAATATGTTGTTGACGGCTCAAGATGACATGAATAAGAATAATTATGCTTTCATGGTCATCAGTGCTTATTCTTCTGGACCTTCTCAGGCTTCTCAAAAGCCGGCTGGGAAGAAACAGAAAAAGAAAAAGAAAGTCAAAGGTAAAGGTCCAAAGGTTGCTTCCGCATAGGTTTCTAAGCCAAAGGTGAAGACAGATGTTGCAAAAGGTAAATGTTTCTATGACGACATGCTTGGACACTGGAAACGCAATTGTCCAAAGTATTTAGCTTCTTTAAAGAAAGCTCCCTCAAGTATTTATTTTCGTATTATTGACATTACACCTGCTTTTGATTGTAGTTTGACTTGGGTGTTAGACATCCATTGTCCCTCTCACATTTGTAATTTGTTTTAGGATCTGAGGGAAACCAGAAAACTGAAGCTGGGAGAGATCCAGCTGCGAGTAGGGAATGGAGATTCTCTACAAGTTGAAGCAGTAGGAATTTTGTTTTTGAAACTCTATGATGAATGTAATATTAAACTTAATAATTGTTATTTTGTGCCGACTATGATACAACAAATCATCTCACTTCATGTACTTGACAATGAAGGATTTCATATAAATATTAAAGATGGTCTTTTGGATTTATATGATAATATGATTATTTTGCTTGTTTCATGTCCCATGGTTGATGGTCATTACATTCTAACCAAAAAGCATGATGTCTTTAATATAGAGAAATCTAAATGGAAAAGATCGGGTGAAATAAATAACAAAGAACTTTCGTATATGAGATTAGGTCATATAGGCATAAAACGCCTAACCAAACTAGTTAAAAATGGTGTGATATCAGAGCTAACCATAGAACCTTTACCAGTTTATGAATATTGTATTCAAAGTAAAATGACCAAATCCTCATTTAGTGGTGTTGGACACCGTGCTAATGATTTATTGGAACTTATGCATTCTGATGTATGTGGTCCTATAAATCATGCTGCCATGGGTGGTTTTCAATACTTTGTAACTTTTATCGATGATTTGTCATGATATGGTTATGTGTTTCTTATGAAACACAGATCGAAAACTTTTGAAAAGTTCAAAGAATACCGATTTGAAGTGGATAAACAAATCGGGAAACTCTTGAAATGCCTTCGATCAGATCAGGGCGGTGAGTACATTAGCAGTGAGTTTGTGAGTTATTTAAAAGAGAATAGGATTCTCGCTCAGTATGCTCCTCCATGCACTCCTCAACACAATGGTGTTTCGGAGAGGAGGAATCGAACTTTATTAGATATGGTTCGATCGATGATGAGTTTTACTGATCTAACAATATACTTGTGGGGCCATGCTCTAGACACTGCCTCTCATCTTCTGAATAAAGTTCCATCGAAAACCGTTTCGACTACTCCGTATAAGTTATGGACTGGAAAGAAACCTTGTCTTAAGTATGTTAAGATTTTGGGTTGTCCTTCCTATGTAAGAGTTGCACAGCGGGATAAACTTGCACCTAGAGGGTACAAGTATCGATTCAGTGGATAACCTAAAAATTCCATGGGATATCAGTTCTATGATCCCGAGAATCGAAATGTGTTCGTTGCTCGAAATGCAACTTTCTTAGAAACACAATTTGTGTTAGAAAGTGCAGATCATATAATGATTGATCTTGATGAAGTCAATGTAACATTGAATCGATGATAGAATTAGAAGTTCATGAAGATGAGATACCTTTGACACAACCACCTCGTAGGTCACAAAGGATATCGAGACCCCCTGTCAGGTACATGACGACATTTGACGATGCCCTCGATGTTTTCTTAACCGAATAAAAGGATCATTTAACCTACAGAGAGGCGATGTTAGACATCGATGTGGAGAAATGGCTGGAAGCTATGAAATCCGAGATTACCTCAATGCATGATAATCAAGTCTGGGACTTGGTTCCGCTTCCTTACGGAATTGTTCATATCGGTTGTAAATGGGTTTACAAGAGGAAGCAGTGGCTCGATGGAAAGGTTGAAACCTTTAAGGCCCGAATAGTAGCAAAAGGATATACTCAGAAATCTGGTATTGATTATTGATGAGCGGAAAATATATCAATATTTACCGCCCCTTTTACTTAATATTTTGTTTAGTTTCTCGGGTTTGATGAACGTTTTGATGTGTTTTAGTTTATATTTTGCAGATAAAATAATATTGGGACACAATGAAATCATTTAGAGGATGAAATGTGGGTCAAATAAGGGCAAAAATTGGACTTGACATATTAATTTTGGAGATTGGAAACTTGAAAGGGCGTTTTAACGAAGTGCAGTTTTGGAAATTCCAATTTTGTGCATCTATCGTAGTTGGGGCATAACTTTTTACTCCGATATCGGATTGAGCTGATTCAAGTTCCAGATTAAAGAAGACCCAAATATATACAACTTTTAAAGACAAAATAATTTCGAATTCTGAAAAATTCATGCCCGAAATTGATGAACCATTCATAAGTGTGTTGTGTGTAATTATTAAAGTCATTTTCAATGCAAAAAATAAATTAATAAATAAATAATAAAAATTATCAAATCATCACCAAACATGATAAGCAATTAGTGGAGCAATTAATAATGGATTTGGTGGAGCAATTAGTGGAGGAATTAATAATGGATTTGGTGGAGCAATTAGTGGAGCAATTAGTGGAGGAATTAATAATGGATTTGGTGGATGATTTGATGGAGGAAAAATTTGCCTATAAATACCAAGCCATTTCATTTATAAATTCATACTTTCTTCTAAGGAATTCATAAAGAATACTAAGAAGATTGTATCTTGTTTGTTTATTTACAGCTTTCAGTAATTAATTTCCGCTTTCACACTTTCTTTTCTTTACTTTTCAGTTTTTATTTCCGCAAGTTACTTTTACGCACAATACTTTTCTTTCTTTAATTTTCAGTTTTTACTTTTCAGTAATGAGGAGGTAACTCCCCTTTGCTGGGGTAAAAGGTAAAACTTTTATTACTAATATTTAGATTAATCTCCCTTAATTATAATATATAAACTAGTTAAAACCTGACTTAACGAGGATACCGCCATATTGGTCGGTTGGTAATTATTTAAATTGGTTTTAACTTGACTAAACTGGATATCGCCTGATTGGTCGGTTGGTAATTAATTATTAATTTGACTTAATCTGGATATCGCCTATATGGCTGGTTGGTAATTATCATGTAAAGTTAATATATTATATTAAGGGAGATATCTAAAATAGAAGTAATAAAAGTGGATCCATTTACCTCAACATTTTCTTTTATTGTACTTTTACTTTATTTACTTTTCAGCAATTTACTTTCAGCATTTACTTTTCAACAATTTACTTTCAGCATTTACTTTTCAGTAATTTACTTTCAGCATTTACTTTTCAGCATTTAATTTTCAGTATTTAATTTCAACATTTACTTTCCGTCATTTACTTTTCAGCAATTTACTTTTTAGCATTTTACTTTATGTCTTTTATTTTATTTAAGTTTTTACTAGCCCTAGTTATGTGTCTGTTAGTGTTCCTAGAACATGCCAAGGATCTAATAAGCAAGAAAAGGTGTTCATAAATTCAAAATAAGTTGCGGAATTACTTACATTGAATGGATTTGAGCTTTTAAAATTTTGAGAAGAGATCTCCAAGATCCAAGCTTTAAGTGATGATTCCAACTCTTGAAGTAGTTTCCCTATCACCTTAGTTGATTTCTCTAAGTGCTAGCTTTGTTGATTTTGCCACAAAATCAAAGAGATGAAGGAAGAGGCTCACACACATTGTAGAGAGTATTAGGGTTTTGTGTTTTCCAAAATGTGTTACAAGTGTGTAGAGTGAAGAGAGAGAGAAGGATTTTTGGTTTTGTTAAAGGGTTTTACCTTTTTACCCAAAACCATGTAGTTGGGGTAATTTGGTTTCACCTAAACCAAGTGGTTGGAAAGTAAGTGGTTTTGGCATAAATGCCAACCACTTTCCAACCACCACTTCACATGTGTGACATGTGTAAAGTGGCCCCACCATTTTTAATTCAAAACTCAAAATGTCTCTACGAACATTTGCCGCGGCTCGATTCCGTTTAATCCGTTTAAACGAACTTTCGTCGCTAAATAATTAAATCTAATTTAATTAAATAACGATGCCTCGCAAATATATTACGAACGTCGTTTACGAATTAATTCTAAATTAATTGGTTCGTTCGTATTAAAGTCCGACTTTAATTTCGTAAGGAAATCCTATTCATATTAATATATCCAATATATTAATTTTAGCCTATATGAATAAATTAAATAGAAAAATCAAATTTAACCATTAAATTTATTTTACCGATTAATTCCAAATTAATAGCGTTTTCTCTCTTCCGAACACATTTAAACCCAGATTAAATAATACCTCAATTAATCCCATATTAATTTTCTTTCTCTTAATTAATCCCAGATTAATTCTCTATCTTAATTAATCCCAGATTAATTCTAATTTAAATCAACTGTCATCGGTGAATCTTTGGGAAACGACCCAAGAGATCCCTGGATATGTTGGCAGTAAATACGGTCATCGGATTATCCAAATACGTGCGTACCTTGTACCACGTGCTTACCGATTTACAAGACATGGTTGGCTTATAGTAAAACACTGTGCCTACCCAATTCTCCAGAAATATTCTTACTGGAATATATAATCTATGTCAGGCGTAGTATACGTAGTATTGCGTATTGCAATCCAGTATCGAATGTCACATGCTAGGTCTGGGGCTGGAATGTGTCTGCCCCGTACGAAGAACATGTCGGATGTTTGGTAACTAGTCTCTATAATCGGACATACATGACCTAGTCATAATATCCCGATGACTACAGTACTTAAGAGCACTACTACCGTATCCTACGTGACATCATCTCCACTATGACTAGAGTGATACTTCCGTCTTGACATCACACCCAATACACTACGATTCTCGATATACCCAGCAGAGGCGTACACAGAATTGGTTAAAGCTCTGGACGACCAAAACCAAAGCATATTGATTGTCACAAGTATTAGCGATGCAAGTCTCAAGTTAAGACCAAATACACCTACCCTGATATCGGACTTCCATAGACACATAGTCATACTACCAATGGAATTCCGAGGGGTCTATCCAGAGCGAAGGTGTTCTCCGTACCATCGGTAAAACACAACCTCCTATTACACTTGCATATGTATCCAATACTTAAATATATGAGAACTATGTCGTTGTGCTCCCACAACTCGCACAAGTGCAATACTAGTCTATTCCATATTATCGATGTGCAGTCTCGATAATACTACGACTAGGGATATTTAATGATTAATCCTTCGAGGACTGATACTGTCTCATATCATCTCAATCCAGAAACTAATCATAGGGACCTCCTATCATTTATACATCTAGGTGATCTAATCACAAATGATAAGAGCGCAATCTCCTTATCACATAGTTAATTTGTACAACAACACCATGATCTGTACAAATAGTGATGATATGGGTCATAACTGTCCAACAGTGTCGTCACTAAGTTAGTTATCTGGGGTTGTGATGAATTCTAATATCACCGGTTTATAAGGGGTTGTTTTATAGTTTGGGTAATTTAAAGGTTTACTTATTAAGTCTTAAGCTTAATGCTTCTTGTTGTCTGATCACCAATAAGATTGATGTGGTAAATCTAAAATAAACTTGACAAAGAAATTTTAGGTTTCAGCCTTACACTTAATAGCCCACGATATTCCTTGAGGATATATAACCCTTTAATAGATTTCCTTACAGGATAGACATATACCTGTCGAGCGAGGGTAGCTATAATTAGAACTTAAACTTAATGAATCCAGATATTTGCGTCTGACCATCGACAGAGGCTTTTGCATAATTTAGTGTTCCAGGTTAGTAAACCGATTTATTACACAACCATGAAATAACCACTTCATATTTTGAAAGATATTATAAAGATTCACAACCCTAGATAGTTTTTAATATTGAATTTTCTTAAACCTACTTTTGTGCAATTTTATTTACTTGTTTTTAAATTTAGAATCATCACCATTTCAAATCAATCAATCAACCTGTTAGATACTAGTAATCATTTGACCTCATAAAATTAATAGATGAGGTATTAAGTACTCGTGGGATCGATACTTTTTATACTACTTGAACGATACGTACGCTTGCGTTATACGTGTGTGTTTACGCCGGTCAAGTTTTTGGCACCGTTGCCGGGGACTTATTTACCTTTCATTATTAATTTTGAGGTTAGATACCTTTACTTGTATCTAATTTTCTTTTTTACTTATTGTTTTTGTTTTACTGTGTTTGAGGTTCTCAGACACTACATGAGACGAACCAGAAGCTTTGAACTCCGGTCGTTTGACCCAGAGATTGAAAGAACCATCAGACAGTTGAGAAGGGAAAGACGAGAAGGCCAAGAAGCAATCATTAACATGAAACCTGAACCTTTTGAATGTTGCACCACCAATTCCCATTCAAGACAGAACCATTCTGGTGGTCGACGACTTCATTTCTTGTATTGTACTTCCTCATTTACCAGCAAATGCGTGTGACATCAAAACATGCATCCAGATGATTCAGCAGTTAGTACAGTTTGGGGGAAATACAACTGAAGATCCTAATTCCCACATCAGTAACTTCCTGGAAGTTTGATGTACTTTCAATTACATCTGAGCAGCTCATGTTTTTCCATACTCCTTGAAAGGCAGAGCTAAAACTTGGCTACATTCACTACCAGCAGGTTCCATCACAACTTTGAACACTTTAGCAACAATATTTCTTGCAAAGTACTTTCCACCAGCCAGAACTGGAAACCTGAGGAATGACATCACATCCTTTGTGCAACAAGACTCGGAAACTCTCTACGAAGCTTGGGAAAGGTACAAATATTTGCTCCGGAAATGTCCTCACCATGATATTCCAAAATGGCTTCAAGTCCAAACCTTCTATAATGGACTTTCTGGACTGATGAGAACCACAATCGATGCTGCTGCTGGAGGAGCTTTAATGGAAAAAGGAGAAGATTAAGCCTGAGACCTAATCGAAGAAATGGCCAACAATAATTCCTTGTGGCCAACAGAAAGGAGCATGATCCAAAGAATTGCAGGAATTTATGAAAGTGGAGCCAATACAGCAGTCAATGCCAAGCTGGATCAGATATGTAAATTCATGGAGACTCTCAGCACTGGATCAACAAGTTCACCATATGGAGGAGCACCAGAACCAAACCAACTTGAAGAGACGGTGAATTAAGTCAACAATTTCAACAGACAGATGAACAATCTATATTCCAACACCTACAACTCATGGTGGAGGAATCATCCCAATTTTTCATAGAGCAACAATTCAGGACAAAAGAACAATCCACCACATGGATTCCAACAGCAGAACTGTCCACCACCAGGATTTCAACAATAGAACAAAGGCCAGGAACATGAAAAAAAAACAGAAATGAAAGAATGGAATGCAGAGATGTTCAAAAAGCAATAAGCAGCATATGATGCTATCTTTCTGAGCCAATCTGCTTCCATCAAAGCACTAGAGAATCAAATCGGACAACTGGCCAATGCTCAAAGTTACAGACCGCCAGGTAATCTTCCCAGCAACACAGAACCCAATCCAAGGAACCGAGGGAAGGAGCAATGTCAAGCCATCACCTTGAAAAGCGGTACTGAAATCAACAAAGATGTTGGAATCAAGGCAACAATTGAGGAAGTTTCAAAAGAAACAAAACAACAGATGGAGGAAAAAGAAGCAAAGGAAAAAGAAAAAGATCAGATCACTCAATCTCCACCTTTTCCACAACAACTTCAGAAAAAAAAACTGGACAAACAGTTTGCTCGATTCCTGGAGGTATTCAAGAAGCTTCACATCAACATTCCATTTGCAGAAGCCTTGGAAGAAATGCCCAGCTATGTAAAATTCATGAAAGACATTATTCATGAAAACAGAGATTGGGAGATTACGAGACAGTAGCATTGAAGGAAGAATACAGTGCCATCATTCAGAGGAAACTTCCCCCAAAGTTGAAAGATCCTGGCAGTTTCACTGTCCCATGCACCATTGGAGAACATTATATCGGTAAGGCTTTATGTGACTTAGGTGCAAGTGTTAATTTGATGCATTTTTTTCTATTTACAGGAAACTACAAATTGGAGAAGCAATGCCTACCTCAGTCTCATTACAACTTGTTGATCGAACGCTCACATTTCCAAGAGGCGTTGTTCAAGATGTGCTGGTCAAAGTCGACAAACTCATTCTTCCAGCAGATTTCATTATCCTTGACATGGAAGAAGACAAAGATGTGCCTATCATCCTTGGAAGACCATTCTTGGCGACAGGACGAACTGTGATTGATGTACAAAAAGGAGAACTAACCATGAAAGTTCAGGACCAAGAAGTTACTTTCAATGTTTTCAAAGCCATGAAATTCCCAAGGGATGAAAAGGAATAAGAATGCTTCAGAGTTGATGTTGTTGATAGTATCATTCAGGATACTGAGCTAAATCCCACAGATACACTTGAAGCTTGCATCACCAACATGAATGATAGCGAGCTAGATGCTGAAATCCTGGAATGTATCAACTACCTTGACAAACCATTCCTATTCAAAGCGACACCACAAGTGGAAAGCCTGGAACTGCCAAAGAAAGATCGAATCAAGCCTTCGATTGAAGAACCACCACAGCTGGAGCTGAAGTTACTTCTGAGCCATCTCAGGTATGTATTTCTTGGAAACTCTTCTGAATTACCTGTTATTATTTCTTCTTCACTAACATTGGAGCAGGAAGAAAAGTTAATGAGAGTATTACGAGAGCACAAAAGAGCCATTGGTTGGACTATATCAGACATTCGAGGCATTAGTCCATCATTTTTCATGCACAAGATTCTGATGAATGATGAGTACAAACCCACAGTGGAACATCAACGGAGACTCAATCCAATCATGAAGGAGGTCTTAAAGAAAGAAATCATCAAATGGTTGGATGTTGGCGTCATTTACCCCATCTCAGATAGTACTTGGGTGAGTCCTATGCAGTGTGTGCCGAAGAAAGGAGGAATCACTGTGATTACCAATGAAAAGAACGAGCTAATCCCAACCAGAACGGTGACTGGATGAAGAGTATACATGGACTACCAAAAGATGAACAAAGCAACACGAAATGACCATTTTTCGCTACCATTCATTGACCAAATGTTAGACAGACTGGCGGGAAATGAGTTCTATTATTTTCTGGATGGATATTCAGGGTACAATCAGATTTCCATCGCACCAGAAGACCAGGAAATAACTACCTTTACATGTCCATATGGTACTTTTGCTTTCCGCAGAATGCCATTTGGATTATGTAATGCCCCTGCTACATTTTAGCGTTGTATGATGGCCATCTTCTCAGACATGCTGGAGCAGAGTATGGAGGTTTTTATTGATGACTTTTCTGTGTTTGGAGATTCTTTTGACCACTGCTTGCAAAATTTGGAACATGTGTTACAAAAGTGCGAATATACAAACCTGGTGCTCAATTGGGATAAATGACATTTCATGGTATAGGAGGGCATTGTTCTTGGACACCAGATCTCACAAAAATGAATCGAGGTAGACAAAGCAAAGATTGAAACAATTGAAAAACTACTTCCGCCGATATCTATAAAAGGGATTCGGAGTTTTCTTGGACATGCATGTTTTTACAGGAGAATTATCAAAGACTTTTCCAAGAATGCTAAACCTCTTTGCAATCTTCTGGAGAAGGATGTGCCTTTCAACTTCACCAAAGAATGCATGAAGCTTTTGAGATCTTGAAACAAAAGCTGATTTCTGCCCCCATCATTGTAGCACCAGACTGGACCATTCCATTTGAAGTAATGTGTGATGCTAGTGATTTTACTGTAGGTGCAGTTTTGGGACAACACAAAGCAAAGATTTTTCACACCATTTACTACTCCAGCAGAACTTTGAATGAAGCTCAACTCAACTACACAACCACTGAAAAAGATTTTCTCGTAGTTGTGTACGCTTTTGACAAATTTCGCTCCTATCTGCTGGGTCCCAAAATGGTGGTCTACACAGATCATTTAGCAATCAAATATCTGATCACGAAGAAAGATGCCAAACCCGGATTGATCCGTTGGATACTTCTTCTGCAAGAATTTGACGTGGAGATCAAAGGCAGGAAATGGACAGAAAACCAAGTGGCATATCGTCTATCAAGGCTCGAGAATGGAGAAACAGCTGGCAAAGATCTGTTAATAAAGGAAACTTTTCCAGATGAACAACTGTTTACCATGAAACAGCAAGATGCCCCTTGGTATGCTGACTATGTCAACTACATTGTGTCAGGAAAATGGCCGTTGGAATGGACAACTCAGCAACGGAAGAAATTCTTCAAAGAAGTCAAGCACTATGTCTGGGATGAGCCGTACCTATTCAAACGGTGTGCTGATCAATTATTGAAACGGTGTGTTCCACTAGAGGAGGTCAACAATGTTTTGCAGCACTGTCATTGTAGGCACTGCATTTTTTCATGTAAGTCCCTATGATGAGTCTCATTTAGAGGCACTACCTTTTAAGTCGCGGAAGTCGCGGGAAACGGACGTCGGAAGGGAAAAGTCAGAAATCAGTATTTTGTTGGATTTTATTCGCTTGTTTAGCTTCGGGTTCACTTGTTGGACTTCTGTTTTAAAACATCCTTAGCCCAAACCCCCGCAAGACACACACCAAGCCCACACACCACCACACACACACCAAGCCCACCAAATAAACCAAACCCACACACAAAGAAGACCACCCACACGCCCAAGCCCAATAAAACACATCCAAAATTAACAAAACACATATTTAACACATGGTGAAATTAAAACAAATCAAATAAAATCTAAATAATCATATATCTAATCAAAACAAATCAAATATATGATCTTCCTAATCAAGCCAAATCTTGTCTCTAATTAAATAGATGTTTTCCTTGTGTGACACTAATAAAATATATCCTCCATAATTACACAAATCCCATTCCTATTCAAACAAGGATTAACCCTAGCCTTTGTCTATAAAAGAAACACAAATTCAACCATTGCCCCCTCCTAGCATCACACGCCCAACATAAGTAACAAGCAACAATAAATATTCTCTTCTACTCTCTCTAGCAACCGAAAACATCACCCTAAACACCCTCCATTGCCGAAACTACATCATCACCAAAAGCCTTTGCTTTGCTGCATAACCAGCCCCTCACTCAACCCTCAACTTCACGCATAAGCCCTGCACCCTCCACTCACATGTAACATCCCCTTAGCCATACACTCACATGCAAACCTTCACCAAACTCATTTACGTAACAGTAGCCCTCCACATGAAATAAAGCCACATAACCATTCATCACTCAACAGCCTTCAACACCTAAAACACTGTCCTCACACAGCCTCATTCACGCACAAACACTGACCTCCAGCGAGCCTCTTACCACCAAAAACACCCCTGAAATTGTACTATAATCACCCAAAATATCATCCCAAACAGTGGCCTATATTACCGAAAACAGTGGACAAAAACTGCACTTCAAAACCCTTAAATTACCACACAAAATAGCAGCCGTAATCCCCTTAGAAACCACAAAAGTCCCTTAATACAGCAAAAACAATGACTAAAAAACATCAGTAAAACAGTAGCAAAATGGAGTGAAAACAGCAGCCCAAACAGCGAAACAGTGAGGAAAGAACGTGAACCAGCAAACCAGAAGAGTTGCGGAGTGTTAGCCCTTCTGACGGCCTTGTGACGCACTTCCAAGAGTCGACATAAAAGGTTAGACCTGAGGGCACCTTTCTTAATTATTCTCATTCATTTCTTAATTATTTATTGAATTTCCTTCTCATGAGAGTCGTTGGTTAATGTGTGTTGTGGCCATTGGATGAATAGAAAATGTATCGTATCTTATGGTATATCGGATGGAAACCCATACGTAAATTCTGTAGCCAAATCCGAATGGACGGTAGTGCGGTCTGTACTTGGGAAACAACTCCACGTACCACTTGAGAAAATGACACATCTTTTATTTATTTTATCTTGTTTGTTTATTATTCGCATTTTATATTTCGTCTTTTACTTCTCGCACGTTACTTGCTTGTGTATTGATGATATAGTGCGCATGGGCTTAGTATGTTGGTCTAAAGGTTCTCTATTTGAGGGAAGAAAAGTCTAAAAGACTACCTTTACAACAATACCTTGTCGTGCCGGACGAAGTGTGTTTGTTTGAATGTGAGATATGTTCAATCGAGTATACGAAGTCCTATATTGTTGTCATTATTTTATATGCATTGTGATGTAATGCACATGGGCTTAGTATGTTGGTCTAAAGGTTCTCTGTTTGAGGGAAGAAAAGTCCAAAAGGCTACCTTTACGACAATACTCTGCCGCACCGGACGAAGTGTGTTTGATTGAATGTGAGATATGTTTAATCAAGTATACGAAGTCCTATATTTTTGTCTTTACTTTCTATGCATTGTGATGTAATGCTCATGGGCTTAGTATGTTGGTCTAAAGGTTCTCTATTTGAGGGAAGAAAAGTCCAAAAGGCTACCTTTACGACAATTCTTTGTCGCTCCGGATGAAGTATGTTTGATTGAATGTGAGATATGTTTAATCGAGTATACGAAGTCCTATATTGTTGTCTTTACTTTCTATGCATTGTGATGTAATACGCATGGGCATAGTATGTTGGTCTAAAGGTTCCCTATTTGAGGGAAGAAAAGTCTAAAAGGCTACTTTTACGACAATACTTTGCCGCGCCTTTTATTATTCTGTTATTTACTTTTTGTATGTCATCTCCATGCATAATCATGCATCATATTGCAAGGCGCATGGGCAAATCAAGTTGGATTAAAGGTCATCCATTTCGAGAGATGAAAAGCCTAAGGGCTACCTTTGCCACGATATTTTGCTGCGCCAGACAAAGCACGTTCGATTGAACGTAAGATACGTTCAATCGGACACTTGAAGTCCTATATAGATGTGGGCATATATTACATCTCTCTTCTTTCACCTTTATTGCCTATCTTCTTTTACATCGCATCATGGCACATTTATTTTAGTGTATAATTGCCTCTTTAATTATCTCTTTACATTATGCACTTAATTGCCTCACTTTAATATGCATGCTTGTAAATTATTATTTATTTGCGTCTCTGTGTTTATCAATATAATGTGTTCATGAAATTATATACTTGTCGTTATTCCAATTTTTTTTTATGCATGAACTTAGAAGTAGATTATCCTTGGAAATATATGTTGCTTAGGCTTGGTTAGATTATTGCACAAATCCTTTCATTACAAGTGCATAAGTAAGGGACAATTCCGAACCAACGGTTTGAGGTCTTCCCTTGCAAGGGGTGAGTGCGGCCTTAAATCATTTTCCCAGTTCACATCGGGTGGCAACTCCATGTTATTTCTCGGTTTAGTTCACCCTGGGCTATTCCATACTCCCGACTAGGCCACGAGCCTGGAACAACATCACCGATTTCTATGTCCTACAGTCTGGCGACTCCACTGGGGATAGAGAATTGGCCCCAAAATAATGTCTTGTAGTGATTGTGATTTGTGCTTTAGTTAACAGTGTCTATAGTGGGTTGAGAGGGTTTAATCAAAGGCATTATTAAGGCTAGGTAATGGTTTGGTGTCTTCCTTATTCACTACCTTCTATAAGGAAAAGCTGTGAAGGCACCTAGATAATCATGTACTCATAGCTTACTGTGACAGACTAATTTGGAGGACTTATTTTTTATTCCTGTCACCAAGGCGATAAGAGCCTAAGAGGCTTGGGTTTCTAAGAGAGTTCGCTCTGCCCTCCCTATAGGGAATCTTCAATAGGAAATCCATTTGACAGTCAGTCACACACCATAACTCGTTGGCACGTACCGTAAGGTATAAAAAAAGTGCGCTCACTTGGTCGCTCGAACCCTTGAGTGGGGAGACCTAGTTGTGGGCAATCCTTCGCCAGTGAGAGTCTTTGTCTACACTCCCGCAAACCCACACGTAGACTGGAGTTGTATGACCTATAGCAACTATTTCCTTGTGCTTGTGGACCATCATCATTTGGATGCAGTTGGACGTCTTGTCAGAAATGCGAACTTGTTGGGCCATTTAAACTGGGACGAGTTCGTATCCTATGACAATTGGGCCAAAAGCTTCTGAAATGTCGATGGGCCGCTCTGTAGAAATTATTGCTTTATGCTTGAATTATTCTTTATGCTTGTATTTAGGGACCATCATCATTGGATGGTTGAGTCTTTCTTGTCAGAAATGCGAACTTGTTGGGCCATTTAAACTTGGACGAGTTCGTATCCTATGACAATTGGGCCAAAAGCTTCTGAAATGTCGTTGGGCCGCTCTGTAGAAATTATTGCTTTATGCTCGAATTATCTCTTTATGCTTGTATTTAGGGACCATCATCATTTGTATTCAGTTGGACTTCTTGTCAGAAATGCGAACTTGTTGGGCCATTTAAACTGGGATGAGTTCGTATCTTATGACAATTGGGCTAAAAGTTTCTGAAATACCGATGGGCCATCCTGTGTTTGGGCCCCTTATCATTTGAAGTTGTTTAGCTATGTTGTCACAAAGGTATAAACCTATTGGGCCTTTTCAACTGGGACAAGTTTGCACCTTGCAACAATGTGATTGAATGCTTTAAAATGATAATAGGTCGACTTATATATTCCATACATCTCACGCATCTCATGCACCTCATGCATACACGCATCATGTTAACCCTTCTGTCTAAAAGCCATCATAGATTCTCATTGGGTTAGGGAAGAAGGAAGACTCACCAAGAGGCCGATAGAAAATATGAGCGAATCAGAGAATGAGGTATCCCGTATGGATCAGTTGGAAATTAGTCTCACCAAGGTTACTGAACAATTGCAAACCTTGACTACTGCTATGGCTAATCTGGTTGTGCCCCGTGCTGGGGGAAACTTGAGAATGTGAGGCGTGAGGTGCCTCCGAACATATCGGGGGATGACATCCCCACGTTTGATGATGACATGACCGAATATGCGGCATGAAGAATGATTGGGTCTCAGGCAGAATTACAGAAGCTCCGGGATCAGGTAGAATCGGTTACCCGCAAGATGAGGGGTAAACATGAAGACCTGCTAGATTATGAGGCAATGACCTTTGAAGAACAGTTGCCAGCTCAATTCAAGATGGCAGATATGGCCAAGTTCAACGGGAATGGGGATCCGAGGGTCCATCTCCGTCAGTATATTTCCATTATGAGTTCAGTGGGTTTATCGAAGCGTCAGGTACAGAAAATGTTCGGGATGTCGCTTGAGGGGGCACCCGTAGTATGGTACCATGGCCTTGAGAGGAAGGTCAAGGATGACTGGAGAGCATTGGCAGAGGCTTTTCTGAGTCAGTATGTCACAGATTTGGAGATTGACTTGTCACTCCGCGATTTGGAAAACACCAAGCAGAAGCCGGAGGAGAGCTTCAAAGAGTATGTAGACCGCTTGAGGAGCCAGCTTCTAAAGATGCAGACTCGGCCCTCAGAGAGAAGGACAAAATCAAAATGATCATCAAGGGCACCAAGCCCTCTATTTATGGAAAGCTATGGAGAATGACCTCCATGATTACTGATTTTCGACAGTTGAGGAAAACTGTCATGGATATTGAAGAAGACGAAGTTGAGAACAGAAAGTTCTATAGCTTGAATAGGAGGCCCATTGCGGGACCATCAGGTACCAAGCCTGTTGCTGCTGAGATTGCTGCTTTCCGGAACCGGTGTTTCTCCAACCTGGGTAGACACTTGTCTAAGGTATTGGAGAAATTAAAGAGACATGGACTTCTGAAACCCCTAGAGACCAAACCACTTCCACACCCACCACCACCGCATCTCAACCTGAACCATTATTGCCATTTCCATCAACAGAAGGGCCATGACACTGACAATTATGCCCGCCTCCGCCATGAAATCCAGGACCTTATAGACTTCTAAAAAATACCCGACCCTGAAAAAGAACAGCCTAACACACACAAAAACCCCATACCGAATTACCACTCTGTCCCACCACCAACCTATATGATAAACACTAGCCTACCCGAAAGCCTTGTCCTCAAATCCTATGACCACGAAGCCTTCTGCCTGGGAATTTGGGATAGCAACAGTGAGGATGAAACATAACAGGGGAAGAATTTCTGGGAATATTTCTCCAGTAGTGATGAAGAGGTGGTAAGAGGAATGACACGCAGCTGGCGTTTCTACAGTGATACGACTGAGAAGGGTAAAGAAGTGTTGACAGAAGGGAGAGAAATGGCAGAAAATGGGGACAATACAGAAGGGGATACAGTGCTGCGCCAGTTGAAGAAGACACGAGCACAGGTCAGCATCTGGAAATTGTTGTGTTCGTCATAGGAGCATATGCGTGCTATGGTTGAAGCCCTGAGCAAGATAGTAGTGCTAGAGGATGCTAATCTGGCAATGTTTGTGGGATCAGTACAAAAGGAAGTTTTGTAGACAATAACCTTTTCTAAGGAAGAACTCCCGGCAGAGGAAAGAAATCACAACATGCCATTATTCATCAGAGCTGAAGTGAGAGGAAGGAAGACATCTTGTGTAATGGTGGATGATGGCTCATCCATCAATGTGTGCCCTTTGAAGATCCTATCGAGATTGGGAATGAAGGCGACGGATCTGGACCCCTCCAATATGACTATCAAAGCTTACGATGATAGTAAGCAAGGGTGAGGAGGAAACTTTCACTGCAATAGTTAAGGTGGGGCCGATTGAAGACGGGGTTGAATTCACTATACTTGACATCCCAGCTACTTTTGCCTTGTTGTTGGGGAGGCCATGGTTCCACAAGCTTGGGGGCGTGCCTTCCACTCTGCACCAAGCCATCAAGTTCCCATACGGTGGAGAAATCATCACCATTAAAGCTGAAGTAGATAATGTTGTGGCTGCTTTAGAGATACAGCCTTTCACGAGGTTCCAGGTGTCAGCAACTTTTGAAGAATGGGTAGATCCTAGGTGGCTAGAATCATGGAGAAAATGAAGTTCGAACTGGGTAAAAGTTTAGGTGTCGGAGGAACTCTACCAAACTTTAAAGGGCAGACCACTCGGAGAGGACTGGGGAACAAGTCGGATGAGGATAAGCCGAATACCAAGAAAAAAAGGGCTGAAACTAACATAATACTTTGTAAAGGCAACATGATACCAAGGAGAGCCAGAACCAGTAGAGGTCAATGGGATTGTGGTGCCCGGATTTGAGATCTTCCAAGATGTGGTGGGTGAGAAGCCACTGATAGAGGAAGTTACGAAGAAGGAAGAATATAAATGGGAAGAAGAGTTGATAAAGCTGGAGGGCCTGACCCTCGAAGAGAAAGAAACTGAGGAAGACAATGTGCCTAGGGAGGATGGAGACATTTATCTTCCTGATTTATTTGAATGTATCACTGCATCTTCTAGCAATAAAGACATTCATTTTGCTTACTTTCCTGAGTCTCTTCCTTTCAATTTGTACGACTTGAGTATATTTGATATCAGCTCAACCAAAACAAATGCATTTAACCTAGGCACGCCTAAGAGCCCCAAGGAAATTCTAATTGCAAGTGAGGTTACTCCTGAGGAGTAGAAGAAATTAGAACAAATATTAATCAAATATGCCAAAGTGTTTGCTTGGTCCTATGAAGACATGCCTGGAGTAGACAGAAGCATCGCCCAACGTAAAATTCCAACTTATCCGAATATGAGGCCAGTGAAACAGAAACTCCGACGGATGAGACCTGAGTGGGCCGAGAAGGTTAAGCAAGAAGTCAAGAAACATATAGATGGGGGTTCCTGGAAGTAGTAGTGAAGTATATGAGTGGTTGGCGAATATTGTGCCGGTGCCGAAGAAAGACGGGAAGGTCAGAATGTGCGTGGACTACAGAGATCTTAACAAGGCTTGCCCGAAAGATGATTTTCCTCTACCTCATATAGATGTGCTAGTTGACAGTGCGGGTTTATCTGCCATGTATTCATTTGCACATGGGTTTTCATGATACAATCAGGTTCTCATGGCTGAAGAAGACAAACACAATACTTCCTTTGTCACCGAGTGGGGCACATATTGCTACAAGGTAATGCAGTTTGGGCTCAAGAATGCAGGAGCTACTTATCAGCGGATGGCCACTACACTATTCCATGACTTGATGCACAAAGAGATTGAAGTATATGTGGATGATATGATGGTGAAATCAGAGACAAGAATTGGGCATATAGAAGCACTGGAGAAGTTCTTTCGGAGAGTTGACAAATACAACTTGCGGCTGAATCTCAAGAAATATATGTTTGGGGTAACATAAGGAAAGTTGCTGGGACATACAGTGGGAATGAGAGGAATATAAGTAGACTCTGAGAATATCAAAGCAATCACAGAGATGCCAGCACCGAAGACTGAGAAGGAAGTCAGAGCATTCCTCGGGAAAATTCAGTACATCAGTCGGTTCATCGCCAAGTTGACATCAGTATGTGAGCCTATCTTCAAACCGCTGAGAAAAGACCAGCCAGTGAAATGGAATGAGCAATGTCAAGTAGCCTTAGACAAGATCAGAGAATACTTGGTAAAGCCTCCTCTATTGAAACCTCTGAGACCGGGCAGACCCTTGATATTGTATTTGGCCAAAGAATCAGAAGCACTGGGGGCAATGATGGTACAAGCAGATAAGACAGGGGTAGAGCATGTAGTCTACTATCTCAGTAAGAAGATGCTTCCGTACGAAACCGTTATCAAGAGGTAGAGAGAAGATCTGTTTGGCAGTGGTATGGGCGTCCAAAAAACTGCGGCATTACTTCCAGTCTTACAAGATCCAGGTGGTAGCCAAAGAAAATCCCTTGAAGTATCTATATTCAGTGCTTTCACCAGTGGGGAAGTTGGGCAGATGGTTAGTGTTGCTAACAGAGTTTGACATTGAGTATCTCACCTCCAAAGTAATCAAAGGGCGAGCCGTAGCAGAGTTCCTGGCATTGTAACCTATTGAAGGGGATCAGTACAAGTTTGAATTCCCAGATGAAGAGATCCAAGCAATAACAGTCCAAGGGTGGAAAATGTATTTCGACGGAGAAGTGAATTGCAAAGGAACTGGAATTGGGATCGTGATAGTGACTCCCGAAGGAGAGACTTTACCTATGGCCAAGAGGTTGACGTTCGAAGTAACTAACAACATGGCCGAGTATGAAGCAAGTGCTTTTGTATTGACTGCATTGACAGCCTTGAAGGATGAGAGCGTGGAGGTCTACGAAGATTCGATGTTGGTAGTCCAACAGATGCGAGGAGAGTGGGAATTGAAGGAAGAATGGTTGAAACCGTATCTCTTTCACCTCAGAAAGTTGGCACACGTTATCCCCGATTGTAAGTTTCAGCACTTGCCGCGAGAAGAAAATTAAATAGCAGACACATTAGCTACACTTGCAGTGACTTGGGAAAATCCAGAGAAGTTAGTGATGAGACCATTAGTACTAACAACGGTGAGCAGACTTGTTTATGAGATAGAAAGAGTTCTAGAAGTGGAGGTCGACGACGAAAAACCTTGGTACCATGATATTCAGCAATACCTGGAACACAAAGAACTCCCAGAAAAAGCAAGCAGAAAGATAGAATAGCTATTCAGAAGTTGGCTTCTCAGTATGTGGTTTTGAAATGAGAATTGTACAAGAGACAGGCAAATGGCGTTCAGCTAAAGTGTTTGAGAAAAGAAGAAGCTCAGAAGACAATGGAAGAAGTACATACCGGGGTATGTGGACCGCACATAAATGGGTTGAACTTGTCTCGTAAGATTGTAAGACAAGGCTTCTACTGGTTGACCATGGAGACAGACTGTGCAAAGTTGGTGAAACATTGTCATGATTGTCAAGCACACGTTAATTTGAACCATCTGCCTCACACAGAGTTACACGGGCTATCAGAACCATGGCCTTTCTCAGCATGGGGAATTGATATGATCGGGGAGATTTGACCGAATGCATCGAATGGACATCGCTTTATAGTAATGGCAGTGGACTACTTCTCAAAACGAAGGCGATGCTATAGAGATACAGGATTGGACATCACAAGTCATCACCTTATAGACCGCAGGCAAATGGGGTAGTCGAGGCAGCCAATAAGACAATGAAGAAGATATTAGCCAAGATGACAGAAAAATGCAAAGATTGGGCCAACAAACTACCATATGCCTTGTGGGGGTACATAACATCAGTGAGAACAACAACAAGAGCCACGACTTACTCTTTGGTCTATGGAATGGAAGCAGTACTGCCAGTGGCAGCTGAGATATAGTCATTGAGGGTATTAGCAGAAACAGAGTTACCTGAACAAGAATGGGCCGCATAGAGATTTGAACAGTTAGCACTGCTGGATGAGAAGAGAATGAAGTCCTTACATCACATGCAGATATATCAGAAAAGGCTGGCTCAAACATTCAACAAGAAGGTGCGCCCCTACTAAGATCAGAAAGGGTGACTTGGTACTTAAGCAGTCAAGGCCATCGACGACAGATCCGAGAGGAAAGTTCAGACCTAACTGGGAAGGACCTTATATAGTACAAAAAGTAATGAGAAATGAGGCAGTGAGACTGTCAGTTTTGAAAGGGAACAAGTTCACCGAGCCGATCAACGTGGACATATTGAAACAGTACTTCGCTTGAGAAAGAGAAGACCTTGCAGAAGACCTAACCCAACGGGATAAGGAATTCATTCATGCATGCATACACGTAACATACTTGCATTATTTTTTTGTTTTGTGTGTTCTATGTTTGCAGGTTTCCGGTAAAAGAGAACCGAACCCCAATGGGGTGACTGGAGACACGTGTAGGCACATGGCGCCAAGGAGCACGATGCAGATCTAACCCACCAGAAATAGGGAGTACCTCTACACTTGCATACGTACGCATCACCTACACGAGTTTTTATTCTGTTGTTTTGTTTTTGTTCGCAGGTCTCCGGTAAAGTACAAGCAAGTTTAAAGCAAACAAAACAATATCAGCAGTTTTCAAAAAATGAATCCCAGAGGGCGAAGCCCACATTATCAGCGGTTGAAAAGAGGAATTTCGGAAAAGAGAGAAGTCTTTGATGGTTAGGCATATGTCTAATGATGACACTGTTTGCTGCAGAGAAAAACCTTAGAAATGATAAGTGCGAGATGTGCTCTCATCCGGTATTCTGAATGGATTGATCTCGACTAGACTCACGAGCACTTAATTACGGGATCTCATTAGTAGAAGCCTGAGTAGTTGGCAAGATGACTAGTCGAAGAGATGGTGGATCAGTGAATGACCGTTTGCCTGGATGTCCACCCTGGTTTACTTATGCTACGATATACGATATGGTTGGAAACAAAGAAAAGTCTATAAAAAGAAATGAAAAAAAAAAGACCGCATATAACCAATAAGCGTGAAGCTACCCATGGGCGAGTATTAGGACCACCATGAGGAGAAATGCTACCTTAAAGAGTAGGTGAGTCGAAAAAAAGAGAAAGAAAGAAAAGAGAAAAAAAAAGTTCAAAATGAAAAGAAAGAAAAGAAAGAGACAAAAGAAGAAATAAGAAAACCATATCATATTAAGTACGTGAAAGTAATCACAGAGTGTGATCAAGACATCTAGGTTGGTTAGACCCACTGATCGGGTTCTCCGAGACAAAATCATCGAGTTGGCTTACTTAAGGGTGAAGCTGCGAAAGAGCCTTAGCACACACACACTTGGAGTCTAGTTCAGATCATTCACTCAGACGGTCGGATTTGAGTTGTATCAGGTACTTTGAAGGTTCTTTGGTTTCGACATGGAGCATCTATTGAGGAAAAATATGTGTAACTATCAGGATTATCATGTGAGAGGCAGTACAGTATGTTGGGAAGAACCATCACATCATCAGTATCAGTTTTAGAGGTGAGTCCCGGGGGCGAGACTATACCAGCATCAGTTTTAGGGATGAGTCCCAGGGTTGAGACCCACATCACATCAGTATCGGTTTTGGAGATGAGTCTCAAGGTTGAGGCCCACATCCACATCAGCATCGGTATCAGCAGTTTTGGGGATGCGTCCCAAGGTCGTGACCCACATCATCAGCAGTTTTGGGGATGCGTCCTAGGGTCGTGACCCACATCATCAGCAATTTGGGGATGCGTCCTAGGGTCGTGACCCACATTGTCAACATTATCGGGATGCGTCCCAGGGTCGAGTCCCCTCTTGTCGGTTGTAGTTATCGGGATGCGTCCCAGGGTCGTTGGCCCCCTGCATCATCGGTTTTGGGGATGCGTCTCAGGGTCGTGACACACATTGTCAATTTTATCGAGATGCATCCCAGGGTCGAGGCCCCCGTTGTCGATTGCAGTTATTGGGATGCGTCCCAAGATCGAGGTCCACTGTGTCATCAACTCAGCTCGAAGCAGCAGGCAAGTCAGGTGGTAGCTGGCGAGCCAGGTAAGTAAAAATGCATTGCACAACTTTGATATGATTGTCATTGTCACACACTGCACAAGTCCCATCAAAGTAGGGGCGACTGTAGGCACTGCAGTTTTTCATGTAAGTCCCTATGATGAGTCTCATTTAGAGGCACTACCTTTTAAGTCGCGGAAGTCGCGGGAAACGGACGTCGGAAGGGAAAAGTCACAAATCAGTATTTGGTTGGATTTTATTCACTTGTTTAGCTTCGGGTTCGCTTGTTGGACTTCCGTTTTAAAAAATTCTTAGCCCAAACCCCCTGGGACCTAATCGAAGAAATGGCCAACAAAAAGGAGCAGGATCCAAAGAATTGCAGGAATTTATGAAGTTGGAGCCAATACAGCAGTCAACACCAAGCTGGATCAGATATGTAAATTCATGGAGACTCTCATCACTCAAAGCAACATTGGAGCCACAAGTTCACCATATGGAAGAGCACCAGAACCAAACCAACTTGAAGAGACGGTGAATTATCTCAACAATTTCAACAGACAGAGGAACAATCAATATTCCAACATCTACAACCCATGGTGGAGGAATCATCCCAATCTCTCATGGAGTAACAATTCAGGGAAAAAGTGTTATCCACCACCAGGATTCCAACTGCAAAAGCAGGAGCTTGAAAAAGAACCAGAAATGAAAGAATGGATTGCAGAGATGTTCAAAAAGCAACAAGCAGCATATGATGCTATGTTTCAAAGCCAATCTACTTCCATCAAAGCAGTGGAGAATCAAATTGGACAACTAGCCAATGCTCAGAGTTACAGACCGCCAGGGAATCTTCCCAGCAACACAAAACCAAATCCAAGGAACATAGAGAATGAGCAGTGTCATGCCATCATGTTAAAAAGCGGTACTAAAATCAACAAAGATGTTGGAGTCAGAACAACAGATGAGGAAGTTCCAAAAGAAACAGAGCAACATATGGATGAAAAAGAAGCAAAGGAAAAATAACAGATAAATCCACCTTCACCTTTTCCACAACGTCTTCAGAAAAACAAACTAGACAAGCAGTTTGTTCGTTTCCTGGAGGTGTTCAAAAAGATGCACATTAACATTCCATTTATAGAAGCCTTGGAACAAATGCCCAGCTATGTAAAATTCATGAAAGACATTCTTTCACGAAAATGGAGATTGGGAGATTACGAGATAGTAACATTGATGGAAGAATGCAGCGTCATCATTCAGAGGAAGCTTCCCCCAAAGTTGAAAGATCCTGGCAGTTTCACCATTCCTTGTATCTTAGGAGAACATAACTTTGGTAGAGCTTTATATGATTTAGGTGTGAGTGTTAACTTGATGTCTTTTTCTATTTTCAGGAAACTGCAGATTGGAGAAACAATGCCCACTTTAGTCTCTCTTCAACCTGCTGATAGAACACTCGTATTTCCGAGAGGTGTAATTGAAGACGTGCTGGTCAAAGTTGACAAATTCATTTTCCCAGCAGATTTTATTGTCCTTGATATGGAAGAAGATGAAGACGTGCCGATAATCCTCGGGAGACCATTCCTGGCTACAGGTCGAACCATTATTGATGTACAGAAAGGAGAACTAACCATGAGGGTACAGAACCAAGAAGTAACATTCAATTTTTTCAAGGCCATGAATTTCACAGATGATGAAAAGAATGAGGAATGTTTCAGACTTGATGTGATACACAGTACCATTAAGAACTTCAATGCAATGCAAAGTTCTACTCACAAACTTAAAACATGTCAATCGCCTGTGGATCCTAAAGATAAAGCGTCTTGTGCACTGAAAAAGCCAATTCATACACTACAAGCAACAGACGAGAAACAGTTCCACAAGCTCAACGAATTGGAGTAATTTCACATACAGCCTTTTGAGAATGATAAATTATACAAAGAAAAGGCCAAAAAAAGACATGATGAGAAGTTAGTGTGCATACAACTGGAACCAGGGTAGAATGTACTGTTAAACAAATCAAGGTTGAAACTCTTCCCATGGAAGTTGAAATCAAGCTAGTCAGGGCCATTTATGATCACCAAAGTTTTACCAGACAAAGCCATTGAGATACATGATCCCGACTCCAACAAAACATTCAAGGTTAAAAATAAGCGTGTCAAACACTACTAGGGAGAATCATTTGAGCAACAAAAAGAAAGTGTCACACTTTCAGATCCAGCATAACATTCGGGCAGTCACGTCTAGCTGACGATGTTAAACTTAGCGCTAGCAGGGAGGCAACCCATACAATCTTTGTATATATTGTGATTTGGTGTAATTTAATTTTGTGTTTTTAGTTTTTTCAGATTAAGTCATTTCAGGATGGAAGAAGTTCTCGCAAATCTTCACAAGCCATTTCCTTCTCTCCCTCAAAAATCTATGATGAAAGTTTACAAAGCTCGCTTGGAACAGATGAGACTACTGATGATCAAAGGTATTCCTACTGATATTCATTGGATTATTGAAGCAAGGGTCTGATTGGCAGGTGAGTCCTTGTTGGAGTCCTATAAGGGTCCCAAGATCATAAATCAAGCATGAAACAAATGTAAATACAATCATAGGAGGTGCGGAAAAACTCACACTGATCGGTAGAGATGCAACGAAGACCAAAACCGAACTGCAACTTGATGAAGCTCGGCAGTGAGGGCTGCAGTGTATTGTTCGGCGTGGGGACTGCTTCATTCTCCAAGAATCGGCCATGGGTGTCCTCCATGGAATCTCCAAGCTCCATGCTTCACAAGGTGATTCCTTGCTCATGAAAACACTGCCCTATCACCTTAGTATGGACTAATGGAGTGCTAGCTCTCTTTTATTTTGCCATAAAATACTCACAGGTTTCTCCTTCACTGTCACGGTAATGAGCAGCAGAAAAAGAGAAGAGAAAATGTGTGGGAGAGAAGAAGGTTTTTGGCTCCAAAATGCCTAAAACCCTGTAAGAGAGAGAGTGGGAAAAAAATGTAAAAGGGTTTTATATATTTTCCAAAAATATTAAACCATTTACCTCTTTTAATTTCCAAAAAGGCAAGCATTAAATGTTTTCTTTCAATCAACTCACATCAACTCACATTAATCAATCAAATGTCACATCACTCAAAGTGACATGTGATTTGACTCTTGATGTGACGCTTGATTTGACTTGCATGCCGCATTCGAATTCGAAATGCGTATACGCTCATAAATAATCCCCGGCTCAGGTTCGCTAATTCTAAATTAACGAATTTTCCGTTGCGTCGTAAATAAATGATTACGCCTAGTGAAATTACTATTCACGTCCCTAACGAATTAATTCTAAATTAATTCGTTCACCCGAATTAAAATCTAATTTTAATTCCGCGTCGAAATCCAATTTCGTATAATATATCAAATATATTATTTATCGATTAATTCCAAATTAATCGTTCTCTCTCTTTAATTGATATTTTATCCCAGATAAAATATCTCCGCAATTAATCCTAGATTAATTTTCTCTCTCATTTAAATTAATCCTAGATTAATTAAAGTGCGAGTCATACGTCATCGGTGAATCTTCGGGAACGACCCATGAGATCTCCGAATATGTTGGTAGTAAATCGGGTCGTTGGACTATCCGAACACGTAAGTACCTCGTACTACGTTTACACCGATTCACAAGACAAGGTTGGCTTCTAGCAAAGCGCCATGCCTACCCAATTCTCCATAAACATTCTTACAGGAATAAGGGATCTATATCAGGCATAGTATACATGGAATTGCGTATTTCGATCCAGTATCGGATGATCACGTGCTAGGCCTGGGGCTGGAATTGTGTCTGCCCCGTACGAAGCACATGTCGGATGTCTGGTGACTAGTCTCTATATCGGATAACTATGACCTAGTCATATTATCCCGATGAGTGCAGTACTTAAGAGAACCAGTATCGTATCGTACGTGTCCATCAACTCCATATGACTGGAGTGACACTTCCGTCTTAACATCACACCCAACGCACTACGATTCTCAATATACCTAGTATTGGCGTACACATAACATGTTAAAGCCTTGGACGACCTCAACCAAAGTATATTGATTGTCGCAAGTATTAGTGGTGCAAGTCTCAGGTTAAGACCAAATACACCTACCCTGATTTCGGACTTCCATAGACACTTAGTCATACTACCAATGGAATTCCGAATGGGTCTATCCAGAGCGAAGCTGTTTCCCGTACCATCGGTAAAACACAACCTCATATTACACTTTCATGAGTATCCTATACCCAAATATACGAGAACTATGACGTTGTGCCCTCACAACATGCACAAGTGCAATACTAGTCTTTTACGTATTTATCGATGTCCTATCTCGATAATACTCTGACTAGGGATATTTAATGATTTCTCCTTCGTGGACTGATACTGTCTCATATCATTCTCAGTCCAGGAACAAATCATATGGACCTCATATCATTTATATATCTTGGTGATCTAATCACAAATGATAAGAGTGCAATCTTCTTTGTCACATAGTTAATTTTTACAACAACACTATGATCTGTACAAATAGTGACGCTATGGGTCATAATTGTCCAACAATCTCCCACTTGGCCTATAGCCAGTCACTCGAGTGTCTACCACCCGAACTATGTACTGTTCGCTCAAATTTTTGAGAAAATACTTTTGCCATCGGATTTTCATGATTATCATCTGATGCGATTTATTCGATCATCACATCACCACGATGTATGATCCGAACAAATCAGATGAATATCGAAGTATTTTTCTGGATCGTTGATGAGACCATTAATTCTTTAGCATGTGCTGAAGCCTAGCTCAGCTGCTAAGAGAACTATATCTATTCTAATTAGATTTTATCGACCCCAGAAGGCTTCTATTTCTGCCTCAACTACAACAATAATCTGAATTTGTTGTTTACTCGGTACTATTATCTTGCTTGGAAGATTTCCAGCTCACTGTTCTGTTATTCAAACTGTATAGTACCATTTTTATCGGTTGGGAAACTTGTAGTAGTGATCCCAGTCAATTCAAGTTCTCCTTCTCCTTTACTTAAGACAACATCCTTAGTTCTCTAAGATACTAAAGGATGTTCTTAACTTTAATCCAGTGACTATCACTTGGATTGACCTATTTGTGACTTCATATGCTCAAAGCGTATGAGACACCAAGTAGCGTAAATTTTTCAATGTACGATTCCACTGAGAGTTTTCGTGAAAGCCAAACTTTCACCGATTGTTTATGGGAATATCATTTCCAAGAAATCACATATTATCATTATTTTATTGGACAGCCACTGTTAGTGCGCTCCCACTAACCCTCTTATATACACAATAATCCTTTCGTTTTAAATTAAATCATACACCATTATGATTACATCAAAACAATAATTCCTAGAACCTATGCTTGCTTCAATCCAAACATGGATCGAATAACCTGCAAACCTTATTTGCTAGTTTTGGTACGACAAAATCGACAGGATGTTTTAAACATCCTCCAAAAGGTTTCCTTTTCAGGTAAGCGATTTACCCGTTATGCTGACATATTTCATAAATGAAATATGCAGCATTATCCAAATGGATTTATCGTGGCAACAGGTAAAGATTGAATCGTAATCAACACAATGTTGATAACGATACCTTTCCGCTACAAGCCTAGCTTAGTACGTTGGTATGTTGCCATCCATGTACGTCTTCCTTGAAGACTTTTATAGTACCAATAGGCACAATGCCTTGCGGTACATCAACTAGTATCCAAACTTGTCGATATACATGGAATCCATTTTGGACTCATGACACTTTGTCATAATCAGGGAGTCGATACCTTGTATCACTTCCTCATACGTAGTCAGTTGATATACCTCAAAATATTAACATCTTTACGATGTGAGATCAGAAACCCATACCCCAGGTTGTTTTCTGAATCTCTCCGACTACGCGGTTCTTGTGTATTCAAAGATTATTGGAATAGTTTCATCCTTGATGAACTATTTATGTTCCATTAAGGATTCGGTGCCATGAATAGTATTACTCTGATTTTCATCGAGTTTTACTATCTTCCCACTTACCACTGCATATCGGTATTCCTCTTAGGAAAACCGCATGGTAAGCAACAATCTAATTGTTCTCTTATGAGTTGTATAAGTACAATACTTATGGTATCCCTAGGATAACCTACAATTGGCACTTGTCTATTTGGATTTTAGTTTGGTATCATCCAAACATATGCCTAGCATTCCCAAATTTAACAGGAATGTGAAACACAATTTCTTTCCCGTTCATATCTAATATGAAATCTGTCAAACAGATTTTAATGGAACCTTATTCTAAATACGTTATGCACTGTTAATGTTTATCCGTTGGAGGAAATGGTAGCTCAGAGCGACTCATGATTAACCTAATCATGTCTAACAAAATTCGGTTACTCAATTCGGACACACCGTCAAATTGACATGTTCCGGGAGGAGTCCTCGTTGAAAGAATACTTTATTCTTTCAATTATACTAGAAACTTATTGCTTAAGTATTTTCCATTACGGTCTTACCGTGACGGTTTAATACTTTAGCCGATCTGTTTGTGTATTTCGTGTCGAAACTGTAAAGTTTATGATTTGTGTTCTTCAAAAGAAACACGAACCATTACGCGATGCCACATCCGTATGGGTCACGAAATATTCATATCCACATCTAGCCCAGCTAGACATGGGCCCACTTGCTTCACTATGAACTAAGGCTAACAGGTCGGTGGCATTTACACTTTTACCAAGTAAATAGTGTTTTAGGCACATTGCCAATAAACTAGATTCGTAGACTTTATTTGATTGGAATCAAATCAGTCCTAGTACCCACTCTTCAAAAGTGTGGATATACGAGTCTTGTTTGATTGTGTCCCAGACACCAATGCCACAATTTAATTTCTACTGATCAAATCAGTTCGAGCTATTTGTTTGTCATGTTATACGTGTGAGATTTATTTATATTCTAAATATAAATTATGTTGTTCACATCTAATGTGTTTATCTTAATATCATCTTTATATGATGAAATACTTTAGTGTTCTAAAATATAAAGGTTCAATCCGCAACAGATTAAACACTGATATAAAGATAATGTTTCTAGTCAAACTAGTTACATTATAACAGTTTCCTAATTTAGGTATACACCCTAGGGTAGTTCCTAAAGTTAGGTATCTACGGTTAAAACAGCGACTTTCGTCCCGTTTCCGATTCGCAGATTAATCTCTATTGAAGTCAGTATCATGTTCAAAATAGATTCTAAAAATCAATACATATTTATGTACCACACTAAGTATTTAAATCTAATTTTAATGCTAGTAGTGAACATAATTATGACAAACATATTTGAAGTCAGAGCCTTGCTCGTCTTCAATTCCTTCTTGGGATATGTCATTTTATCTTCCTAGAAGATTATAATGATTTTGCCTTTACCTTTTTTCAACATTTCAGAAGCCTTTGGCCAAGCCCTGGGTTTCTAGAATATCGAAGTAAGGTGCGCCTTGCGCTACTTGCCAAATTGCAAACTTTGACTTTATCTCCTTGAGAATAGTCATTAATTCTCCAAGAGTTTATTATTGCAATTTATTTACTTCTAAAATCTAAGTATAGATTTATGAAGATCCTTCAATTTCAATATCATACTTTAAGAATCTAATTCTTAGTTCTGATAAAGAAATTAAGGAGTCTATATGACAAGTATAATGGATTAAGCACTAAAGTTATCATTATATGAATATTCCAAATATCATGTTCCACTTATTTGCTTAACTCTAGACTTAGGCCTAATTTATTATTTTATCAAAAAAACTAAGTTATTATATTTCCAGGACCATCCTGAAATATTATTCCCAATTAGAAAAATTAAGTCATTTAAATACATTTTCCCTAGGATTATGTTTTAAATGCTAATCTTTCATTTGATCTTGATTCTAATAGTCCAACTATTTAATCAACGATTTGTGGTACTATGTATTATATTGATTATTATAGTCCAACTATATAATCAAATATAATTTAAATTAATTAACCTTAATTACATTGATTACTATAATCCAATTATAAAATCAACTGTAAATTGAAATTAATTAATTCAAATATAATGATTACTATAATCCAATTATATAATCAACTATAATACAGTCCAACTGCTTATAAAAAACAACAATTTAAATATCAGTCCAACTAACATTTAATTGATTTGACGAATGATATTGTTTGAGCGCGTATGGTGAGTAATTGAACGAATATTGCGAATTCAATTCTTGCCTCACACTATTTTTCGGCGAGCCTCCAACTCTCTATCGAGTACTCGGGAAACCGTGTTTCCTAGTGAGCTAGGATCCCGTTAAATATCACACAATCTTGACTTTGGCCAACAAATTGTATGATAATTAACTAGGTAGATCTCTAAGATCGATTGGATCCAATCCAATTCCTAGATCCGATAGGGGGACATCCAAGTCTGAAACATATATCTTATATATGCCAATACATCCAATGTATTACCTAACCGTTTTCCTCTAAATCAACTAAGCCTTGGCTTTGGAACAACAAACTTAGTGATCCCAGTCAAGCGTGGCCCATTGACCATGGAAAGCTTCGTAATCAATGTCGATGGACAAGAAGTGGTCTTGACTTGGCCAAACAAACCACAACTTGGAAAAGACACTGATATGGAACAAAGCCTTCGTGATTCAAACACATCTTCGACAGACAAAGGCCTTGACTTTGGCCAATAAACCAATGCCGTCTTAGATCTTGAGTGAGAATCACTCAATGGAAGGAAAAACGCTTAATATGAAGCGAGGGTTTTTCGCGTGCAAATTAGCAACCAATTTATTATCTTTGTTAAGGTCTCATCATCATACACCCTTAAGCATGCATTCTAAACACATAATAAAACGCGTATGTAAAAGTAATAATGATATGCAGATGGATACTTTACATTGATCCTAGATCAAAACTCTCTCTTTATCTCTCCAGCTAGCACTTGTATTTACTTCTACCCGTTACACTATACGTCTAAAGAAACCTCATTTACATTGAGGGGAATAGGTGAGAAGAGAATACAAAGAAATAGGAGGTAATAAGGCTGGACACACAGGTCTAATTAATAAATCAAATTTATTACAATTTCCAAAATTGCCCCACCCGACAAATATCCATCCGATATACATTATTCATGCATCGCAACCATGTATTCACACAAGCATGTTATCAATCAATTTAATCAAATTAATTAATCTGATAATTAGTGATCATCCAATGTTCAAACAACGATTTGATTTTGTTCGAGTCAAACTCGTTTCGCGAATAAATACTCAAAGTACGAATTCTCGAATTAAATTAAATTACATAATTAAATCCAATTTAATACGCATTTAATTCTAATTCACTATTTAATTCCAAATTAAATATTACACTTTATAAAATAAACCTTTACGACTTAAATTCCAAATTTAATCGTTACGGGTCTCTTAGCTCGATTAATATCCAATATTAATTTAATTAAAGTCCAATGGGCTTTTAATTAATTTCTTCAAGGCGTGGACTTTTGGTCAACTCGGATCAAACCGAATAACCAAAATCCAATCCGGGAGTTACCCCATAAGCCTAGAAATCAATTTAGGCCCATTAGGCCCAATTAAACTTTAAAGGTTCATTAGTCGCATTTTGGGCTTTTGGATGCGGTTTTGGGCCTAATTGGATCCAACCAATTTTGCCTAAACCCAACTTTGTACAACAAAGCCCAATAAGCCCAATAACAACTTTAAAAGCCCAAATCCAATTTTAAGCCCAACTTAATTAAATTACAAAATCCAAATTTTCAATTCAATTAAATTAAAGTGTATAGCATTATTAATTACCCAAATCAATATTTCCAAAACACCAAATTTGTACAATTAATCATGCTTATCATCAATGAATCATGTCCAATATAATTTGATCAAAATCAAACCTAATTAACATGCATAAAGTCTCGGCCAAAAGGGGAAAATCATGCCCAAATCAAATTCAATCCAATTGAACCAAATTAAACATTAAATCAATATCCCCTAATGATTTATAACTCATCCAATGAATCAAAAAATCAAGATCCAAGACAATTTTGGGGTCCACATTTTCGGCCAACACCCATAAATTGGGGAAATTAGTTCCAAACCAAATTTCTTCAAATTGATCTAATCAATCATCAATTAAACATCAATTAAGCATACTAATTCATCCAATTTCATCAAATAATGCCCAAATTCGTTTTGCCCAATTTTAACCCTAAAATTAATTTCATGTTTTCAATAGCTCTGATACCATTGTTGGAGTCCTCTAAGGGTCCCAAGATCATAAATCAAGCATGAAACAAGTGTAAATACAATCATAGGAGGTGCGGAAAAACTCACATTGATCGGTAGAGATGCAACGAAGACCAAAACCGAACTGCAACTTGATGAAGCTCGGTAGTGAGGGCTGCAGTGTACTGCTCGGCGTGGGGACTGCTTCCTCCTCCAAGAATCGACCATGGGTGTCCTCCATGGAAGCTCCAAGCTCCAAGCATCACAAGGTGATTCCTTGCTCATGAAAACACTGCCCTATCACCTTAGTATGGACTCATGGAGTGCTAGCTCTCTTGTATTTTACCGTAAAATACAAATTGGTTTCTCCTTCACTGTCACGGTAATGAGCAGTAGAAAAATATAAGAGAAAATACGTGGGAGAGAATAAGGTTTTTGGCTCCAAAATGCCTAAAACCGTGTAAGAGAAGAGTGGGAAATAAAAATGTAAAAGGGTTTTATATATTTTCCAAAAATATTAAACCATTTACCACTTTTAATTTCCAAAAAGGCAAGCATTAAATGCTTTCTTTCAATCACATCACATCAACTCACATCAACTCACATCAATCAATCAAATGTCACATCACTCAAAGTGACATGTGATTTCACGCTTGATGTGACTAATGATTTGACGCTCGATTTGACTTGCGTGTCGCATTCGAATTCGAAATGCGAATGCGCTCACAAATAATCCTGGGCTCGGGTTCACTAATTCCAAATTAACAAATTTTTCGTTGCGTCGTAATTAAATGATTACGCCTAGCGAAATCACTATTCACATCGCTAACGAATTAATTCTAAATTAATTCGTTCGCCAGAATTAAAATCTAATTTTAATTCCGCGTCGAAATCCAATTTCGTATAATATATCAAATATATTATTTTATCGATTAATTCCAAATTAATCATTCTCTCTCTTTAATTGATATTTTATCCTAGATAAAATATCTCCACAATTAATCCCAGATTAATTTTCTCTCTCATTTAAATTAATCCCATATTAATTAAAATGCGAGTCATACGTCATCGGTGAATCTTTGGGGAGCGACCAATGAGATCTCTAGATATTTTAGCAGTAAATCGGGTCGTCGGACTATCCGAACACGTAAGTACCTCGTACTACGTTTACACCGATTCACAAGACAAGGTTGGCTTCTAGCAAAGCGCCATGCCTACCCAATTCTCCATAAACATGCTTACAGGAATAAGCGATCTATATCGGGCGTAGTATACGTGGTATTGCATATTTCGATCCAGTATCGGATGATCACGTGCTAGGCCTGGGGCTGGAATTGTGTCTGCCCCGTACGAAGCACATGTCGGATGTCTGGTGACTAGTCTCTATATTGGATAACTATGACCTAGTCATATTATCCCGATGACTGCGGTATTTAAGAGAACTAGTACCGTATCCTACGTGACCATCAATTTCATATGACTGGAGTGACACTTCCGTCTTAACATCACACCCAACACACTACGATTCTCAATATACCCAGTATTGGCGTACACAGAACCCGTTAAAGCCCTGGACGACCTCAACCAAAGTATATTGATTGTCACAAGTATTAGCGGTGTAAGTCTCAGGTTAAGACCAAATACACCTACCCTGATTTCGGACTTCCATAGACACTTAGTCATACTACCAATGGAATTCCGAAGGGGTCTATCCAGAGCGAAGCTGTTTCCCGTACCATCGGTAAAACACAACCTCCTATTACACTGTATGAGTATCTTATACCCAAATATACGAGAACTATGCCGTTGTGCCCCCACAACATGCACAAGTGCAATACTAGTCTTTTACATATTTATCGATGTCCTATCTCGATAATACTCTAACTAGGGATATTTAATGATTTATCCTTCATGGACTGATACTGTCTCATATCATTCTCAGTCTAGGAACAAATCATATGGACCTCCTATCATTTATATATCTTGGTGATCTAATCACAAATGATAAGAGTGAAATCTCCTTTGTCACATAGTTAATTTGTAAAAAAACACTATGATCTGTACAAATAGTGACGTTATGGGTCATAATTGTCCAACAGTCCTCTGATCCTTTTATTTCACATCTGTCTGATTTAGGAAGAAGCACATATGCTAAAAAGAGAAGAGCCAAAAGATTGTGTGTTTGTTATAAATGTGCTCACATGTTTTGTAATACTCGTTGTCGTTCTTTAGGAATGGTGTTTGATAACCGCGAAGATATTATTAATTTCATGAGGGATGGCTTGAGTAAGGAGTCTTTGGATGACATATCTAAAACTCTTGAGACGCATCCCAATGGATGTGAGTATCATGAAATTCGCGTGTTATATACACAATTTCAAAAAGAAAGACAATTGTTAAGTCTCGGTAATCTGACTCAAAAAGACCATGTTTGCCAATTTATAAGAAAATTGCATGGGAAGCTTGTCCCGGACGCATAGACGTCAATCAAGCTGTAAATTATTGTAAATATTATATCTCTTTGTCTTTTCCTAATAATTGTGATTTTTTTTGTTGTTTTCTTTTATTTTCTCCGACAAGATCCAGAACTTTTTGACTATCACGATTTATTTTACTGTTTAACTAATAATTGTCATTTGGTTGGTACTAGTGCTATTATTTTTACTCACCCTTTTCAGGTGTTATAAATTAAACTCATCATTGCACATTTGAAGGCATCTAGAGTGAAACATGGAAGCCACTTCAAGAAGACGAGTTGAAAACATCTGTGTGTTTTGCGGTACTAGTGTTGGTGTTAAGCCACAATACGTAGCGGCAGCACATGAATTGGGTCGAGTCTTAGCTGTAAGGAATATGCACTTAGTATATGGCGGAGGCAATCTTGGAAGAATGGGGATCGTTTCAAAGGTTGTACAGGAATGAGGCAGTCAAGTCTTAGGAATCATCCCAAAACCCTTGGCAGAGGCAAATCTTATTAGACCATCAAATGGAGAAGAACTAATTGTGCCAAGTATGTCTGAACGACTGGTAGAAATGATTAACCGTGTTGATGCTTTTATTGCTTTGTCAGGTGGCTTGGGTACATTGGAGGAAATTTTTACAGTGTTATCTTAGGGGAACTTGAACATACACCAGAAACCGCTCGGACTGTACAACGTTGAAGGATTTTATGATTTTCTTTGTGTATTTCTTGATGATGCCCGGAGATATAGGTTCGTGACAAAACCTATGAAAGAACTCCTCTTTACTGCCAGAACTGCTCCAGATCTAATCGAGCAAATCTTAGCCTATAAACCACAAATTGACCCTATCATTTCAAAGATAAATTAGTCTGAGGACGATCGTGGTAAGAGGCGTCGGATTAATCTGGATCTTAAACTTTAACTTTTCGTGGAGAATTTCAGCTAACCATGTATTATCTTCTAAACTATTCTTCTACTGTTTAAGACATTAGGGACAATGTCTCATTTAGGTTTGGGGGAGGGAATTAGTTTATCGGTATCTTGTTTTTTTAGATGTGTGTTGTTTTTATTTTTAGTCCAAAATTTTTCGAAAAATACAAAAAATTTGAAAATTTTTCAAAAATTACAAAAATATCTTGCGTTTTTGTGTTTTTATTTTGACTAAAAATGTGAAATTGGTAAGAGATAGCTGTGTAAGGAGTTTCCACTTCTGAGACGTATTTCAAACCTATTTTCAGAACAAGTTAATTTTTGTTTATTTCCTTTTGAATTATTTAATTTTTGAATTCTCCATAATATTGACAAAAATGGATCTTCATATGCTCAGTTGGCATGTATTATCAACATGCATGGTAATATACAGACATGAGCTATAATTGAAAAGTTTGTAATATTCAGCGCTCTAGTTTAATTGGAGGAAGCATCTCAAAAAGTGATGGAGTAAAAAAAAACGTCTGAGATCCGAGTTATTAAGTCTGTAAGGGTGTTTTAACACCTAGTGCCATAAAGCCAACTAGTTTGGGAGTCATTGGCCTAAAGCTCGCTACATGGATCAAGGATGTTGCAAAAATATATATATCTGAAGTCTGAATAATTAAGTCCGTAAGGGTGTCTTAACACCTGATGCCCTAAAGCTAATTGGTTTGGGAGCCACCGACCCAACACTCGCTACATAGACTGAAGATATTGTATATAAATACAAAAAAATTAAAATCAAAGAAGAAAAATCAGAAAAATTATTCTATTACTTCAAAAAAGTGTGAATTCTGATAAAACTTTAGGACAAAAATATTACTCTCTTATCAACTACACTTGTGACTGTTGTGGGCAAAATTGAGTTGATTAATATTTTGTTGGATGTGCATATGGAGAATGGTAAATATAATCGGAGAATTTACTTATTCAGTAATTTAGAAAGAAAGAAAACAACTAATAACTTGGAGTAGAAGTTTCACCTGATTAGTCACTAACTTCTTTATTCTATTTTCTCTTGTCTTTTTGCTTTTGTGTGCTTTAGTTTCCCTACCTTTTTACTTTTGTAAAATATTTGTGGGTATCATTGCTGTAAACCCTCACGAGACTACAACTCGTCCACTAGGGACACCTAGGGGTTTAAAGGCTTGTTGCATACGCTAAATGCAATCGTGATCCCTACGAAAGTAGCTTAGTTAAATTTTATTTTAAAGATGTTTATGTTATTTTATTATGTGTTTTGCTCGAGGACTAGCAAAATGTTAGGTTTGGGGGTGTGATGAGTGGTAATTATATCACTATTTCCCACTCATTTAACTTAATATTTTGTATAGTTTCTTGCGTTTTGTGAATATTTTGATGTGTTTTTTGTTATTTTGTAGATAAATATAGTTTCAGGAGTCTCTTGAGGTGATTTGGGGCCAAAATAGTGAAAAACGGCAAAAATGGCAATTTGGTAATTTTACCCATCACGACGTGCAAGCCTTTGGCGTCGCGATGCCTAACATGCGCCATGAGCTGCTAACGTGCGTTAGGGAAACGAGTCAGAATCTGAGAAGTTTGACTTTTCTAACATGCATCGTGCCACATGTCAACATCACAGCCGATCTGCTAACGTGCGCCATGCCACATGTGATCATCCTATGGTGCCGAGAATCTCCATCACCATGTGTCACCACGTGTCACTCCACATGTCTGACACGTCATCATCCACATAAGCAATAGACCGAGTCAACTCGCCACGTCATCATCTACTAATCACAACGTGCCACGTGTCACAATCCTACGGTGCCAACAATCACTTTCACCACGTGTTGCCATGTCATCGCCACGTCACCGCCACGTCATTGCCACATCAGCACAATTATTGAGTCAATTATCCACATCGCCATGTAATCGGATAAGAATCTGAAGCAGCCAACCAGAAGTTGACACGTGACGCGTCGCGACGCGAGGCTCCTACCAAGGCCTATAAATTCAGCTCATTTTTCTGATTTCAGATGTACCTTCCTCTCTGAATTCTCTGATGTAGATAGTAGGTTTTATATCTAGTTTCTTTTAATTTCAGTTTTGTAATTAATTTTAATTACGTTCTGTAATAATAATTTACTTTCTTTACTTTTTCAGTTCTTACTATTCAACTTGATGAGGTAACTTCCCCCTGCTAGGGTGAAAGGTAAAACTTTTATTACTGCTATTTAGATTAATCTCCCTAATTATAATATATTCACTATTTAAAATTTGACTTAACAAGGATACCGCTATATTGGTCGGTTGGTAATCAATTATAAACTGGTTTTAATCTGACTAAGCATGGATACCGCCTGGTTGGTCGGTTGGTAATTTCCGCCTATATGGTTGGTTTATGGACTTAATTTGACTTAATCAAGCTGGTTGGTAATATCACACAAGTTAATATATTATATTTAGGGAGATATCTAAAATAGTAGTGATAAAAGTAGATCCTCTAGCCCTAGCATTTTCTTTTATTGTAATTTTCTTCATTTACTTTTCATCATTTTATTTTATGTCTTTTACTTTTAAGTTTTTACTAGCCCTAGTTATGCGTCGTAACTAAGTTAGTTATCTAGGGTTGTGATGAATTCTAATATCACCGGTTTATAAGAGGTTATTTTGTAGTTTGAGTAATTTAAAGGTTTACTTATTAAATCTTAAGCTTAATTCGTCTTGTTAACTGGCCACTAATAAGATTGATCTGGTAAATCTAAAATAAACTTGAGAAAGGAATTTTAGGTTTCAGCCTTAGACTTAATAGCTCACGATCTTCCTTGAGGATAGATAACCTTTTAATATATTTCCTTACAGGATAGACATATACCTTTCAGGCGGGGGTAACCATAATTGGAACTTAATCTTAATGAATCCAGGTAATTTGGTTGACATAGACATATGGTTCAATTAGGTTATACTGGGTATTTGCATCTGACCATCGACATAGGGTTTTGCATAATTTCGTGTTCCAGGTTAGTAAACCAATATATTACACAGAAATGAAATAACCACTTCATCTTTAAAATGATATTGGAAGAAATCATAACCCTGGATAGTTTTTATAAATTTGAATTTTCCTTAATCTACTTTCGTGTAATTTTATTTAATTGTTTTATTTTTTAAAGTTTAAAACCATCACCATCAATCAATCAACCTGTTAGATACTGGTAATCATTTGACCTCATAAAATTAATAGATTAGGTATTAAGTCCTCGTGGGATCGATACTTTTTATACTACTTCAACGATATGTGCGCTTGCGTTATACGCGTGTGATTACGCCGGTCAGTTACGTGTGTGATTTCACTAATCAATATGTTTTCGTCACGGCACTTGTATACGATTTTTATGGTTTTATAATTTGATATGATATGTTTCCATCGCGGCGTTTGTATATGGGTGTACGAGAAACGGTTAGCAGAATTAAACAATTTCAAAAAATATCGAAAGCATTAACTAGATCATGTATTTTTAATATAAAAATGCCACTCCCAGTAAATCATGCAATACTGTAATCCCCAAATAGAATACAAAGATTTAACAATTAAATTAAATAAAAATAGTGAAAGGTGGATCCCATGAACATATTTCAGCTCACAGCTTTGACACATTCTCGTCTAATTATATTCATCTGTTAGACAACTCATTGTTAATCACTTAATAGTGGCTCATGGGTTTCTTGTCCTTGTCGTTTCTCGTTGTGACAGCTTTGGCACATTCTCAAAGCTTCTTAGCCCTCCCGCTGTTGGACAATTATGACCCATAGCGTCACTATTTGTAAAGATCATGGTGTTGTTGTACAAATTAACTATGTGACAAAGGAGATTGCTCTCTTATCATTTGTGATTAGATCACCAAGATGTATAAATGATAGGAGGTCCTTATGATTTGTTCCTGGATTGAGAATTATATGAGACAGTATCAATCCACGAAGGATAAATCATTAAATATCCCTAGTCAGAGTATTATCGAGATTGGACATCGATAATGCGTAAAAGACTAGTATTACAGTTGTGCGTATTGTGAGGGCACAACGGCATAGTTCTCATATATTTGGGTATAGGATACGCATGCAAGTGTAATATGAGGTTTTTTTTTTACCGATGGTACGGGAAACAGATTCGCTCTGGATAGACCCCCTCGGAATTCCATTAGTAATATGACTATGTGTCTATGGAAGTCCGAGATCAGGGTAGGTGTATTTGGTCTTAACCTAAGACTTGCACCGCTAATACTTGTGATAATCAATATGCTTTGGTTTTGGTTGTCCAGGGCTTTAACAGGTTCTGTTTACGCCTCTGCTGGGTATATTGAGAATCGTAGTGTGTTGGGTGTGATGTCAAGACGGAAGTATCACTTCAGTCATATGGAGATGATGGTCACATAGGATACGGTACTAGTACTCTTAAGTACTGCAATCATCGGGATATTATGACTAGATCATGTATATCCGATTATAGAGACTAGTTACCAGACATCCGACATGTGCTTCGTACGGGGCAGACACAATTCCAGCCCCAGTCTAGCACGTGACATCCGATACTGGATCGACATACGCAATACTACGTATACCACGCCCGATATAGATCGTTTATTCCTGTAAGCATGTTTCTGGAGAATTGGGTAGGCATGGCGCTTTGCTAGAAGCCAACCTTGTCTTGTAAATTGGTACAAACGTAGTACTAGGTACTTACGTGTTCGGATAGTTCGACGACCCGATTTACTGCCAACATATCTGGGGATCTCATGGGTCACTTCCCGAAGATTCACCGATGACGTATGACACACACTTTTATTAATCTGGGATTAATTACATGAGAGAGAAAATTAATATGGGATTAATTGCGGAGATATTTTATCTGGGATAAAATATCAATTAAAGAGAGATAACGATTAATTTGGAATTAATCGATAAAATAATATATTCGATATATTATACGAAATTGGATTTTGGCGCAGAATTAAAATTAGATTTTAATTCAGGCGAACGAGTTAATTTAGAATTAATTCCTTAGCGACGTGAATAGTGATTTCGCTAGGCGTAATTATTTAATTGCATCGCAACGGAAAATTTGTTAATTTGGAATTAGCGAACCCGAGCCCGGGATTATTTGCGAGCGCATTCGCATTTCTAAGTCGAGTTCGGCACGCAAGTCAAATCAAGCGTCAAATCGCTAGTCGCATCAAGCGTCATATCATGTCACTTTGAGTGATGTGACAATTGATTGATTGATGTAGTGGTTGGCATTTATGGCTTTAATTGTTTGACTTTTGAAAGCCAAAATTATATATATGTTTTTAAAAATCAATTACACAAATAACACTCTCTCTCTTTCTTCTCCATCTCTCTCTCTCATTCCCTTTGGGCTGTTATTGTTCTTCTTCACTGGTTTGCCAAAACCGTGAGCCATAGAGGAAGCAAATGATGATTTTGTTGCAAAATCAAGGTGCTAGCACACTCTAGGAGAAATACAAAGGTGATAGGGAACTCACTTCATGAGCTAGGAATCAACACAAGCTTGGAGCTTGCATGGAGGACCACCCATGGCCGATTCTTGGAGGAGGAAAACCAGTCACTGCCGTGAGCTGTTGGAGGGCAGAAAATGATTTTTGTCTTCACCGCATCGTCTCAACCGATCATTGTGAGTATTCCGCAACTCCTTGAATGTATTCACATGTTGTTTTCATTGCTTGAAATGATCTTGGGATGCTTAGATTATTCCAACAATGGTATCAGAGCAAGGTTGAACATGAAAATATTTTAGGGCTTAAAATTTGGGTAAAATGTATTTGAGAATGATTTGATTAAATTGGATGTTTGAGTATGCTTAATACATGTTTAATTGAAGTTTGATTTGATCAATTTCAAGAAATTTTGTTTGGAACAATTTTCCCCAATTTTGATGTGTTGGCCGAATACATTGGTGCCCTAAATCTTGGTAATTTTTGTTTCGTTGATCATTGGGTGACTTGAAACAATTGGGAAATGTTGATTTAATGTCGATTGTGGATTTAATTGGATTGAAACCGAATCGGACACAAATTGCCCAAATTGCCGAGAATGATATAGTATGTAATTGGGTTTGATTTTTGTTAAATTGTGTTGGACATGATTTAATAATGATAAGTATGATTAATTAAGCTAATTTGGTGTTTTGGAAATATTGATTTGGGTGATTAATTGTGTTATACACTTTAGGTAATTAAATTGTGAAATTGGATTTTTGTAATTTAATTATTTGGGCTTAAAATTGGATTTAGGCTTGTAATGTTATAAATGGGCTTATTGGGCTTAGTTGTACCAAGTTGGGTTTAAGCTAAATTGGTTGGATCCAATTGGGCCCAAAACCGCTTCCATAAAGCCCAAATGCGACTAATGGACCTTAATAATTTAATTAGGCCTAATGGGCCTAAATTGATTTCTAGGCTTATGGGGTTACTCCTTGATTGGACTTTGGTTATTGGGTTTGACCCGAGTTGACCAAAAGTCCACGCCTTAAGAAATTAATTGAAAGCCCATTGGACTTTAATTAAATTAACGTTGGACGTTAATCAGGCTTTGAGACCCGTAACGATTAAATTTGGAATTTAAGTCGTAAAGGTTTATTAATAAAGTGTAGTATTTAATTTGGAATTAAATAGCGAATTAGTATTAATAACAAATTGAATTGGATTGGATTTAATTTTGTAGTTTAATTTAATTCGAGAACTCATAATTTGAGTACTTATTCGCAAAACGAGTTTGACTCGCACAAAATCAAATTGTTGTTTGAACATTGGATGGTCACTAATTATCAGATTAATTAATTTGATTAGATTGATTGATAACATGCTTGTGTGAAAACATGGTTGCGATGCATGAATAATGTATATCAGATGGATATTAGATGGGTGGGGCAATTTTAGAAATTGTTGTAATAAATTTGGAATTTATTAAATTGGACCTGCGTGTCCAGCCTTATTACCTCCTTATTATTTGTATTCTCTTCTCACCTATTCCCCTCAATGTAAATGAGGTTTCTTTAGAAGTGTAGTGTAACGGGTAGAAGTAATACATGTGCTAGCAGGAGAGAGAAAATGAGAGATTTGATCTAGGATCAATGTGTATAGTATCCATCCGCATATCATTATTAATTTTTTTATATGTGCTTTATTATGTGTTTAGAATGCATGTTTAAGGGTGTATGATGATGAGACCTTAACAAAGATAATAAATTAGTTGCCAATTTGCATTCGAAAAACCCTCGCAAAATATTAAGTGTTTTTCCTTCCATTGAGTGATTCTTACTCAAGATCTAAGATTGGCATTGGTTTGTTGGCCAAAGTCAAGACCTTTGTCCGTCGAGGATGTGTTTGAATCATGAAGGCTTTGTTCCATATTGGTGTCTTGTCCAATTTTGTGGTTTGTTGGCCAAAGTCAAGACCACTTCTTGTCCATCGACATTGATTACGAAGCTTTCCATGGTCAATGGGTCATGCTTAACTGAGATCACTAAGTTTGTTGTGTCAAAGCCAAGGCTTAGTTGATTCAGAGGAAAAAATTTAGGCAATATATTGGATATATTGGCATATATAAGATATATGTTTCGGACTTGGATGTCCCCCTACTGGATCTAGGAATTGGATTGGATCCAATTGATCTTAGAGATCTACCTAGTTAATTATCATACAATTTGTTGGCCAAAGTCAAGATTGTGTGATATTTAACGGGATCCTAGCCCACTAGGAAACACGGTTTACCGAGTACTAGACAGAGGGTTAGAGGCTCGCCGAAAAATAGTGGGAGGCAAGAATTGAATTTGGAATATTCGTTTAATTACTTGCCATACGCGCTCAATCAAATATCATTCGTCAATTAAATTAATTATTAGTTGGACTAATATTTAATTGTTGTTTTAATTAACAGTTGGACTGTATTCAAACAAATTAAAAGAATAGTTTATTAATATAGTTGGACTATAATAATCATTATATTTAAAAGTACCTAAATCATTGATTAAATAGTTGGACTATTAGAATCAAGATAAAATTAAAAGATTGACATTTAAAACATAATCCTAGGGAAAATGTATTTAAATGGTTTAATTTTTCAAATTGGGAATAAAATTTCAGCATATTCCTGGAAACTAATAAGTTACTTTATTTGATAAAATAACATATTAGGCCTAATCCCGGAGTTAAGCAAATAGTAGAGCATAATCTTTGGAAGATTTATGTGATGATAGCTTTAGTGCTTAATCCATTAAGCTTGTCACAGTAGACTCCTTAATTTCTTTGTCAGAACTAAGGGTTAGATCCTTAAAGTATGATAATGAAATTGAAGGATCTTCATAAATCTATACTTAGATTTTTAAAAGTACTAAATTGCAATACATAACTCTTGGAGAGTTAATGACTATTCTCAAGGAGACAAAGTCAAAGTTTAAAATTGGTCAAGTAGTGCAAGGCACACCTTACTTCGATATTCTAGAAACCCTAGGCTAGGCCAAAGGCTTCTGGAGTGTGGAAAAGGGCAAAGGCAAAATCATTATAATCTTCTGGGAAGATAAATGACATATCCCAAAATGTCTGCCTAAATTGTGGCAAACGGGATCGCGGAAGCGTGACTGCCGTTTGGACAAGGCAGTCATGAAGGAATTGAAGACGAGCAAGGCTCTAACTTCAAATATGTTTGTCATATTATGTTCACTACTAGTATTAAAATTGGATTTTAAATACTTAGTGTGGTACATGAATATATACTGATGTTCAGAATCTGCATTAAGCAGGATACTGACTTCAGATTGAGATTAATCTGCGAATTGGAAATGGGACGAAAGTCGCTGTTTTAACCGTAGATACCTAAGTTTAGCAACTACCCTTCGGGTTTGTACTTAAATTAGGAAACTGTTATAATGTAACTAGTTTGACTAGATACATTGTCTCTATATCAGTGTTTAATCCGTTGCGGATGTACCTTTATATTCTAGAACACTAAAGTGTTTTATTTTATAAAAATGATATTGAGATAAACCACATTAGATGTGAATAACAAAATTTATATTTTGAATATAAATAAATCTCATACATATAACATGACAAACAAATATCTCAAATTGATTTGATCAGTTGAAACAATTTGTGGCATTGTTGTCTGGGACACAATTAAACAAGACTCGTATATCCATACTTTCGAAGAGTGGGTACTCGAACTGATTTGATTATACTCAAATAAAGTCTGCGAATCTAGTTTATTAGGCAAAGTGCCTATAACACATTTACTTGGTAAAAGTGCCAGTGCCACCAATCTGTTAGCCCTAGTTCATAGTGAAGCAAGTGGGCCCATGTCTAGCTAGGCTAGAGGTGGATATGAATATTTCGTGACCTTTACGGATGTGGCATCGCGTTATGGTTATGTGTTTCTTTTGAAACACAAATCGGAAACTTTTAAAGTTTCGACACGAAATAGACAAACAGATCGGCTAAAGTATTAAATCGTCACGGTTAGACCACGATGAAAATACTTAAGCAATAAGTTTCTTATATACTTGAAAGAATATAGTATTCTTTCAATGAGGACTCTTCCCGGAACACGTCAATTTGACGGTGTATCCGAACAGTGAGTAACCGAATTTTGTTGGACATTATAAGGCTAATCATGAGTCGCTCTGAGCTACCATTTCCTTCAACGGATAAGCATAAACAGTGCAGAACTTATTTAGAATAAAGTTCCATAAAAATCAGTTTGACAGACTTCATATTAGATATGAACAGGAAAGAAACCAGGTTTCTCATTCCTGATAATTTGGGAATGCTAGGTATATGTTTGGATAAGTGCCAATTGTAGGTTGTCCTAGGGAAACCATAAGTATAGTACTTATACAACTCACAAGAGAACAATTTAATTGTTGCTCACCATGCGGCTTTCCTAAGAGGAATACCTATATGCAGTGGTAAGTGGGAAGAAAGTAAAACTCGATGAAAATCAGAGTAATACTATTCCAGGCACCGATCCTTATTAGAACACAAATATTTCATCAAGGATGAAACTATACCAGTAATCTTCGATACACAAGAACCACGTAAGTCAAAGAGAGTCAGAAAACAACCTGGGGTATAGGTTTATGATCTCACCTCATAAAGATATCAATCTTATTGAGGTATACCAACTGACTACGTATGAGGAAGTGATACAAGGTATCGACTCCCTATTATGGCAAAGTTTCATGAGTCTGAAATGGATTCCATGTATATCAACCAAGTTTGGATACTAGTTGAAGTACCGCAAGGCATTGTGCCTATTGGTACTTATAATTCTTCAAGGAAGACATACATGGATGGCAACATACCAACGTTATAAGCTAGGCTTGTAGCGAAAATGTATCGTTATCAACATTGTGTTGATTACGACGAAACCTTTTACATGTTGCCACGATGAATCCATTTGGAAAATGCTTGCTGATGCTGCATGTTTCATTTATGAAATATGACAACTTTACGGGAAAATCGCTTTCCTTAAACGGAAACCTTTTGGACGATGTTTACAACATCATGTCGGTTCTGTCGTACCCAAAACTAGCAAATAAGTTTTGTAGGTTATTTGATCCATGTTTGGATTGAAGCAAGCATTAGGTTCAAGGAATTATCGTTTTGATGTAATCATAATAGTTTATGATTTAATTCAAAACGAAATGATTCTTGTGTATATAAGAAGGTTAGTGGGAGCGCACTGACAATGGCTGTCCTATAAATAATGATAATATGTCATTTCTTTGAAATGATATTCCCATAATAACAATCGATGAAAGCTTGGCTTTCATGAAAATTCTCCGTGAACTCGTACATTGAAAAATGTACGTGACCTGGTGTCTCATACGCTTTGAGCATATGGATTCACAAACAGGCCAATCCAAGTGATAGTCACTGGATTGATATTAAAAACATCCATTAGTATCTAAAAGATCTAAGGATGTTGTCTTAATCCATGGAGAAGGTGAACTTGAATTGACTGGGATCACTACTGCAAGTTTCCCAACCGATAAAAGACTATAAGTCGCATAACGGTACTATATAGTTTGAATAACGGAACAGTAAGCTGGAAATCTTCCAAGCAAGATACTGCTACCGAATAAACAACAAATGAGGGTTATTGTTGCAGCTGAGGCAGCAATAGAAGCCATTTGGATCGATAATAAATCTAATTAGATTAGATATAGTTCTATTAGAAACTGAGCTAGGCTACAGCGCAGACTAAAGAATTAATGGTCTCATCAACGATCCAGATAAATACTTCGACTATTTATCTGATCTGTTCGGATCATACATTGTGGCTATGTGATGATCGTATAAATCGCATCAGACGATAATCATGCAAATCCGCTGACGAAAATCTTTTCTCAGCAATTTGAGCCAACCATACATAGTTCGGACGGTAGACACTCGAGTGACTGGCTATAGGCCAAGTGGGAGATTGTTGGACAATTATGACCCATAGTGTCACTATTTGTACAGATCATGGTGTTGTTGTACAAATTAACTATGTGACAAAGGAGATTGCTCTCTTATCATTTGTGATTAGATCACCAAGATGTATAAATGATATGAGGTCCTTATGATTTGTTCTTGGATTGAGAATGATATGAGACAGTATCAATCCACGAAGGATAAATCATTTAATATCCCTAGTCAGAGTATTATCGAGATTGGACATCGATAATGCGTAAAAGACTAGTATTACAGTTGTGCGTGTTGTGAGGGCACAACGGCATAGTTCTCATATATTTGGGTATAGGATACTCATGCAAGTGTAATAGGAGGTTGTGTTTTACCGATGGTACGGAAAATAGCTTCGCTCTAGATAGACCCCCTCGGAATTCCATTTGTAGTATGACTATGTGTCTATGGAAGTCCGAGATCAGGGTAGGTGTATTTGGTCTTAACTTGAGACTTGCACCGCTAATACTTGCGACAATCAATATGCTTTGGTTTTGGTTGTCTAGGGCTTTAACAGGTTCTGTGTACGCCTCTGCTGGGTATATTGAGAATCTTAGTGTGTTGGGTGTGATGTCAAGACAGAAGTATCACTTCAGTCATATGGAGATGATGGTCACGTAGGATATGGTACTAGTACTCTTAAGTACTGCAGTCATCAGGACATTATGACTAGGTAATGTATATCCGATTATAGAGACTAGTTACCAGACATCCGACATGTGCTTCGTACGGGGCAGACACAATTCCAGCCCCAGGCCTAGCACGTGACATCCGATACTGGATCGACATACGTAATACTACGTATACTACGCCTGATATAGATTGCTTATTCCTGTAAGCATGTTTCTGGAGAATTGGGCAGGTATGGCGCTTTGCTAGAAGCCAACATTGTCTTATAAATCGATACGAATGTAGTACTAGGTACTTACGTGTTCGGATAGTCTGACGACCCGATTTACTGCCAACATATCCGGGGATCTCATGGGTCGCTTCCGAAGATTCACCGATGACATATGACTCACACTTTTATTAATCTGGGATTAATTAGATGAGAGAGAAAATTAATCTGGGATTAATTACGAATATATTTTACCTGGGATAAAATATCAATTAAAGAGAGATAACGATTAATTTGGAATTAATCGATAAAATAATATATTCGATATATTATACGAAATTGGATTTCGACGTATAATTAAAATTATATTTTAATTCGGGCGAACGAGTTAATTTAGAATTAATTCGTTAGCGACGTGAATAATGACTTCGCTAGGTGTAATTATTTAATTGCGTCGAAATAGAAAATTTGTTAATTTAGAATTAGCGAACCCGAGCCCGGGATTATTTGCGAGCGCATTCGCATTTCGAATTCAAGTGCGGAACGCAAGTCAAATCAAGCGTCAAATCATGTCACTTTAAGTGATGTGACAATTGATTGATTGATTGATTGATGTAGTGGTTGGAATTTTTGGCTTTAAATGTTTGACTTTTGAATGCCAAAATTGTGTATATGTTTTTAAAAATCAATTACACAAATAACACTCTCTCTCTTTCTTCTCCATCTCTCTCTCTCTCACGCCTTTTGGACTGTTCTTGTTCTTCTTCACTGGTTTGCCAAAACCGTGAGGCATAGAGGAAGCAAATGATGATTTTGTTGCAAAATCAAGGTGCTAGCACACTCTAGGAGACATACAAATGTGATAGGGAACTCACTTCATGAGCTAGGAATCAACACAAGCTTGGAGCTTGCATGGAGGACCACCCATGGCCGATTCTTGGAGGAGGAAAACCAGTCACTACCGTGAGCTGTTGGAGGGCAGAAAATGATTTTTTTCTTCACCGCATCATCTCAACCGATCATTGTGAGTATTCCGTAACTCCTTGAATGTATTCACATGTTGTTTTCATTGCTTGAAATGATCTTGGGATCCTTAGAATATTCCAACACCAGCAAGGGGCACCGCCATACTTGCCACAGCGGCGGTCAAAGCTTGCAACTGCTCGATAATCTTAGTGAGGTTGGTCTCTAATTGATCCATGTGGGAGACCTCATTATCTGACTCACTCATGTTCGCTAACGGTCTTTTGACGAGTCTTCCTTCTTCTCTAACCCAACGGAAATCTATGATGGCTTTTAACTACGAGTCAACATGGTACATTTATGCGTGAGATGCATGAAATATACAAAACGTGTGAGGTGATCAAACAGAATATATCATTCCAAGCTTATTTCTCCCACACTCACGGTAAGTCTTATTTTTTTTGTTCTAGATATGGCTCATTCTATGTACCAATGTAAGGTACACAAGATCGCTCTCTCTTATGCTACGGGGTGAACCTTGGTCACTTCAGTTCCTTTCCATCGGTAAAAGACAAATACCGCCCATTTACAACATGGACTAAGCCTATTATGGGGATCGTGCCATTGTCTAGAAACGACGAATTGGGCTTCCAGCAATCGCAGTTATGGGGATAAACTTGGAAGCGTCCAAAAGTATACAAATATGTCATAACAATGCGTATCCTTTCTGGATGAAAACCAGTACGGATATGGAACTCAAGCTTCTGGCATACTTGGATCATGTTTAGATTTTCTAAGCCTATCAAGGTTTTCATACAAGTTGGCCAATTATCATTTTAAAGTATTAAATAATATTATTGCGAGGTGCAAACTTGTCCCAGTTGAAAAAGACCCAACAGGTTTACACTTTTGCGATAATGTGGCTAAATGACTTCAAATGATAGGGGACCCAAACACAGAGTGGCCCATCGACATTTTAGAAACTTTTGGCCCAATCGTCATAAGACACAAACTCGTCCCAGTTTAAATGGCCCAACAAGTTCACATCTCATGACAAGAAGTCCAACTGAATCCAAATGATGATGGTCCCAAACACAAGCAAAAAAGGTGACTTCTATAGGTCATACAACTATGGTTCACATGTGGGTTTATAGGGGTATAGACAAAGGCTCCCACCGGTGAAGGATTGCCCACAACTAGGTCTCCCCACTCAAGGGTTTGAGCGACCAAGTGAACACACATTTTTTATACCCTAAGGTACATGCCAACGAGTGATGATACCATATAACAATCGGTCACTTCGAGTGAAAATGACTTCACGATATATGAAGGACTGTCAAATGAATTTCTCTATTGAAGATTCCTCAGAGGGAGGGTGGAGCGAACTCTCTTAAATACCCTTACCATTTAGGCTCTTATCGCCTTGGTGACAGGAATAAACAATAGATCCTCCAAATTAGACCATCAAGGTAAGCTTTGAGTAAATGATTATCTAGATGTCTTCACAGCTTTTCCTTTTGGCTATAAAAAGGTAGTGAGTGAAGGAAGACACCAAATCATTATCTAACTCTAATAATGCCTTTGGTTAAACCCCTTGGTCTCAACCCATTTGTAGACATGGTTAACTGAAGCAAAAAAATCACAAACATTAAAAGACATTATTTCGGGGCCGATTCTCTATCCCTAGTGGAGTCGCCAGACTATAGGACATAGAAATCGACGACGCTGTCCCGGGCTCGCTGCCTGGTCGGGAGTACGGAGTAGCCCGCAGGGGACTAAACTGGAGAAATAAAATGGAGTCGCCACCCAGTGTGAACTGGGAAATGATTTAAGGCCGCACTCACCCCTTGTAAGGGAAGACCTCAAACCGTTGGGTTCGGAATGGTCCCTTACTTATGCCAATTGTAATAAAGTGATTAATGCAATAGTATAACCATGTCTTATGCAACACATGCAAGATGATTCAAATAACTTACATTAAACATGATAATGCATATAACCATAAATAACCGAAGAGACAAACATGCGAAACAATGAAGAAAGATAAATAACAGAAAATAAATACGGAACAATGAAACAACAATAAACGTAAATTAAATGTGAAATAATAAAAGACTGATAATATGAAATAAATGCAGAATATTAAATAAGTGACCAAATAATTTGGCCGTTTTCAATGTAGGACTTCACATGCCCGGTTGGACGTATTCCACGTCCAACCAATCATGTCGTTTCCAGGATGACAAAATAAAATATAATAAATGGTGCCCTCAGGTCTTACCTTTTAATTCGCTTCTTGGGAGTGTGTTGGGACATCGCCGGAAGGGTTAGTGTTTCCGCTGCTTTTACTGGTTCACTGTTTCCGCTATTTTCACTGGTTTTCTATTTCCGCTCTTTGTTTTGGCACTGTTTTGGTGGTTATTTGGAGACTGTTTTGCGGACTGGTTTGGGGTGTTTTTTGCCACTGTTTTTGGACTGTGTTTCATGATTTTTTGTGGACTGGTTACGAGTTCTTTGCTACTGGTTTTGGTCGGTATGGGTATGGACTGAGTGAGTGGAGGAACGTGTGTCCTTGTGTTATTGTCAGTTTATGTCTTGTTTTGGTTTCAAGTTAATGGCTGTTTGTATGTCAGTTTGATGGTTATAGGGGTGTGTTTACATGTCCAGATCTCTCTTATGTTTTTGTATTGTTGTCTCTCGGTTTGGGGGTTATTTCGTGAAGTATTTTGTTGGCTTTTGGTTTATTTGTTTGTTCGGTAGGTTGTTTTGTTTGTGACAAATTTTGTGGGTAGATTCGTATGTGTGTTGGTTGATAAGGGTGGCTACTTTAGTGCTGCTTACCAAGAAAGAGGGTAGTGGGGTGAGAGAGATGAGAGTCTAGGGTTTGTTACTTGGTCAATGGCTTAGTTTATCACAGAGGGCTACTAGGTTATTGGTCTTTTGTGTCGGTTGGTTTAAGGGTTGCTGTGAGTTTGTGTTTGAGAGATTCAGGACTGAGTGTGTTGTTTGTGTCAGTGGGGTCTTGAGGGTGGTTCACGTGTGCACTTTGTTGAGGGTGATGTGTTGTCGTGTGTGAGTTATTTTGAGTAAGCCATGTGTGTAGAAGAATGGCTTGTAAAAAGGCAGTGCATGAAGCTGTGTGGCCTATTTTCCTTCACGTCAGTGGCTGCCTGGGCTTTTAATTTGTTTGGTTGTTGAGTGTTGACTTCCGAGTGAGAGAATTTGTGGGAGCCGTGTGTGTTTTCTTATTTTAGGGTTTTGACGTTAGTGTCTCTCTCGAGAGAAGGGAGAACTTTAGGGTTTGTGTTTGTGCCGTGAGTTGCCGTGAATCCTCTATTTCTTTTCTTGTGCCGTGAGTATGAGCTCTCTTTCTTTGCTAGTGTCGTGAATGCTCCAGGTCTAGGGGTTTGGTTTGTGTTCCTTTTTATAAGAGTGGGCTAGGTTTTCCTTGTATGGGAAGGAAACAAAGATCATGCAATAATGGGGGATATCTTTAATTAGTTTGTTATAAGGAAAGAATATTGTGTAATTGGTGGGGAATATGTTTAATTTGGAAGGTGATTTATTTAGTTTAGGAGAATGATTTATTTAATTTAGGAAGGATATTTGATTTGATTAGATTTAATTTAGATATGTGTTTAATGTGTTGGATATTTTTGGATGGGATTTGTGGGCTTGGCTCTTTGGGCTTGGGAGTGTGGCTTTGGATGGGTGCGGGGGTTCAAGGCTTAATATTTTAAAAAAGGGGTTAATCGAGCGAACTCGAGGCCAAATACCGAGTTAATTTTGTTGATGTATTTATTTCTTGAATTTTTCGCTTCCGAAATCCGTTTCCCGCGACTTCCGCAACTTAAAGGGTAGTGCCTCCATATGAGGCTCATCAATGGGCTTTATGCAAAAATGTAGTGTCTACAGGAATCCATTTGACAGTTATTCACTTAAACTTGCTAAAATCTTCAATAATAATTTAAGTCTAAAATTTGCCTCTCATTGTAAAGTATAGACCCAAAGGGCTTAAACCGTATTGGCAGGACTAGGCTTTACCAGACTGACCAATACCAATTTTTCCCTAAATCATACTATTGACAATGGTTTGACTTTTCTGAGTCATAAGACGAATCGACCCTTAGGCGTGGTCTTATAACTTAGTGGCGAAGATTGGGTGTCCACAAGGACTAGCATAAGCTATGGCATGTTTGATTGCCCAACCCAATGATCAAGGAATTATGATTTATATCATAAATTGGTTGGGAACCTACCTAATTATCGTATTTTATAACGACCGGCCCTAGTGGGAGTTATGAAATGATAATAATGGGATCCTTGCCCATTAGAAATCCATAATATTGGGGTTGATGCGATTTGCTTCAAATTTTAAGACAATTGAGTGAGAGAAACTTCATAATATTAAAAGCCCATGTTATTATGAAACATTAATGAAAACATATTCTTAATTTTAACATTTTCTCTTAACAAGTGGGTTAAGATATTTCACAAACATTCAAATGGAAAACAAAGTATCACTTCATTACATCGTTGATGAGCATAAGCTCAAATGGGACAACTACAATGACTGGTTTAGAAACCTTAAAATTGTCTTACGACAAGAAAAGATTTTATATGTTCTTGAAAGACCATTTCCCCCTGAACCCGCATAAGATGCTAACCAAGATATATTTGATGCTTGGAAGAAACACGTCGATGATGATGAGCAAGCAGTCTGCATAATGCTTGGCTCTATGTCGGATGAACTTCAGAAAGCTCACGAAGATATGGGTGCTCAAAACATCATCTTTCCCTTGAAGGAGTTATATGCAACTTCCGTTCATACCGTGAGATTCCAAGTGTCATGTGCCTTATTCCAAACAAGGTATAAGGAATGATCTGTTAGTGGACATGTGCTTAAGATGATTGGCCTCATTGAAAAATTGGCGAACCTCGGGTTCATCATGGATCATGAGATAGGTCACGATCTAATTCTTCAATCCTTACCAAAAGAATTCTCTAACTTTATTATGCAGTTTCATCTGTCTAAAGAAGCTACTTTAGCAGAATTGTACAATCTGATAAAGCAAGCAGAGAAGGACTTGAAACCGGAGCTTAAAACCTCTGCCATGCTTACGGGTACGGACCTGAAGCCACGAGGCCCAAAGAAAAATAATGGCAAGGCCAAGGCTCCAGCTCACCTAAAGCCCAATGGTAAGGTGGAGAAGAAAAAGGGAAAAGGGAAATGTTTCTTTTGTGGAAAGAAGGTTCATTGGAAGAAAGACTGTAGATCCTTGAAAGCCAATGAAGCTAGGGAAGCCCAAGAGGCCAAGAAGCCCAACGCTTCAGATATGTTGTATATGATTGAACTATATTCTCAAAACTCTGAACCTTATATTTAGGTGCTTGACACCGGTTGTGGGACTCACTTGTGTAAAAATGTGCAGGCCTCAGAAACAGTAGGAGACTCCGTCATGGGGAGGTTGACTTACGCATGGGTAATGGAGCAAAATTGGCTGCATTGTGCGTGGGGACTTATTCATTAGTTTTTCCGAATGGTTTAGTTTTAGACTTACAAGATTGTGTTTATGTATCTTCTCTAGTAAAGAACATCATTTCAATTTCTTCTTTAGGTAATAAAGGTTTTTCATGCCTAATAAATTGTAATGAATGTTCTATTTATTTCAATGAAATAAAATATAGAGATAGTATTTCAAACCCTTCAAATATAAACCTTATGAAACTTGTGAGTCTTGTTTACTTGGTAAAATGACCTAATTACCCTTCAAAGGTAAATGACAGCGTGCAGCGGAGACATTAGAACTCATACACTCTGATGTATACGGACCAATGTCAGTCACCGTTAGACATCAGTGTAGGAAACAGAAATCGACGACGCTGTTCCAGGCTCGCGGCCCGATCAGGAGTACGGAGTAGCCTACGAGGGACTAAATCGGAGAATAAAGGAGTCGCCACCCACTGTGAACTGGGAAATGATTTAGGGCCCCTCTCACAGCCCCTCAATAACCGACCAAAACAGTAACAAAAAAGGGCACCCAAAAATAATCTAAACCAGTCCACAAAACAACCCCAAAATAGCCCAAATATCACCCTAAAATAGTGAACAAAACAGCCACCAAACAGCAACCAAAACAGTCCAAAAATAGAGAAAATAGTAGCCCAAAACAGTGAAAATAGCGAGTGAAAACAGCGAGCAGAAAAAGCGAGTGAAAACAGAGAAAACAACAAACCAGTGAAAACAGCGGAAACACAACCCTTCCGGCGACGTCCCAACGCACTCTCGAGAAGCGACTTAAAAGGTAAAACCTGAGGGCACCCTTTGTTTTATTTTATCGTCCTGGAAACGGCATGTTCGGTTGGACGTGGAATACGTCCAATCGGGTATGCGAAGTCCTGCATTGAGAACGACCAAATTCTTTGGTCACATATTTATGTTTCCGCATTTATTAATTTAATATGTTTATGAAATTGTGTGCTTGCCATTATGTCGACTTACATTTATGTATGCAAACTTGGATATAGGTTCTACTCCTATGTATGCAAACTTAGATCTAGGTTGTATGAAAATTTAGATATATGTTATTCTTGCGTATGTATGTTGCGTAGACTTGGTTATATTATTGCATAAATCTGTTCATTACAAGTGGCATAAGTAAGGGACCATTCCAAACCAAACGGTTTGAGGTCTTCCCTTGCGAGGGGTGAGTGCGGCCTTAAATCATTTCCCAGTTCACGCTCGGTGGCGACTCCTTTATTCTCCAATTTAGTCCCCCGCGGGCTACTCCGTACTCCCGACCGGGCCATGAACCTGGAACAGCGTCGTCGATTTCTGTGTCCTACAGTCTGCCGACTCCACTGGGGATAGAGAATCGGCCCCGAAATAATGTCTTGTAATGTTTGTGATTTCTGTTTTAGTTAACCGTGTCTACAGTGGGTTGAAGGGGTTTAATCAAAGGCATTATTATAGCTAATAATGATTTGGTGTCTTCCTTCACTCACTACCTTTCTATAGCTGAAAAGAAAAGCTGTGAAGACACCTAGATAATCATTTACTCAAAGCTTACCGTGATGGACTAATTTAGAGGATCGATTGTTTATTCCTGTTACCAAGGCGATAAGAGCCTAAAAGGCAAGGGTATTTAAGAGAGTTCGCTCCACCCTCCCTCTGGAGAATCTTCATTAAGAAATCCATTTGATAGTCATTCATGTATCATCACTCATTGGCACGTACCTTAGTGTATAAAAATGGTTCGCTCACTTGGTCTCTCGAACCCTTAAGTGGGGAGACCTAGTTGTGGGCAACCCTTCGCCGGCGGGAGCCTTTGTCTATACTCATACAAACCCGCATTTGAACCATAGTTGTATGACTTATAGAAGTTGCCCCTTTATGCTTTTGATAACCACATGCATATTATATCTCGTACATTGCACGCATCTCATGCATCTCATGCATATATACATCATGTTAACCCCGTGTCTTAAAAGCCACATAGATATCTGTTGGGTTAGAGAAAAGAAAAAAGGTTTGTCAAGAAGAGTTTAGCAAACAAGTATATCGGGAAAAGGAAGTCGAGAAACAGAAAATTTTACAGCAAGGATAGAAAGATCATGGTAGGCCAAAAAAAAAAGAAAAAAAAAAGAAAAAAAAAAGAAAATAGAGAAAAAGAAAAAAAATTGTTTGTTCTTAGTCCTTAATACTTAGGCATAAGTCAAACGATGAAATCGTTTACTTTAGGGAGAAATCTTAGAAACGATAAATTCTTGAGGTGCTTTTATCTGATACTTTGAGTAATTGATCTATGTTAGGCTCGTAAGCACTTGATTATGGTTCTTAGCAGTAAAAACCTGAGTAGTTAGCAAAGTGACTAGTTGAAGAAATTACAGGTCGGTGAATGACCGTTCCCCTAAATATCTAGCCTGATTTGCTTGTGTTATAACCGATAAGCGTGAATCTACCCCTCGGCGAGTATTAGGACCACCATGAGGAGAAATGCTACCTTAAAGGGTAGGTGTGTTGAGGAAAAAAAAGGAAAAGAAAAAAAAAGAAGTTCAAAACGAAAAAAAAAAAAAAGAAAGACAAAAGAGAAAGAAAACTATACCATATTGAGCACAGAAAAGCAACTGCATGGCATAATTGAGACATCTAGGTTGGTTTTACCGATCGATCCCAATTTTTTGACGAAATCATTGAGTTGGCTTACCTGGGGATGAATCTGCAAAAGAAAATTTACACACACACACACTTTGAGTCTGGCTTAGATCATTTATTCAAAGACTTGGATTTGAGTTGCATTGAATGTTTTGAAGGTTCTCTGGTTTCAATACTGGGCATTCTTTGAGGGCAATAATATGTGTAACTATTGGGACTATTTCGTAAAAGGAAATATAGTATGTTGATATGGAATGCCACATCACGTGGTTCACCTTGACCTAGTGAAAATATATTAGAGCAGAAAGCTAAATCAAGTCTGGAGGCGACCAGTCTACCACCCCGCGAATAAGGGATGTATCGAGAACTTGAGCCATGAGACAAAAAAGAACTGAACAATCACCAGAAAAGAACCAGCAGAAGGAAATTATAAGCAGACCCAGGGGGCGACCAGAGACATTTGTAGGCAAATGGCACCAAGGAGCACAAGGAAGGCCTAACCCATCGGAATAGGAAATATATCCATGCATACATGCATACACGTCACATACACATATTTTTTGTTTTGTTTTTGTTCGCAGGCTTTGAAGAAAAATGAAAAGCAGCAGAGACAAGCAGTTTTGGGAATGAATCCCTGGGTCGAGGCCCACATCATCAGCAGTTCGGGAATGAATCTCAGGGTTGAGGCCCACATCATCAGTAGTTTCGGGAATGAATCCCAGGGTCGAGGCCCACATTATCAGTCCCATGGTTGAGGCCCACATTATTAGCAGCATTGGAATAAATCCAAAGGTCGAGGCCCACACTGTCAATAGTTTCGGGAATGAATCCCAATGTCGAGGCCCACTCTGTCAGCAGTTTTGGGAATGAATCCCAAGGTCGAGGCCCACACTGTCAGCAGTTTCGGGAATGAATCCCAGGGTCGAGGCCCATATTATCAGCAATTTCGGGAATGAATCCCATGGTCAAGGCCTACACTGTCAGCAGTTTCGGGAATGAATCCCAGGGTCGAGGCCCCCACTGTCGGCAGGTTTGAGAATGAATCCCAGGGTCGAGTCCCACACTGAGCAGTTTCGAGAATGAATCTCAGGGTCGAGGCCCACACTGTCAGCAGGTTCGGGAATGAATCCCAAGGCCGAGGCCCTAACTATCAGAAATTTTGGGGAATGAATCCCAGGGTCAAGGCCCACACAATCAGTAGTTTGAGGAATAAATCCCAGAGTCGAGGCCCGCCTCATCAATCATTTCGGGAATAAATCCCAGGGTCGAGGCCCGCCTTATCAACAGTTTTGGGAATGAATCCCAGGGCCGAGGCTTATCAGTAGCTCGGGAATAAAGCCCACAGTAAGCTCAATTCGGGAACAAAGCCCCGGGAACAAATCCCACATTTAGTACAACTCGAGAACAAAGCCCACAGGTGGTTTGGGAACAAAGCCCAGGGGTCAAAAGCACCTCACCATCACATTCAGCACAGATCAGAAATAAAGCCCGCAACTCAATTTGGGAACAAGACCCACAACTCAATTAGGGAACAAGACCCTCAGCTCACTTCGGGAACAAAACCCACTCGATGGTTCGGGAACAAGACCTAGGGGTCACAACACCTCGCCATCAATCTCAACTCAATTCAGGAACAAGACCATCATCTCAATTTGGGAACAAGACCTTCATCACAATTCGGGAACAAGACCTTCATCACAATTCAGGAACAAGACCCTCATCTACTCTCAGTAATGGTTCAGGAATGGACCACCTCACAATAACGGTTTGGGAATGGACCACCACAAGAAACGGTTTGGGAATGAACCACCTTACATCAGCTCAGTTCGGTAATGAATCCTAGAGATCACAGCATCTTGCAGGGATAAACCTTTTGGGTCGCAGCACCTCACCACCAGATCAACTCAACTTGAAACATCTCAGAACAACAGCAAGTCAGGTAGCAGCTGGCGAGCCAGGTAAGTAAAAATGCATGCATAACTTGATAGGATTGTCACAGTCACACACTGCACAAGTCCCATCAAAGTGGGGGCGACTGTAGACACTGTATTTTTGCATAAAGCCTGATGATGAGCCTCGTATGGAGGCAATACCTGATTAGTTGCGGAAGTCGCAGGAAACAGACGTCGGAATGGAAAATTCAAAAATCAATACCTTGCCAGATTTCATTCGTTTGCTTAGCCTCGGGATTCGCTCGATTGGTCTCTGTTTTAACTGTTAGACTCGGCCCAAAATCCCCGCAACCCACACCAAGCCACACGCCCAAGCCCAAGCCCAAAGAACCAAGCCTCCAAGCCCAATCCAAAATAATTAAAACATTTAAAACACATGTCACAAATTAAATCAAATCAAATCAAGTCCCCCTTCCTAAATTAAATAAATCACATTCCAAATTAAAATAAATCAAATCAAATCTCTTTCCTAAAATAAATAAATCTCTCTCCTAAACTAAACAAATCACCTTCTTAAATTAAACAAATCATTTCCTTATAACAAACTAATTAAATATTCCATCATTATCACACAATCTTTGTTCCCTACCCATACAAGAAAAACCTAACCCACTCTTATAAAAAGACACAGAAACTAAACCTTAGAACCCCTAGAACTCATTCACCACATTCACGCCCTAAGTCTCTTCCCTTTCTTTCTTCTATCATTCTTCTCTCCACTCACAACTCTCGGCCTCTCTCTCTCATTAATAACAAACAAACCAAATAATCCTTATATCTCAACAAAAAACACAAACCCTAAAAACATGCACTCAACCTATCTCTCTCAACTCTCGGCAACCACCCAAAAAAACCCTTAGACGACGGTAATTGCAACAAAAAAAACCTAAGGCAGTAGCCTTATATCACAAGCAACTCACCGAGCCAAATACACCACACAGACCTTAAACACTGCCATACGACACCCACGTCCCTTCTCCATCACAAGCAACTCACTCACAACCCTTAACTCCTCAGCCACATGAACAAAAGCCATCTACTCACCAACGCACCAACAGCCCCACTCCACTAGGCAAAGAACAACAAACCCTACCCTCACGAAGACCACACCTCATACTCTAAACAACAACAAAATAATAAACCCCTCAAAGTAACCCTCATCTACCGAGAGAAACTCATCAAACAAACCAGCCCACTCATGCACCAGACCTTCAGCCGTGAACCCTCCAACAAACTGCCACCTCCCTGACCGAGACTGCTCATCAACGTAACCCCATTGACCGAGAGCAACAAACTAATGCATACATGAAACATCAACCATACTGCCCTCTCATTAAACGCAAACCCTTGACCTTCCACAAACCAGCAGCATCCTTCACTCACAGCCCCTCAATAACCGACCAAAATAGTAACAAAAAATGGCACCCAAAAACAGTCCAAACCAGTCCAAAAAACAACCCCAAAATAGCCCAAATATCACCCTAAAATAGTGAACAAAACAGCCACCAAACAACGACCAAAACAGTCTAAGAACAGAGAAAATAGCAGCCCAAAATAGTGACAGCAGCGAGTGAAAATAGAGAAAACAGCAAACCAGTAAAAACAGCAGAAACGCAACCCTTCCGGCGATGTCCCAACGTACTCCCGAGAAGCGACTTAAAAGGTAAGACCTGAGGGCACCCTTTGTTTTATTTTGTCATCCTGGAAACGGCATGCTCGGTTGGACGTGGAGTATGTCCAACCGGGTATGCGAAGTCCAACATTGAAAACGGCCAAATTCTTTGGTCACATATTTATGTTTCCACATTAATCAATTTAATATGTTTATGAAATTGTGTGCTTGTCATTATGTCGACTTACATTTATGCATGCAAACATAGATATAGGTTCTACTTCTATGTATGCAAACTTATATATATGTTGTATGCAAATTTAGATCTAGGTTATTCTTGTGTATGTAAGTTGCGTAGACTTGGTTATATTATTGCATAAATCCATTCATTACAAGTGGCATAAGTAAGGGACCATTCCGAACCCAACGGTTTGAGGTCTTCCCTTGCGAGGGGTGAGTGCGGCCTTAAATCGTTTCCCAGTTCACGATGGGTGGCGACTCCTTTATTTTCCAGTTTAGTCCCCCGCGGGCTACTCCGTACTCCCGACCGGGTTGCGAGCCTTGAATAACGTCACCAATTTTTGTGTCCTTCAATGAGCCTGAAAGATATGGTTTCCATATTTATAAGGAACATGATCAGGTCATTGATAATGACGATCCCACCAGTTATGATGAAGCAATGCGTGACATTGATTCAGTCAAGTGGCTTGAGGCCATGAAATTCGAAATAGACTCTATGTATCAGAATCAAGTCTGAAACTTGGTAGATGCACCTGAAGGGATAAAACCCATAGGCTGCAAGTAGATTTACAAGCATAAAACTGATGCAGAAGGCAACATCCAAACCTATAAGGCTAGGTTGGTGGCGAAAGGTTATAGGCAAATCCAAGGAATTGACTATGACGAAACCTTCTCGCCTGTTGCAATGATAAAGTCCATTCAAATTTTATTGGCACTAGCTGCACACTTTGATTATGAGATTTCGCAGATGGATGTCAAAACAGCTTTCCTTAATGGGAACCTCGTAGAGGAAGTCTATATGACACAACCTGAGGGGTTTTCATCTAAAGATGATCATAATAAAGTATGCAAGCTTAAACGAACCATTTATGGACTCAAGAAAGCCTCTAGAAGTTGGAATATACAATTTGATAAGACAATCAAAGAATTTGACTTCATCAAAAACATAGACGAGCCTTGTGTTTTCCGGAAAAATAGTGGGAGTGCTGTTGTATTTCTTGTATTATATGTCGATGACATTTAATCATCGGGAATGATATTCCTATGACGCAAGCCACCAAGCAATGGTTATCTCAGAATTTCTCCATGAAAGATTTGGGAGAAGCAGCCTACATCCTCGGTATTAAGATCTACCGTAATAGATCTAAGAGATTGTAAGGACTTTCTCAATCTACGTACATAGATAAAGTTTTGAAAAGATTCAAAATGGAAGATTCCAAAAGAGGTAATTTACCTACTTGTCATGGAATCAAATTATCTAAGGAGCATTGTCCACATACTCCTTCAGATTGAGAGCATATGAGTATGATCCTTTATCCTTCAGCAATAGGATCGATCATGTACGCCATGCTATGTACAAGACCTTATGCTCTTAGCATAACGAGCAGGTATCAGGCAAATCCTGGTGAGCAACACTGGAAAGCTGTCAAAACAATCCGCAAGTATCTGAGAAGAACTAAGGATGTGTTTTTGACATACGGAGATTGTTCTGAGATGAAAGTCATTGGTTACTGTGATGCAAGCTTTCAGACCGATAGGTTTGAGAGCATATCGCAAACAAGATATCTGTTTACTTTAAATGTCGGTGCTGTAAATTGGAAAAGCTCAAAGCAATCAACTACAGCGGACTCCACCACTGAAGCCGAGTATATTGCAGCATCTGAGACAACTAAAGAAGTAGACTGGATAAAGAAGTTCATCACGGAACTGGAAGTGCTTCCAGCGATAAAGATTGGCGTCATGATGTACTGTGACAATACGGGCGTCATTGCTCAATCAAATGAACCAAGGTCCCACCAGAAATATGAGTAGGATCCCTTATGCTTAAGCAATAGGATTGATCATGTACGCCATGCTATGTACAAGACCTGGTGTCTCTTATACTCTTAGCATAACGAGCAGGTATCAGGCAAATCCTGGTGAGCAACATTGGGCAGCTGTCAAAACAATCCTCAAGTATCTGAGAAGAACTAAGGATGTGTTTTTGACATATGAAGATTTTTTTGAGATGAAAGTCATTGGTTACTGTGATGCGAGCTTTCAGACCGATAGGGATGATATCAGATCATAAACAGGATATCTATTTACTTTGAATGACGGTGCTGTCAGTTGGAAAAGCTTAAAGCAGTCAACTACAACGGACTCCACCACCGAAGTCTAGTATATTGCAGCATCTGAGGTAGCTAAAGAAGCAGTCTGGATAAAGAAGTTCATCACGGAACTGGAAGTGTTTCTCACGATAAAGAATGGCATCACGTTGTACTGTGACAACACGGGCGCCATTTCTCAATCAATGGAACCAAGGTCCCACCAGAAATCCATGTATGACAACACGGGCTATTTCATCTCATCAGGGAGATTGTTGAGAGAAAATAAGTTATTATAGAGAAAATACCCACAGAATATAATCTTGCATATTCTCTGACTAAAGGGCTGACTCAACAAAAGCATGATAGGCACACCCGAGAGTATGGTGTCCAGATTCATACTAGTTGGCTATAGTGCAAGTGGGAGATTGTTAGGGATATGTCCTATACCCAAATTGTGGATGGGCTATATGTACATGTATTTTCAATATTTTCATTAATTAATAAAATGGCAAAATTTATTATACGTGTCTTACATAACTTATATGAATCATCAACAGTGTAATAAATCCCTTAGAGTAATAAGACGATGACTTCCACGCCTTATGAGAATCATTACTCTTAAATATTCCTATTCATAGTTTTGTGAATAATCTGGGCGTTCACAAAGCAGAGAGACTAGCATTATGATATAATCTGCCCTTCAGTGGGGTAGCCGATCTCATAGGCTACTAACGGAGATCCATCCTCTTGGTGTAGCTCATGGATGCATGAGTTGCTTGTGTCCATCGAACTGACCGCCGAAAGTTTTCATATGGATTGTTTATCCAATGTGTCTGTGAGAACTTTCATGTATCGATTATATGACTAGTCCTTTTACTTGAGGTCTTTACAATCTTATGTGTGGATCAAATAACTTTGACATTCTTCTTCCCCGGTTCAAAAGATTCGGTCAAAAGGGTATGATTGGGTCATTTGTTGAAACACATGAAGTTTGTAAAGATACAATAGAGAATTGCCACTCTCTCGGATAATATTTTCTTATAAGAGTAGTATTAAAGTTCACGGGTTGATATGTGTGATCAGTGCTTGAGACTGTGGCCACAAACGAAAAATCATGTGAGATTCATAGGTTAGCACGATTCATTACACTATCAATATCATACATTTGACCATATGAGTAGACAATTTCTGTACCCTAGGTCAATAGGTGGGGATACAGTGAGGCGAGGGACTGTATCATATGTAAATCGCATACAAAATGGGTATATATATCTTTCCTTCTCATTTGGGGGCCTTGGAATGTTGCTAGATGTCAACCTTGGTCATTGAAATCGAATGACCATCTGATTGGAGGATAATTTATGTCCGATTAAATTATCACGATTCATTTCATGTCCAACTTGAGGGGAACCCAAAAGGTCACACACAACAAAGTCGAAATCAATGGTTAACAGTGCACAGTACAAATATAACAGCATATATGATTGCTGTAGGAATTGTTCATAAATTGTTCAATGTGTTTAATTATTGAACAGATCATTTATGAGGTTCCATAGTGGCTTAGGGATTGGTGAATGACGATAGGGGCACTTGGGGAATTGGCATTTTAAAAAAATACTATTCACATGAATAGTAATGTGAATAGTAATTTTTTAAATTTATTTTGAATTCCAATTTGGCCCAAACTCTTATTAGGGTTTTATAATCTCATTAAACCACTAAATTAAGATCTAATGGCTAAGATTAAATTGGTTTTTATCCCGCATCGGATTCTTAATTATTTTTGTACTTTTTGGTATGTATGCACCAGTAGCTAGAATATCTTCTATAAAAGTATTGCTAGCTTTAACTTTCTTATATGATTTATAAGTGCATCAAATTGATGTTAAGACTGTATTTTTAAATGGAGATATTTATGAGGAAGTGTACATGGAGCAATCTCAAGGCTTTGTACTTTTTGGAAATGAAAAGAAAGTTTGTGTGCTAAAAAAGTCGATATATGACTTAAAGCAAGCACCCAAACAATGACATGAAAAATTTGATGAAGTTATTTTTCAAATTACTTTCAACATAATGGTGTCGATAGATATGTATACACCAAATTCACAAAAAATAAAAATAAAAAAGCAGTCATTGTGTTTATATGTCGATGACATGCTTATCATAAGTATAAATATGATCAGAATTGATACAATTAAGAAGTATCTTTCCTCAAGGTTAAAGATGAAAACCCTTAACGAGGTAGATAATATTTTGGGTATCAAAGTTAAGAAACATAATAGAGGGTTTTGCCTTGTGTTAATCACATTATATTGACAAAATGATTAGCAAATTTAGTCACTTGGTTATAAAGGAAGCAAATACTTTGTATGATGTTTAGCCACAATCAATGCCACATATTTCTTTATTGTGTGATAGTAAAGCTACTATGTGTAGAGCATTGAGTAAGGTCTACAATGGATAATCTATACATATAAGCTTGAGAAATGAGTATGTACAACAATTATTGTCAGATGGTCTACTTACTGTGACTTATGTAAGATCTTGTAACAATCTTGCAGATGCACTAACTAAAGCACTCTTGAAATATTTAATCAAAACTACATCAATGGGGATGGGTTTGAAAACCTTTCCATAATTAGTTGCCTATTACGTGAACCTAATTTAACTCAATTACACCAATATAATTTAAGTTTGATGGGTAATAACAAGTTATTGTTGGGGGTTTTGGGCGATAGGGCGCAGCGGAAGCGCGGTTCGGGCGAAATCGTGTTAACAACCTAATGCATGTGTTATCGTTTAACCGATTAAAAGATACGGATTAACTCATTTAATCCGTTGAAGTATTATAAATAATCCATATTATTCATATCGCGTTGCCCAAGTGCTCAACGAGTACACTTTATATTGTGAGACTCTCTAAGTTTAGGTTTATCCGTCACGAAATCCAATTTCGTGTCCATAATCCACCCACTCATGGATTATGACGACCACAGATAATCTTGCTAAACTATGCAAGCCGAGGTCATAGCATACGTATAATCCCTCCAACACAGGCTATTCGTATTATACTTGGGATATAGATCAGAACGTCAAATCCGTTCGGTATAATATAGTCGACTTTCAATTTACGATCTCTAAATAACACTCGGAACTGATTAATGAAGTTATACAATGACCATGGATTTACTAGATCGCAAACACGTGCTGGATGTTTTTGCCCTCTACAGAGGACTGACGGATCATATCTTCATATGCACATGATATCATTAGTATCAGTCCACACCCAATGAACAGGCGTAGGTCTGATCATGACTAGATCGTTGACGTGACTGCCATCAAAGTGTGGAGGATAGCTCATATATCCACAGTATCTCAAGTCGAAGGACAACTATGGTCGCTCAAATCGAGCAGGTTCTGTTTGGGATATGCCCTATACCCAACTTGTGGATGGGCTATATGTACATGTATTTGTAATATTTTCATTAATTAATAAAATATCAATATTTATTATACGTGTCTTACGTAACTTATATAAATTATCAACACTGTAATAAAGCCCTTGGAGTAATAAGACGATGACTTCCACACCTTATGAGAATAATTACTCTTAAATGTTCCTAGTCATAGTTTTGTGAATAATCTGGGCGTTCACAAAGCGGAGAAACTAGCATGATGATATGATCCGCCCTTAAATGGAGTAGCCAATCTCATAGGCTACTAGCGGAGATCCGTCCTCTTGGTGTATCACATGGATGCATGAGTTGCTCGTGTCCATCGAACTGACCGCCAAAAGTTTTCATATGGAGTGTTTATCCCATGTGTCTGTGAGAACTTTCATGTATCGATTATATGACTAGTACTTAGACTTGAGGTCTTTACAATCTTATGTGTGGATCAAATAAATTTGACATTCTCCTTCCCCGGTTCAAAAGATCAGGTCATAAGGGTATGATTGGGTCATTTGTTGAAACACATGAAGTTTGTAAAGATACCAAAGAGAATCGCCACTCTCTCGGATAATATTTTCTTATAAGAGTAGTATTCCAGTTCACAGGTTGATATGTGATCAGTGCTTGAGACTGTGGCCACAGCGGAAGAATCATGTGAGATTCTTGGGTTAGCACGATTCATGACACCATCAACATCACACCTTTGACCATATGGATAGACACTTTCTATACCCTAGGTCAATAAGTGGGGATACAGTGAGGCGAGGGACCGTATCATATGTAAATCGCATACAGAATGGGTATATATATCTTTCCTTCTCATTTAGGGGCCTTGGCATGTTGCTAGATGTCAACCTTGGTCATTGAAATCAAACGACCATCTGATCGGAGGATAATTTATTTTCGATTAAATTATCACGATTCATTTCATGTCCAACTTGAGGGGAACCCAAAAGGTCACACACAACAAAGTCGAAATCAATGGTTAACAGTGCACAATACATATTTAACAGCATATATGATTGCTGTAGGAATTGTTTATAAATGGTTCAATGTGTTTAATTATTGAACAGATCATTTATGAGGTTCCATAGTGGCTTAGGAATTGGTGAATGACGATAGGGTAACTTTGGGAATTTGAATAAAAAAAATACTATTCATGTCAATAGCAACGCGTGAATAGTTCCACGTGAATAGTATTTTTTTTTGTTATTTGTTTTGAATTCCAATTCGGCCCAAACGCTTATTAGGGTTTTATAATCTCATTAAACCACTAAATTAAGATCCAATGACTAAGATTAAATTGGCTTTTATCCCATATCGGATTCTTAATTATTTTTGTTGTCTTTGGAGCACTATATAAACCCAAAGAATTCTTCCCAAATTTATTTACCAAACCTTTCATATCTTGGGTTTATATAAGTGAGAAACTCTAAAGTTTAAGAGTAAGCCACTGATTTTGAGGATCCTTAAGTCTGATTGACTAGAGGAAGCTTGAGTTAAAAATTTTGAGGTATTTGTCTAGGCTAGCACCAAGGGCAAAATACCTGTGCACTCAAGGCGTAGTCTTGCCGTTGAGTTTTGGCTTTTGTGTGTGCATCTTTGGAGGCCACACACTTGGGTGGCTCTTTGGAACGTGGAAGAGCTTGCTGAGTTCGAGAAAAGCTTGAAAATTGGAGGGAGGACTGGAGGAGTCTACGGTTCAAGTAAGTCTTTTTCTTTCTTTATTTTTATTAGAGTTCTTATGATAGTTAGCATGTTTAGGTTTATGTTATTTGCATGTTTTATGAGTTTTATGCTTAGAATATATAGTAACATGCCTAGGCTTGTAGAACAATCAAAACAAATGGGTCTTGGGAAAAGGGAAAGCGGCATCATAATTTTTAATTTTCCGCTACGCACTCGCGACCGCTTCCCAACTGTGGTATCAGCGCACCGTTTTTGTTTTGATTATTTCTCACTCATTTGAACTCGAAATTGGGTGTTGAAAAACTCGTTGTAAAGCTAACACCCTGAACTTAATTTTAGGCACAATTGTTGCATGATTTGGTTAAGATTTGAATTGTGAAATTGCATTTAAAGTTCACGCATCTGCAGAAAAATGTGAATAGTAAATTTATTTGAATAAAATAAAATGCAATATCATAATTAAATTTTAATCAAAGTTATTTAATGCCTAAAATAATTCCAACATATTAAAACTCACATGCTTGATGATTCTATGTATGATTAGAATTGGCATGATTATTTTAGGGTGCAAGCATCTAGAGACTTTCGAATAAATATAGAGTGCATTGCTTATCCCTTATCTAAGTAATTATTCGTGATAAACTTAGAGATTTATTACCTTTAAGGCTAATAAATATAAATCACTTTTTTATAATAAAATACATTATAAAAGATACAAGTGGGGTGGGACCAAGGCGTTAATAAAACTTTCCAAACTAAAGTTAATTTAACCAAAAGTATTACTAGAGTTAGATAATGATTTTGTGTCTTCCTTCACTCACTACCTTTTTATAGCCAAAAGGAAAAGTTGTGAAGACATCTAGATAATCATTTACTCAAAGCTTACCTTAAAGCATATTTAAAGTGTTGGACTAATTTGGTGGATCTATTGTTTATTCCTGTCACCAAGGCGTAAGAGCATAAGAGGTAAGGGTATTTAAGAGAGTTCGCTTCACCCTCCCTCTGGGGAATTTTCAATGGAGGAATCCATTTGACAGTTATTCACTTAAACTTACTAAAATCCTCAATAATAATTTAAGTCTAAAATTAGCCTCCCATTGTAAAGTATAGACCCAAAGGGCTTAAACCGTATTGGCAGGACTAGGCTTTACTAGACTGACCAATACCAATTTGTCCCTAAATCGTACTATTGACAATGGTTTGACTTTTCTGAGTCATAAGACGCAGCGACCCTTAGGCGTGGTCTTATAACTTAGTGGCAAAGATTGGGTGTCCACAAGGACTAGCATAAGTTATGGCATGTTTGATTGCCCAACCCAATGATCAAGGAATTGGGATTTATATCATAAATTTGTTGGGAACCTACCTAATTATCGTATTTTATAATGACCGGCCCTAGTCGGAGTTATGAAATGATGATAATGGGATCCTTGCCCACAATAAATCCATCATATTGGGGTTGATGCGATTTGCTTAAAATTTTAAAATAATTGAATGGGAGCAAATTCATAATATTAAAAGCCCATGTTATTATGAAACATTAATGAAAAAAATATTCCTAATTTTAACATTCTTTCTTAACAGGTGGGTTAAAATATTTCACAAACATTCAAATGGAAAATAGAGTATCACTTCCTTCCATCCTTGATGAGCATAAGCTCAAAGGGGACAACTACAATGACTGGTTTAGAAACCTTAAGATTGTCTTACGACAAGAAAAGATTTTCTATGTTCTTAAAAGACCATTTCCCCTGAACCCGCAGAAGATGCTGACCAAAATAAATTCGATGCTTGGAAGAAACACGTCGATGATGATGAGCAAGCAGTTTGCATAATGCTTGGCTCTATGTCGGACGAACTTCAGAAAGCTCACGAAGATATGGATGCTCAAACCATCATCTTTCACTTGAAGGAGTTGTATGCAACTTCTGTTAATACCGTGAGATTCCAAGTGTCATGTGCCTTATTCCAAACAAGGTATAAGGAAAGATCTGTTAGTGGACATGTGCTTAAGATGATTGGCCACATTGAAAAATTGGCCAACCTCGGGTTCATCATGGATCATGAGATATGTCAGGATCTAATTCTTCAGTCCTTACCAAAAGAATTCTATAACTTTATTATGCAGTTTCATCTGTCTGATAAATAAGCTACTTTAGCAGAATTGCACAATCTGATAAAGCAAGCAGAGAAGGACTTGAAACCGGAGCTTAAAACCCCCATCATGCTTACGGGTACAGACCTGAAGCCACGAGGCCCAAAGAAAAATAAGGCAAGGCCAAGGCTCCAGATCACCTAAAGCCCAATAGTAAGGTGGAGAAGAAAAAGGGAAAGGGGAAATATTTCTTTTGTGGAAAGAAGAGTCTTTGGAAGAAAGACTGCATATCCTCGAAAGCAAAGGAAGCTAGGGAAGCCCAATAGGCCAAGAATCCCAATGCTTCAGGTATGTTGTATATGATTGAACTATATTCTCATAACTCTGAACCTTCTACTTGGGTGCTTGACACCGGTTGTGGGACTCACTTGTGTAACAATGTGCAGGGCCTGAGAAATAGTAGGAGACTCCGTCATGGGGAGGTTGACTTACGCATGGGTAATGAAGCAAAACTGGCTGCATTGTGCGTGGGTACTTATTCATTAGTTTTGCCAAATGGTTTAGTTTTAGACTTAAAAGATTGTGTTTATGTACATTCTCTAGTAAAGAACATCATTTCAATTTCTTCTTTATGTAATAAAGGCTTTTCATGCCTAATAAGTTGTAATGAATGTTCTATTTATTTCAATGAAATAAAATATGGAGATGGTATTTTGAATAATGGTATCTATGTCTTACAAACTAATAAATAATGTTCAACCTCTAATATATACAACGTTAACTCGAATAATGTCAATGAATCGCTTCTATGGCACAGTCGCTTAGGTCATATCATTGAAACAAGATTAACTAAGCTACATAAGGATGGGTATTTCAAACCCTTCAAATATAAACCTTATGGAACTTGTGAGTCTTGTTTACTTGGTAAAATGACCAAATTACCCTTCAAAGGTAAAGGAAAGCGTGCATCGGAGACATTAGAACTCATACACTCTGATATATGCGGACCAATTTCAGTCACCGCTAGAGGTGGATTCTCCTACTTCATTACCTTTATCAATGATCATTCGCGATATGGGTATGTGTACCTTATGCGGTACAAATCTGAAGCCTTTGAGAAATTCAAAGAATTCAAAGCTGAAGTAGAAAACCAACTTAATAAAAATATTAAGTCACTAAGGTCTAACCGAGGTGGTGAATACTTAAGCAACGAATTTTAAGATTACTTGAGAGAAAATGGCATTGTTTCCTAGTGTACTCCTCCAGGAACTCCACAGTATAATGGGGTCCCCGAAAGAAGAAATCGGACATTATTAGATATGGTCCGATCAATGATGCCAGGCACGGATCTACCTCTTTCATTTTGGGGTCTTGCTTTAAAAATTTCAACACTACTACTAAACCAAGTTCCTTCCAAGACTGTTAGTCAAACACCATATGAGTTATGGTCTGGGAAACGTCCTAGTCTTAGTTATCTAAGAATTTGGGGATGTGACGTATATGTCAAGCTCACACAAACTAACAAATTGGATGATAGGGTAGTTAAATGTAAGTTTGTAGGATATGTCTTGAACTCAAGAGCATACGTGTTCTACATCCCAAATGAACAAAGAACATTTGTCTCACGAAATGCTAAATTTCTAGAGAATGAATTCCTTCTCAAGAAATATAGTGGGAGTAGACTTGACCTCGATAAGGTACGAGAAGAAAAAAACTAACATAGAACTAAACCCCAGGCCCCTCAGAAAGACAGCGACAGAACAACCACAAGGTTATGAACTCAGAAGGTCTGGAAGGGAAAGATATGAGCCTGAAAGATATGGTTTCCATATTGATGAGGAACATGATCAGGTCATTGATAATAATGATCCCAGCAGTTATGACGAAGCAATGCGTGACATTGATTCAGTCAAGTGGCTTGAGGCCATGAAATCAGAAATAGACTCTATGTATCAGAATCAAGTCTGGGACTTGGTAGATGCACCTGAAGGGATAAAACCCATAGGCTGAAAGTGGATTTATAAGCGTAAAACTGATGCAGAAGGCAACATCCAAACCTATTAGGCTAGGTTGGTGGCAAAAGGTTATAGACAAATCCAAGGAATTGACTATGAGGAAACCTTCTCGCCTGTTGCAATGATAAAGTCCATTCAAATTTTACTGGCACTAGCTACACACTTTGATTATGAGATTTGGCAGATGGATGTTAAAACAACTTTCCTTAATGGGAACCTCCTAGAGGAAGTCTATATGACACAAACTGAGGGGTTTGCATCTAAGGATGATCATAATAAAGTATGCAAGCTTAAACGATCCATTTATGGACTCAAGCAAGCCTCCAGAAGTTGGAATATACGATTTGATGAGACAATCAAAGAATTTGACTTCATCAAAAATGTAGATGAGCCTTGTGTTTACAGGAAAAGTAGTGGGACCGCTGTTGTATTTCTTGTATTATATGCCGATGACATATTAATCATCGAGAACGATATCCCAATGATGCAAGCCACCAAGAAATGGTTATCTCAGAATTTCTCCATGAATGATTTGGGAGAAACAGCCTGCATCCTTGGCATTAAGATCTACCGTGATAGATCTAAGAGGTTGTTAGGACTTTCTCAATCTACGTACATAGATAAAGTTTTCAAAAGATTCAAAATGGAAGATTCCAAAAAGGTAATTTACCTATTTGTCATGGAATCAAATTATCTAAGGAGCAATGTCCACATACTCCTTCAGATAGAGAGCGTATGAGTAGGATCCCTTATGCTTCAGCAATAAGATTGATCATGTACGCCATGCTATGTACAAAACCTGATGTCTCTTATACTCTTAGCATAACGAGCAGGTATCAGGCAAATCCTGGTGAGCAACATTGGGCAGCGGTCAAAACAATCCTCAAGTATCTGAGAAGAACTAAGGATGTGCTTTTGACATATGGAGATTTTTTTGAGATGAAAGTCATTGGTTACTGTGATGCGAGCTTTCAGACCGATAGGGATGACATCAGATCGTAAACAGGATATCTATTTACTTTGAATGGCAGTGCTGTCAGTTGGAAAAGCTTAAAGCAGTCAACTACAACGGACTCCACCACCGAAGCCGAGTATATTGCAGCATCTGAGGCAGCTAAATAAGCAGTCTGGATAAAGAAGTTCATCACGGAACTGGAAGTGCTTCCGGCGATAAAGAATGGCATCACGTTGTACTGTGACAACACGGGCGCCATTGCTCAATCAATGGAACCAAGGTCCCACCAGAAATCCAAGCATGTACTCAGGCGATTTCATCTCATCAGGGAGATTATTGAGAGAAAATAAGTTATTATAGAGAAAATACCTACAGAAGATAATCTTGCATATTCTCTAACTAAAGGGCTGACTCAACAAAAGCATGATAGGCACACCCGAGAGTATGGTGTCCAGATTCATACTAGTTGGCTATAGTGCAAGTGGGAGATTGTTAGGGATATGCCTTATACCCAACTTGTGGATAGGCTATATGTACATGTATTTTTAATATTTTCATTAATTAATAAAATGACAATCTTTACTATACGTGTCTTACATAACTTATATGAATCATCAACACTGTAATAAAGCCATTGGAGTAATAAGACGATGGCTTCCACGCCTTATGAGAATCATTACTCTTAAATATTCCTAGTCATAGGTTTGTGAATAATCTGGGCGTTCACAAATCAGATAGACTAGCATGATGATATGATCCGCCCTTAAATGGAGTAGTCGATCTTATAGGCTACTAGCGGAGATCCGTCCGCTTGGTGTATCACATGGATGCATGAGTTGCTCGTGTCCATCGAACTGACCGCCGAAAGTTTTCATATGGAGTGTTTATCCCATGTGTCTTTGAGAACTTTCACGTATCGATTATATGACTAGTCCTTAGACTTGAGGTCTTTACAATCTTATATGTGGATCAAATAACTTTGACATTCTCCTTCCCCGGTTCAAAAGATCCGGTCATAAGGGTATGATTGGGTCATTTATTGAAACATATGAAGTTTGTAAATATACAATAGAGAATCGCCACTCTCTCGGATAATATTTTCTTATAAGAGTAGTATTCCAGTTCGCGGGTTGATATCTGTGATCAGTGCTTGAGACTGTGGCCACAGCGGAAGAATCATGTGAGATTCTTGGGTTAGCAGGATTTATGACACTATCAACATCATACCTTTGACCATATGGGTAGACACTTTCCGTACCCTAGGTCAATAGGTGGGGATACAGTGAGGCGAGAGACTGTATCATATGTAAATAGCATACAGAATGGGTATATATATATTTCCTTCTCATTTGGGGGCCTTGGCATGTTGCTAGATGTCAACCTTGGTCATTGAAATCGAACGACCATCTGATCGGAGGATAATTTATGTTCAATTAAATTATCACGATTCATTCCATATCCAACTTGAGAGGAACCGAAAAGGTCACAGACAACAAAGTCAAAATCAATGGTTAACAGTGCACAGTACATATTTAACAGCATATATGATTGCTATAGGAATTGTTCATAAATGGTTCAATGTGTTTAATTATTGAACAGATCATTTATGAGGTTTCATAGTGGCTTAGGGATTGGTGAATGACGATAGGGGCACTTTGGGAATTGGAATAAATAAAAAAAAATACTATTCACATGAATAGTAACGCGTGAATAGCACCACATGAATAGTAAAAAAAATTTATTTATTTTTGTTATTTGTTTTGAATTCCAATTCGGCTCAAACTTTTATTAGGGTTTTATAATCTCATTAAACCACTAAATTAAGATCCAATGGCTAAGATTAAATTGGCTTTTATCCCACATCGGATTTGTTGTCTTTGGAGCACTATATAAACCCAAAGAATTCTTCACAAATTTTTGCACCAAACCTTTCATATCTTGGGTTTATATAAGTGAGCAACTCTAAAGTTTAAGAGTAAGCCACTGATTTTGAGGATCCTTAAGTCTAATTGACTAGAGGAACCTCGAGTTAAAAGTTTTGAGGTATTTGCCTAGGCTAGCACCAAGGGCAAAATACCCGTGCACTCAAGGCGTAGTCTTGCCATTGAGTTTTGTCTTTGGTGTGTGCATCTTTGGAGACCACACACTTGGGTGGCTCTTTGGAATGTGGAAGAGCTTGCTGAGTTCGAGAAAAGCTTGTAGATTGGAGGGAGGACTGGAGGAGTCTACGGTTCAAGTAAGTCTTTTTTCTTTCTTTATTTTTATTAGAGTTCTTATGATAGTTAGCATGTTTAGGTTTATGTTCTTTGCATGTTTTATGAGTTTTATGCTTAGAATATATTGTAACATGCCTAGGTTTGTAGAACAATCAAAACAAATGGGTCTTGGGCAAAGGGAAAGCGGCATCATAATTTTTAATTTTCCGCTGCGCACTCGCAGCCGCTTCCCAACTGGTTCCGATTGACGTTGGTGTACCATCTATTAGGAAATTTTTCATGACTCGTTCAGTGTCTTATCAAATAAACACCTACATGTCTATACGAGTCTCCCGAGACTCATGGTTCACTGAGATAAACCATCGGACCATGTCACGATATACGACATGTACTGGGCTTAGTGGATTTTACTAACCGACCTGTGTTAGAAAATCTTGACTAGAAACTTTATTTAAGGATATACAACTAATAGTGCGCTTCCCAATGTCAATTATAAACTACGTTATAACTGCGCACTATATTGTAAATCCTAGGGTTTTTATCTAATATACACGTATCACTGAACCAGATTCAGTTTCGATCTAATCGTAATTAGATACCGAATCACAAATAGATCGAATAAGCGTATAAAAGACAAGGGTGCTACCGTTAAATTAGTAATATTATAAAAAATACAATTGCTCGTGTTTATGAATCGGACATAAATACGATCCGGATTGGCACTCTGAGCACCAACCCTAACAATTTCTCCCACTTGATCTTGTGTCAATCCATGGTATCTTATATACATCTTAATGTGTATCGTATACTCATGGCCCTCAAGAGCTCACTAGCACTCAAGAGGTAGGCAACAACAAGTAAGCTTGCTTTACAAATCGAGTCTGTCCAACAAATCCAACTGTTTTCCTTAACCAGCATCATTCATATTATGCAGAATCAAAATTCTACATGAATATGACTCATATGATATATCAGTATTGTGCTATAGCTACTGAGTTGTCTAATGTATTTAGAGATCAAATCCAAATACTATAAGACTACCACCTGCTGAGTTGTCTAAGTATATATAGATCAAATCCAAAATACTATAAGACAACCACAAGCACAAAACTAATATGAAAACGTCTAATTTATGAGGTCACTATGCAACTTCATAAATCAATACTTTATAAGTTGCAACTGATTACACTTATACAGTAGAATCAATAGTTACACTCCCACTACATCTTTTCTGACTTTATATGACATAGACCATCTAATGTCATAATTAGAATCAAAACTAATCTGACCTTATGGTGGCTGACTAAATTCTCCATGATTATGAAACTCATTCTTAATATCTCAAAGATCACAAAGAACGTGTTTCAAGATCCATCAAATGGTCTGCAGTATATCAAAATAACTCGTAACAATTACGATTAAACTTATATCTACAATCGTACATAATACAGTATTCATTACTCCATCATCCTATGATGTAAAAGATTGACTAGACATTCCAATCAATCTTTCTTTAGACAAATGAATCATCCTTTACGAAATATGAATACTATATAAATAAAAGACACGTTAACTGTCAAACAGTTACACTAACTGTCATACATATAGTCATGTTGTGTCATTTATTAGATCATATCTAATATGCGACTAATTGGAGTTTCTCGTAAGTCTCTCAATTTTATAGTTAATATAAAACTTAAATAAAATATAACAGAAACTACTCCCACTATAAACACAGAGAAAAGAAGACTTAATAAATAATACTAGAAAGAAATTTGTACACTCCCACTGACCTTACTGATAAATATGTATTCTCTATACTTTGATAAAACTAGACAATCTGACTGATATCAAAGTCAGAGAACACGAATTTCCAGAAAGCTCATCTGAGTCTACAATAGGCTCCATAAGGTAGTATATCAAATTGTGACCTTAGCAAAATATAAACTGTATGGCCATTCTAGAATGAACTCTTCAAATTAAGAAATCGCGACGGATCTCTCATTCGAAGAAATCACTCAAGAATGCCACTTTGCATTTTATAGCCAAAATACAGTTCAATATCAACATTAACCAATATTTCTTTAATTGTTCAATCAGTGCGACAAGAAATAAGCTTCCTCAGAATCTACAATAGACTACTGAATAAAACCTTTCTCACTGTCATACTATAAAGGTCAAACCTTTTATCAAGCTCACTTTGTTTTTGCTGTGAAAATAATTTGCACATTTTTATGAACTATTCATAACGAAAGCCTAATCAAGTTCAAAACTTGATCATCGTAAGCCAGGAACAATCTTAGATCTATGGTTCAATGCTAAGTTCCAGAATCGATATCAAATATCGCTCCCACTAGAAGTTTTAGAATAATTTTCTTCAATAAGAAAACAACAGAATCATTAAGTATCAGATACTTTGTAAATGATTCAGACATCCTATAGGACTTATACGGAAGTTGTCTAAGGGTCTTTTCATCTTATTAATTATGTAGTTCCATTACAATTCTGTTGGTTTCTATTACCAAACCCCAAGATCAACAAGAGCAAACAAAATATAAATACAAAGAAAATGAATGAATTAATTGAAGTATGGCGGAATCATACTCACAAAATCGGAATGCGGATGCGTTGATGAAATGAAAACTTCTCCTTTGTGCAGTGATGAATTCGGCCAAGGTGGAAAGTGCAGCTCCAAGCTTTGTTTGATCCTCCCAAGCTCAGGATTAGTTTCCCATAATACCTTTGTATGATCCCTTGAAGGTGCTAGCCTTTGTTGTGATTTTGAATGCACAACATCTTCAAATCTTGCCACAAAAATTGAAGAAATGGAGAGCCCAAAACTGCATGTAGTTTCGGCAATCTGAGAGAGAGAGGAGTTCGATGATTTTTGTTACAAAAAATCAATTTATATTTATGCCATAATATTTATTAAATTAATAATAAACTTATGACACAAATCATGCAATGGCTTAGAGTGTCAAACACTCAATTTCCATGCAAAACCATTGAGTGCATTGTACACTATCTCCATGCAATGCATTAGAGTTAAATATACATAATATGACATGTGTCATGTGGGCCCCACACGTTTCCAAATGAAAGTGGGCCCACGTGCACTCTCGCGTTCGGGTTCGATATTTCCGAAATACCGAACTTACGTCGCGACGTTAATAAAATCGAATTTAAATAAATAATTGCGCCTAGCGAAATTTTATTTACGTCGCTAACGAATTAATTCTAAATTAACTCGTTTGCCCGAATTAAAATCTAATTTTAATTTCGCGTCGAAATCGAATTTCGATTATTATATCGAATATAATAATTTTACGATTAATTCCAAATTAATCGTTCTCTCTCTATGTATAGTACTTTATCCAAGATAAAGTCTCTCTCCGTAATTAATCCAAGATTAATCGAGTTTGAATCATACGTCATTGGTGAATCTTCGGGAAGCGACCCAAGAGATCTCCGGATATGTTGGCAGTAAATACGGTCGTCGGATTATCCGAACACGTACGTACCTCGTACTACGTTTTTACCGATTCACAAGACAAGGTTGGCTTCTAGCAAAGCGCCATGCCTACCCAATTCTCCAGAAATATTCTTATAGGAATATAAGATCTATATCAAGCGTAGTATATACAGTAGTATTGCGTATATCGAACCAGTATCGGATGATCACATGTTAGGCCTGGGGCTGGAAATGTGTCTGCCCCGTACGAAACATATATCGGACATCAAGCAACTAGTCTCTTTAAATCGGACAATCCTGACCTGGTCATATTGTCCTCGACGGTTGCAACCTTTTATAGAGTACTAGTTCTGTGTCCTGCGTGATCATCACCTCCATATGTCTGAAGTGATACTTCCATCTCGACATCACATCCAGTACACTACGATTCTCGATAAACCCAGAAGAGGTGTACACAGAACCGGTTAAGGTCCCCAACCACCAAAACCAAAGTTTACCGATTGCCGCAAGTACTAGCGATGTAAGTCTCAGGTTAAGACCATATACACCTACCCTGATGCGGCCTCCCATAGACACGCAGACATACTACCAATGGGATTCCGCGGGGTCTATCCAGAGCGAAGCTGTTTTCCGTACCATCGGTAAAAACACACCCTCCTATCGCACTTGCATAAGTATCCAATACTTAAATATATGAGAACTATGCCGTTGTGCCCTCACAACGTGCACAAGCGCAATACTAGTCTATTCCGCATTATCGATGTCCGATCTCGATAATACTCCGACTAGGGATATTTAATGATTAAACCTTTATGGATTGATACTGTCTCATATCATCTCAATCCGGTATTAATCATATGGACTTTCGCCATTTATATATCAAAGTAAATAATATTACAAAACGGCAAAAGGCAATTTCATTATTACATAGTTAATTTTGTACAATAATACAATATCATTTACAAACAGTGACGCTATGGGACATAATGTCTAACAATCTCCCACTTGGCTATAGCCAGTCACTCAAGCATCTAATACCCGAACTATGTATGTGTCGTTCAAAAACTTGCTGAAGAACAGCCTTCGTCAGCGGATCTGCAATGTTGTCATCTGATGTGACCTTCTCGACCTTTACATCGCCACGATGTATAATCTCCCGAATCAGATGGTAACGTCAAAGAACATGCTTGGACCGTTGATGAGACCTTGGTTCCTTAGCTGTGCTATAGCCCCGTTATTGTCACAATACAATGGAACGGGCTCAGCTGCTAACGGAACTACTCCTAATCCGATTAGGAACTTTCGGATCCAAACTGCCTCCTTTGCTGCTTCAGATGCAGCGATGTACTCCGCTTCTGTTGTTGAATCGGCAACAGTATCTTGCTTGGAAGATTTCCAGCTCACTGCTCCGTTATTCAAACAAAAAATGTACCCGGATTGCGACTTGTAGTCATCCTTGTCGGTTTGGAAACTTGCATCGGTATACCCAGATACCGCAAGTTCTCCACCTCCATAAATTAAGAAAGCATCCTTAGTTCGTTTAAGATACTTAAGGATATTCTTAACTGCTATCCAGTGACCTTCACCTGGATCGGCCTGATAGCGACTGCACATGCTCAAAGCATATGAGACATCAGGTCGTGTACATATCATGGCATACATGATCGATCCGACTGCCGAGGCGAACGGTATCCGACTCATGTTGTCTCTCTCTTCCTGAGTCTTAGGACACATGTCCTTAGACAGAGAGGGTACCACGTACCATTGGAACCAATCCCCTCTTGGATTGTTCCATGTTGAATCGCTTCAACACTTATCAATGTATGTACTCTGGGAGAGTCCAAGCCTTTCTAGATCTATCCTGGTAGATCTTTATTCCAAGAATAAAGGCTGCTTCTCCCAGATCTTTCATGGAGAATTTTAATGAAAGCCAAGCTTTCACCGACGTTAGCATGGGAATGTCATTGCCTATAAGCAATACGTCGTCGACATAAAGGACAATAAAAGTAAGTGCTCTCCCACTAACCTTCTTGTATACACAAGGGTCATCTGCGTTTTGCACGAAATCATATTCTTTTATGATCTCATCAAAACGCTGATTCCATGACCGTGATGCTTGCTTCAATCCATAAATGGATCGATTTAACTTACAAACCTTGTTTGCAAGTCTAGGTACGATAAAACCGTCAGGCTGTTGCATATAAACATCCTCCAAAAGGTTTCCGTTAAGGAAAGCGGTTTTAACGTCCATCTGCCATATCTCGTAATCGAAATATGCAGCTATTGCAAGCATTATCCGAATGTTTAATCATGGCAACGGGTGAGAAGGTTTCGTCATAATCAATACCATATTGTTGACGATACCCCTTCGCTACAAGCCTAGCTTTGTACGTTTGTACGTTGCCATCAATGTCGGTCTTTTTCTTGAAGATCCATCTGCATCCAATAGGCTTTACGCCTTCTGGTGCATCAACCAGTGTCCAAACTTGGTTGGCGTACATGGAATCCATCTCGGACTTCATGGCTTCTTGCCATAAAGCGGAATCGATATTTTGTATCGCTTCCTCATACGTAGCCGGCTCATTATCCTCAATAAGATTAATATCTACATGAGGTGAGATCAGGAACCCATACCTCTCAGTACTGTTCTGACTCTCTCCGACCTACGCGGTCCTTGTGTATGTGAAGTTTGTGGTACAGACTCATCCCGGACGGTCTGTTCTTGTTCCGTCGTTGATTCATTGCCAGGAACAGTATCACTACGATCTTCATCGAGTTCTACTTTCCTCCCACTTACCACTGCATTTTATAAAATCCTTCTCAAGGAAAAATGCTTGTAGAGCAACAAATACTTTGTTCTCTTGTGGGTGATAGAAGTAATATCCTTTGGTTTCCCTAGGATATCCTACGAAAAGGCATTTATCATATTTGGGTTCAAGTTTGGTACCTTCCAAACGTTTAACATATGCCCAGCATCCCCAAATCTTCAGGAAAGAGAAACCTGGTTTCCTTCTGTCCATATCTCATATGGAGTCTGTTCAACAGACTTCGACGGTACCTTATTCAAAATAAGTATAGCACTGTTTAATGCGTATCCCCAGAAGGATATTGGTAGCTCAGTGCGACTCATCATTGACCTTACCATGTCCAACAAGGTGCGGTTTCTCTCGTTCGGACACACCGTTTAATTGCGGTGTTCCAGGAGGAGTCCACTGTGAAAGAATACCATATTCTTTCAAGTAATCTTGAAACTCATAACTTAAGTATTCGCCACCACGGTCTGACCGTAATGTCTTAATACTCTTCCCTGTTTGTTTCTCCACTTCGTGTCGAAACTCTTTGAATTTCTCAAAAGTTTCCGACTTGTGTCTCATAAGATACACATAACCGTAACGAGATGCATCATCTGTGAAGGTTACGAAGTAGTGAAATCCACCTCTAGCCTGGCTAGACATGGGCCCGCATACGTCAGTATGAACGAGAGCCAACAGTTCTGTGGCACGTTCACCTTTACCGCTAAAAGGTGATTTAGGCATTTTGCCTAAAAGACAAGATTCGCAGACGTTATATGAATTGGGATCAATTCGTCCAAGTACCCACTCTTCGAAAGTGTGGATATGCGAGTCTTGTGATGTGTCCTAGACGACAATGCCACATATAAGCTTCATCTTTTAGATTACTCCTTTTGAGCCTTTTGTTTGTCATTTTAGGAGATTCATTTATATTCAAAATATAAAGACCGTTATTTGCAACAGCTGTGCAAATTTCTGCATCATTTTTATATAAATAACACCCAGTGTTTCTAAATACAAAAGTGTAACCCTGCTGGTTAACAAGGATACAGATATAATATTCCTAGTTAAACTAGGTACAAAATAACAGTTCAAAAGTTTAAGTACATGCCCTGAGGGCAGTTCTAAAACAAAAGTCCCTACGGCCAAAACAGCAACTGGTGTTCCGTTTCCGACCCGTAGATCCATCTCCCCCGATGCCAGCACCCTGCTATCCTGCAGATCCTGCACATCAGTACAAATATGAGCACCACAACCAGAATCAAAAATCCAATTTTTAAAACTAGAAGTATTCATATTTATCTCAATAACAAACATACCAGAGGCGATAGCCTTGCCAGCCTTGATATCCTCCCTCTGCCCTTTGCCCATTCGGCAGTCACGTTTCCAGTGACCCTCTTGCCGCAGTTGAGGCAGATGTCGCGAGATTTGTCCTTGGCTTCCTAGAAGCCACTGTCAACTTGCCATTGCCCTTGTTCTTGAACTTCTTCTTCCTCGCACCTCCAATTGCCTTGGGCCCAGCCCTTGGCGCATGAGAGGTCGATGCATAATGCGCCTCGCGCTTGCTCCCCTTTAGGAGTTCCTTTTCGGACTCCTTCAGCACGGACAACAACTCTCCAAGAGTGTCGTCAGTGTCCATCAACTTATAGTTGATGATGATTTGTTTCCAAGTATCGGGTAGCGATTGTAATAGCATATCAATCGTCAACTCTGCCTCCAAGACAATGCCCATCTTGGCTAACTCATCTATGTCAGCGATCATTTGAGTCCCGTGGGCCTCAACTGATGCGCCGTCTGTCATCCGGGAGCGGAAGAGTTCCTTACTAACTAGCTCATACCTCTCCATCCGCTTGTTGGTGCGGTGGAGATCACGCAATCTTGCCATCATGTTATAGGGATCCAAGTCCCTGTTCTGGCGTCTGAAATGGGTCATTGCAGCTAGCATAACTGACTGAGCTAGGTCACAATCGTCACTATGAGTCTTCCATAACTCTAGCTCCAGTGGCTCAGTGGGTTTTAGGCGGGAGAGGTCTCTGAATAGTATACACAGCACCCTCTCAGCCCCAAGCACTATCTTGAGGTTCATTTCCCAGTCGGCAAAGTTTGTCCCTTTGAAGACATTATCGCCCATGATTATGTCGCGGACATTACCCTTGCCAGTCATCTTGACAACTATAGTCCAACTATAAAGTCAACGATGTTATGGGTACAGTCAAACTGTTACAAGCAAAATAACAATATATTAGTCCAACTAATTATTAAAATATTGACGAAATAATTTTGAAAGACGCGTAAGGCTAAGTATCTGAACGAAATTGCAAATTCAATAATAGCCTCCCACTATTTTCTTCAAGTCTCTAACCCTCTTGTGGAGAACTCGGGAAATCGCATTTCCTAGTGGGCTAGGATCCCGTTAATAACACACAACCTTGACTTTGGCCAATAAAAGTTGTATGCTATTTAACTTAGGTAGATCTCTATGATCAATTGGATCTCATCCAATTCCTAGATCCGGTTAGGTGGACATCCAAGTCCCAAACATATATAATGTCAATGTATCCATTACATTTTCCTAACCTATCCCATCCTCCGAATCATCTAGGCCTTGGCTTTGGCCAAAAACAAACCTAATGATTCCAGTTAAGCGGGACCCATTGACGAGGAAAGTTTCGTAATCAATGTCATTGGACAAAAAGTGATCTTGACTTTGGCCAATAAAAATCACGATTTGGACAAGACACCGATATGCAACAAAACTCTCATGATTCAAGTACATCCTTGATTGACAAAGGTCTTGACTTTGGCCAAACAAACCAATGCCAACTTCGGATCTTGAACAAGAATCATTCAATGGAAGGAAAATCGCTTAATATTGTTTGAGGGATTTTTCGCGTAATTGGCAACCAATTAATTTATCTTTGTTAGGTCTCATCATCATACACCCTTAAGCATGCTTCTAAAACATCATAAAGCGCGTAAAGTAAAAGTAATAGCGATATACGGATGGATATGAACAAAAACTTGTTCCTAGAACAAATCACTCCCTTTCCTCTCCCCCCGCTAGCACTATTCTACTCTTACCCAATTACATAATACAATAAGAGAAACCTCATTTACATTGAGGGAATTAGGTGAGAAGAGAATACAAAGAGACAATAAGAGAAGGCTGGACACGCAGGTCCAATTTATAAATTCTAAATTTACAATAATTTCTAAAATTACCCTTCCCTTCTAATATCCATCCGATATACACTATTCATACATCACATCACATCCCATTCATTCATTCAAGGCATGTTATACAACCAATCAAATCCAATTAATTAGTCTTTAATTAGGTGACAATACAATGTTCAAACAATTGTTTGCATTTGCGCGAGTCCAACTCAATTTGAGAATAAATACTTATAGTATGAATTCACGAATTATATCGAACTACTCGTTAAATCCAATTTAAGTCGTATTCAATACTAATCCTATTATTTAATTCTAAATTAAATATTTACACTTTTATGTGCTTTTATAACTTAGATTCCAAATCTAATACAATCGGGTCTCAAAGCCCAACTAACATCTAATGTCCGTTTAATTAAAGTCCGATGGGCTTTCAATTGATTTCTTTAGGCTTGGGTTTTGGTCAATGTATGGGTCAAACCCAATTACCAAGCCCAATAAGGAATCACCCTCATATGCCATAAAATCAATATCAAGCCCATAAGGCCCAATTAAACATAAAGCCCATTTATTATATTTGGGCTTAAATGGTGTGATTTAGGCCCATTTTGGATCCAATCCAATGGTCCAAATCTACTTGGCCCAACCAAGCCCATTATGTCCAAATAATATTTTAGGCCCAATTCAAAATTAAGCCCAACTAACCAAATTTTAAATTCCAAATTTTATAACTTATTAATTAAAGTGTATTATCATGATTAATTCTTTAAATCAATATTCCCAAAATATCAAATTAATCCATTAATCATATTTTTATCTTAAATATATGTCCAACATTATTTAATCAAAAAATCAAGTCCCTAATCCTCCTCCATCATTCGGCCAAGGTGATTAAAATGGTTCCGATTTCGTTTTCAATCCAATCGAGTTACAAATCATCATTCCATATTGTTTCAAGTCATCTAATGTCTTAAAATTAAAAAATCATCTAGTCCATATGCTTGCATGTATTCGGCCAAGCCTCATTTGGGTTGGAAAAATTAATCCAATTTATTTTCATGAAATTGATGATGTATAATCTAAATAACATACATCTAAGCATATTAATCAAGCAAACTCATCAAATCATGCTTCATACAATTTTCCCCAAATAAATCCTAATATATTGCATGCTCTTTAAGCTCAATGATACCATTGTTGGTTTCTATTACCAAACCCCAAGATCAACAAGAGCAAACAAAAATATATAAATGATGAAAATAATTGAAGTATGGCGGAATCATACTCACAAAAATCGAATGCGGATGCGTTGATGAAATGAAAACTTCTCCTTTGTGCAGTGATGAATTCGGCCAAGGTGGAAAGTGCAGCTCCAAGCTTTGTTTGATCCTCCCAAGCTCAAGGATTAGTTTCCCATAACACCTTGTATGATCCCTTGAAGGTGCTAGCCTTTGTTGTGATTTTGAATGCACAACTTCTTCAAATCTTGCCACAAAAATTGAAGAAATGGAGAGCCCAAAACTGCATGTAGTTTCGGCAATGTGAGAGAGAGAGAGTTCGATGATTTTTGTTACAAAAAATCAATTTATATTTATGCCATAATATTTATTAAATTAATAATAAACTTATGACACAAATCATGCAATGGCTTAGAGTGTCAAACACTCATTTCCATGCAAAACCATTGAGTGCATTGTACACTATCTCCATGCAATGATTAGAGTTAAATAATGCATATATGACATGTGTCATGTGGGCCCCACACGTTTCCAAATGAAAGTGGGCCCACGTGCACTCACGCGCGTTCGGGTTCGATATTTCCGAAAAACCGAACTTACGTCGCGACGTTAATTAAATCGAATTTAAATAAATAATTGCGCCTAGCGAAATTATTATTTACGTCGCTAACGAATTAATTCTAAATTAACTCGTTTGCCCGAATTAAAATCTAATTTTAATTTCGCGTCGAAATCGAATTTCGATTATTATATCGAATATAATAATTTTACGATTAATTCCAAATTAATCGTTCTCTCTCTATGTATAGTACTTTATCCAAGATAAAGTCTCTCCGTAATTAATCCAAGATTAATCGAGTTTGAATCATACGTCATTGGTGAATCTTCGGGAAGCGACCCAAGAGATCTCCGGATATGTTGGCAGTAAATACGGTCGTCGGATTATCCGAACACGTACGTACCTCGTACTACGTTTTTACCGATTCACAAGACAAGGTTGGCTTCTAGCAAAGCGCCATGCCTACCCAATTCTCCAGAAATATTCTTATAGGAATATAAGATCTATATCAAGCGTAGTATACCGTAGTATTGCGTATATCGAACCAGTATCGGATGATCACATGTTAGGCCTGGGGCTGGAAATGTGTCTGCCCCGTACGAAACATATATCGGACATCAAGCAACTAGTCTTCTTTAAATCGGACATCCTGACCTGGTCATATTGTCCCGACGGTTGCAACCTTTTATAGAGTACTAGTTCTGTGTCCTGCGTGATCATCACCTCCATATGTCTGAAGTGATACTTCCATCTCGACATCACATCCAGTACACTACGATTCTCGATAAACCCAGAAGAGGTGTACACAGAACCGGTTAAGGTCCCCAACCACCAAAACCAAAGTTTACCGATTGTCGCAAGTACTAGCGATGTAAGTCTCAGGTTAAGACCATATACACCTACCCTGATGCGGCCTCCCATAGACACGCAGACATACTACCAATGGGATTCCGCGGGGTCTATCCAGAGCGAAGCTGTTTTCCGTACCATCGGTAAAACACAACCTCCTATCGCACTTGCATAAGTATCCAATACTTAAATATATGAGAACTATGCCGTTGTGCCCTCACAACGTGCACAAGCGCAATACTAGTCTATTCCGCATTATCGATGTCCGATCTCGATAATACTCCGACTAGGGATATTTAATGATTAAACCTTTATGGATTGATACTGTCTCATATCATCTCAATCCGGTATTATCATATGGACTTTCGCCATTTATATATCAAAGTAAATAATATTACAAAACGGCAAAAGGCAATTTCATTATCACATAGTTAATTTTGTACAATAATACAATATCATTTACAAACAGTGACGCTATGGGATAATGTCTAACAATTCATCACTCCAAACATTTGACTTCATAAGTCAAAAATCTTCTTCTGCAATCGTAAAACAATCCAATGTTAACTACCAAGTAACAAAACAAATTCCATTACTTAAGATCGTGAAAAGATATTCTATCAAATAGAATACAATATAATTAATAAATAAATGATAAACCTTTCACTCGTACCTCCGAGGCACCAAGTACTTTCATTTTTTATAACCATTAAACAAAGGAAAGATTCAAATCTCAAACTTTTTCAAGATTCGAATTTTCTACCAAGACATAATCATATATGTACTGTAAATCGAATGGAACCTTAATTAAATGATGAATTATTGTTACTAGAGGATAACCCCAAGAGTATTGAAAAATGATGTGGTAATACTAAATACCAACGAATCAAATCATATAGATTCGATTACTCCCACTGACCAATTCCTCACAATGGAATCATGAATTTTAATATTGAGTAAGAACCACATTCATTAAATAACTTTAGACTAATTGCCTTAAATTCATGGTGTGATAAAATCAAACATCTTCGAAAACTCAAAGACGCGCAATGAATTTTAAAGACAAAGTTTTCAACACTTCAAATATAATATCTTTGAACTATTCAAAATATTCTATCCACATTTCATCAGAAAACATATTGAAAGTTCTCGAACCATTCAAGACGTCCAATATATTCTTTTGGAAACTTGCAACTAAGTCATGACAAATCATTAACTAAGTCACGGAGTATAGAAAAATATCTAAGGCAATTTCTAATTAATTAAACTTCACACATCCAATGTATTAGTTTAATAAATCTGTGGTCCAATTACGATCCTTGGTTAAATGAGATTTAATCACATCCTAAATACAATATTCATTAAATGGATAAAGATGTGTGGTGTGATCTCATATCACACCATCTTTTACCATAAGGAACAAGCATCCAATGTTTCTGTGATAAAAACTCATAAATCACGGTTCTCAGTTATTTATTTTACCGAATATTTTTCTTAATGTTTATCTTTTCATTAATGACACAACTAGTCATCTTAAAACATGTAGCAACTGTTTATACAGAACAAGTAACTATCCAATAGTCACAAGTTTTGATATCAAATATCAAAACAGTTATTAAACATTATTTTAAATAACTAGATGGGAGATCTGTTATCCAATACTTATAATTGTCATATTGTAAGAATCAATATTCTCAATACATAACTATAATATCTCTTTTCTTAAGCTTTATAATTTGAATTCAATAATTCACACAATTGCAAATAATCGATTAGCAAACTGTGTCAGACACGTGACTTCTAAAAGTCACAAAAGCCAAGAAACATCATTATAAGACAAACAAATACTAAAGAGGTTTTCTTAATGCCAGTTAAGAATCTCGAGATATGAACTATTCAAGTCTATTCTTACTACATAAGAAAAAATTCTAACTAGAATAATATCCTAAACACATATATCTTTTTAGATTACCTAATCGCGACTTAGAAACTAAGTCATAAACCATCTTGATTTTCAAGAAAATCGGAACAACAGTTCCTGATGGTTTCAACTAATCTAACAATATCTAAGTTTACTATCTTTTTAGAACCTATTCTAGAAATTCCCAACCATAAGTAAAGTCAGAAAATCTATATATTCAAGTAATATACATGCAGTGGATTAGAAGTGTAAATCTATAAACAATATAGAATATAAGGAAAACAAAAGCAGTAAATTCCAAAAAATTACACACTGTCTGAGTTATGGATTTTAAACCCAGCAGTGTCTCCCACTACTTTACATAATACCGTAATCCCCAACGGACAACATGAATTTGATAATTGAATCAAATTCCATAGTAAGAGTAGGATCCCATAAATATATTTCAACTCACAGCTTTGGCACGATCTCGCCTACGTATATTCATTAGGTAGAAAACTCTTTGTCAATCACTCACCAGTGACTCCTGATTTTGGTCCTGCCCGTTTCTCGCTGTGACAGCTTTGGCACATTCACAGGGAGGCGTATCAAGGATACACTTGTCAATGACAGACGCAAGCTATCGGTGTAGTCTTGACAGCTTTGGCACGTTCAAGATTTACACTTTCACTTAAATTTGCCCAGTATCAATATACAACCGGTATGAATAATAATCATATAACTACACCCTCAGAGTTTTGGCACGATCTCATATGCACTTATAGAAAATACACATAAACCGTACTGAGAAGACGGACCAAGAAACCTGTATCCAATACCCGTTACTTTACAACTATATTTAAAAGCGGGATTTTCCTATGGAAATTTTACTCTACATCCAATGCAGAATTTTAATCTAAATTATTTTCTAAATATTTCAATTCTACTTTAGAAAACATAACACAATTTAACGATTAAATTTCCGTTATATTTTCCGTTAACGTAAAACCGAAAAGTAAAGAAACATATATAGATTACAAGCATGTGCGAACATTAAAATTGGATTAAATATCAAATATCAAGCATGAGTAATGTAATGGATGAAGCATCAGACCCGCTCTGATACCATTTTTGTTGGGGTTTTGCGGCAATGGGGCGCAGCGGAAGCGCGGTTCGGGCGAAATCGTATTTTAAAACTTTTTCAAAATATCGAATAAATTATTCAATATCTAATATGAATAATTTATTCATATTTCACCAAAACCTATTTATTCAATATAAAATATTGACATAAACTTAGTTGAAAACTCATGAAACTTTTACGAAAACCGATTTTCCGCAAAATGACGTAAAAACATTTTTGACCGAACCGACTACCCAACACTTATAGTGTTAGGGCAGTTCATGGGCTGCCCGAACAGTGATAGATTTACTATTTGGACAGCCGTTACCCGATTGGCTCAAAATCCACCCGGTAACGCCGTTTTGGTCCATTTTCACTTATTTCAAGTCGGAAATACTTTCTGACAATTATTCCAACTCCCAAAACACATCTGAAACATTCATAAGACAACAATTTCATCACAAAATCAGATTAATTTCCAGGTCAAAATAGAAAACGAAATTGGCCAAAAGTTCATGCTTTAATCGTACAATTTCAAGACAAAATCAATTAAACTCAACACCAAATGAGTCCAAATGAACAACTCTAGAAAAATTCTAGGCTATCTTAGAGTGGATCAACAACTCTAGAATGGTAACAATTCATCACATGAAAATTTGGATACAAATTACACTAATTTTTACCAAAATCTACCTCACACATGCATTATATCTTCCAATTCATCCACCCAAGCCAAAAGCCCCAAATTTTCAGATTTGTAAGAACCCTAGAACTATTCTATTTCATCAAGAAATAAGAAATCAAATTTCTAAGCTTATGGTTTAGTGGATTACCTTTAATCTCTTGAAAACTCAAACCTTTTCTTGAAAATTCTTCAAATCTTCATGGAATCATCAAACAAAATTTAAATCCATTTTCTTTGAGAGAGTTTCGGCTATGGAGAAGATGAACAAGAGAGATATAAATAATTTTTCCCTTTTTATAATATGTTGACCGAATTCGGAGGCTTAGGGGGCATTTTTATCATTTCTTTATTTAACAAATTAAATTAATAATTAACCTTTAAAGTGGCCAATCAAATTGTCCCACATTTAGGTTAATAATTGTATGCCATGTGTCCAAATTATGAATCATTATTTGTCATAGCAATTATGAAAAAAGGATAAGATTTATAATTTTTCAATTATTTAATTATTTAACAAATAAATAAATAATTAATTAAATAACAAGCATATATGCATTTTTATTTACATTAAATAACAAATACATATATTTATGGCATGTGTCAAAATCTCATTTGACGAATAATTAATGTGTATCTAATCGTATTATGTATCAAATACAAATACACAATAATTATTAGCGGACAAAATCCCCTAATACATGTGTTATCGTTTAACCGATTAAACGATCTAGATTAACTCATTTAACCCATTGAAGTATTATGAATAATCCGTATTATTCATATCGCGTTGCCCAAGTACTCAACGAGTACACTTCATATTGCTGGACTTTATAAGTTTAGGTTTATCCGTCACGAAATCTAATTTTGTGTCCATAATCCACCCACTCATGGATTATGATGACCACAGATAATCTCGCTAAACTATGCAAGCCGAGGTCATAGCATACGTATAATCCCTCCGTCACAGGCTATCCGTATTATACCTGGGATATAGATCAGAACGTCAAATCTGTTCCATATAATACAGTCGACTTTCAATTTACGATCTCTAAATAACACTCAGAACTGATTCTGAAGTTATACCACGACCATGGATTTACTAGATCGCAAACGCGTGTTGGATGCCTATGCTCTGTACACAGGACTGACGAATCCTATCTTCATATGCACAGGATATCATGAGCATCATTCCACACCCAACGAACAGGTGGAGGTCTGATCATGACAAGATCGTTGATGTGATTGCCATCAAAGTGTGGAGGATAGCTCATATATCCACAGTGGTATCTCAAGTCGAATGACCACCATGCTCGCTCAACTTGGGCAGGTTCCTATTGACGTTGGTGTACCATCTATTTGGAAACCTTCCATGAGTCGTTCAGTGTCTTATCAAATAAACAACTACATGTCTATACGAGTCTCCCGAGACTCATAATTCATTGGGATAAACCATCGGACCAAGTCACGATATACGACATGTACTGGTCTTAGCGGATTTTACTAACCGACCTGTGTTAGCAAATCTTGACCAGGAACTTTATTTAAGGATATACAACTAATAGTGCGGTTCCCAATGTCAATTACAAACTATGTTGTAACTGTGCACTATACTGTAAATCCTAAGGTCTTTGTCTAATATACACGTATCACTGAACCAGATTCAGTTTCGCAATTAGATCGAATAATCGTATAAAAGACAATGGTGCTACCGTTAAATTAGTGATATTATGGAAAATATAATTGCTCGTGTTTATGAATCAGACATAAATACGATCCGAATTGGCACTCCGAGCACCAACCCTAACAGTTATAGATTAGCAACTGAATTACTAAAGGAAATATTTAGTAAATATATAAAGAAAGATGAGTTTTACTCTTAATGGAGTTAAGAAAGTGAAAAGAACTCCACCTATGTGAGCATGAGAAGTGGTTCGCTTCTAAAAAAGTGTATAAGATTGATCTTTGTAAATATTTTACTAAAAGGATAGATCACATGGCCGTAAAAAGTACCGATTGATGTACGAGAACTTTTGAAAATCAATTATTATTGTCTGTGAACTGTATCTTTCGGAGTTAATATTTAAATTCGAGGTTCAATCCTATAGTCAACCTAAATTTTGTTAATATTTTAGAGTACTGGTTGTAGCTAAATGTTCAAGTTGAAAAACACATTTATTTATGCATTATAACATAAATTGATTTCTAGATTGATAAATTAACCAAGTGAGTGATTTTTGTTGAATTTGGATATAAATATATATATACATTCAATAAAAGATGGTTAATTTATCAATGTAAGATGTTATATGATATGACATGTTGGTTCGGTTATTACCCTACGCTGACGCATCAGGGATCAACCTTACATTGATTAACGAAATTCAAAGGCAAAGGTTAATCGAAATAAAAATGAAATTTAAAGGAAAAGATATCATCTGGAACGAAAAAGACATTATGTCTTACATTGTCGTGACAATGAGAGTCAGAAACATAAAGATCAATTCTGACTAATATTGTCGCGCCAATGGTTACTCTCTGGCCAATTGGCGCGACAATGAGATGCTGATATCCTTAGCGTGACAATATGAAGCCTGTGCATATTGAGCGACAATGAGACAGTGGTTGAGAAAAACATGACTAAAATGTTTGTCTTTTGGAGACAAATCTTGATTTCCAATATATAGAGCACGAAAATGATTCATTAAATATAACAATTTTCATATAAATAGTTCTCAAGTAGAGATTTAATAAGTGTTATGTTGCATCTCTAAGTTTTATTGTATCTTAGAGTGTATTTGTCCTGCAACTATTACAATACATAGTGGAGATAAATATTACTTTAAGAAAGTGTCATACACGCCTCAAAATTATGTTATGCAATGCATTCCCCAACTTCTATTAGATCACTTATGACAGAATATTAAAAAAAAAAAAAAAAAAAGAGCTTAACACATAACACTGAATCTAAATTCATATTTTTAATCTATTTCTAACGTTAAATTAAAGTGGATTGATGTTTTCTTCAGATTGGAGGGTGAAATATTAATTTTTTTCCTTAAAAAATAAAAAAATAATAATAATAATAAAAAAGACTAAAAGGTTTTTTTTTATCTAGATATATTAAATGTAATAACAATATCCATACGCATGGTTTACAAATTTATTTATTCCCAATACACTGTCTTAAATTTGGTGGGGGCTATGTCCACTTAAACAAGATATCTGGCTCTTCGAAATCATTATACCCGACCAAAGCATTATTTTTGACTTTCCAAAGACACTCACTTAGGCATCTTACTAAATCCCTCTTGGCTACATATAGATCAAAAGTTCCTTGCCCATGTTGCCAACTCACTCCGCAAAAGAACAGCGTAGTCTCAAAAATATTTGCCTTGAATTCCCAAGTATAGTAACCCCCGGGAGCTATCACATGAGCTCCTAAATCGTCATCTTTGGATTTGCAATGAATATTGAAACTTAAACCGTTGTCTAAATAATTATATACAGTTACATGGGTTATAGGAGTTGGTGGGCTGTAAGCATCTTGCCTTGCAGAAATGGCACATCGAGCCATGGAGAGAACTATAATGAACATTAAATGCATCAGAATAATTTTGTTAAAGAGACTCATGGTTGTGTACTTGATTTGTTTCACCAAAGTGGTAGTGCTTCTAGGTATATATACACCCGAGCTTTAAATAATTGTTAGACAGATATGGGATAGTAATGTCAGAGGACAGTAAAGTTCCCAAAAAATATATTTATGAAATTTTATGGTTTGTATTATTTATTAGGGCCTCCTAGATATTATAATGACAACTTAGTTTCCTTAAAAACATTTTACCTTTTAAACCGTTAAACTTTATAATAAAATTTCTTATTCATTTATATTAACAACTTAGATATTATACAGACAAAAGTTATTCTCCATATTCATTTATATACCGCAGCTATAAACTATCCTTAAGAAAAGAAAATGATTAACTTTCTTATTTTGTTTCCACATAATAATTTGATTCCAAGTTAATTTCTAAGGTTTTTTCATTAAATAAAAAATGAGAATGAAAATTCTTGTTCAAATTTATTTTGTATCATTTTTAAAATAATAATCTTGAGAAGAAAAAAAAGTGAAACATATTTGATAGAAATATTTTGAAGAATTATTGTTTGAAAAAATTTTATTAACTAAAAATTTTTGTTGTGATTCTCTGATCATTTTAGAGTATGTTTGAAGAAAAAACCGAATTGAATTTCTATTACTGCAAGAATAGATTTACAAAAGTTTACAAATTTGAAACTTTACAAAAAAAACTCACTGCAACACTCTCAAGCTCTCTGCTAGAGCTTATTACACTCATTTGGGGTATCTTGAACTTACTGCAAAGCTCTGAATTTATAATACTCACCTAGCCCAAAATGTCAACAAAACTACAATAACTCACCTAAAGTGAGTTGGCTGTTTCTTCCATTTTCAACTCCCCTGGATTTTAGGCAATTACCACCTAAAGTTTGCTTGGAGTCTTCTCATGGGGTGCATGGCGGCTGGTATCATGATGCTCCAAGGTTGCTTCCTTCATGCAGGCCATACATGCAGTAGATGGACTCAACAATTCTCCCCCTCTAGCTGCATCTGAAACAATATTCATCTGACAGCTATCCTGGCTATGTCTCTGCACAGCTCTAGCTTGTCCTGATCACTGTTCCTTTATTGACATGTCAGTTGTGTCTCTGTACAGCTCACTTCACTGAATCTCTGTATAGTATTCTTCTGCTATGTCTCTGCATAGTACAATTCATTGTGTTTCTGCACAATAATCTTTTGTTATGTCTCTGCACAGTTTTACTGCCATGTTTCTTCACCCATTTATTCCTCAGTCCATTCTTGCCTTGTGGGAAACTCTCTGGCTCCCCCTCATCAGTAAGTAGAATATATTCGGATCCCGAATATATGGTCGATGGAATCCTGCCTCGCTCAAATCTTCTTGTCTGAGGTCCACTAGTTTCAGGAGGTCTGTCATCATCCATCTTTATGAATGATCATGTAGCTTCTAGTGGGTTGCGGCTCCCCCTGCTCAACACTCTCTTATGTAATCTTCGATGGAATAGGCTGTGTATCCCCCTACTCAACATCCTCATTTGCCTCCTCTGGTTCTGCTTCTGAAATTTCCTTGTGCACCCTATCTGTGGCCAATTGTGCTGGTGCTGGGTCTGGATTTCTGTTGGCACTAGAATTGGAAGAAATTATGGGCATTTCAATGTCTTCAATTGTTCGGTCTTCAAGAAACTCTGCTTCTTGGCTTCTAATGACCATCTTCACCATCGGATCCCATAGTCTATATCCAAATTCTTTATCTCCATGGCCTAGGAATATTCATGGAGTTGTCCTTGCATCGAGCTTCTCCCTGATCTCATTGGGTACATGTACAACGACTAAACAACATAATAATCTATTGTGAGTGTATGATGGATTCTTACTAGACCACACTTTCTCCGAAATCTCTATGTTCAACGGTAAAGATGGTGATCTGTTGATCAGGTAACAGGCAGCATGAACAGCTTCTCCTTAGAATGGCTTTGGCAGCTTAGCCATACTGGTCATTCCTCTGACTTTCTTTATAATGGTGCAGTTCATTCTCGCATCGACACCATTATATTGTGGTGTGTGTAACAGTTCTCTCATGTTGAATCCCATGTCTCCTGCAGTAGGTTTCGAACTCTCTGTAACTGTACTCATCTCAATCGTTTGAACGAAGGCACTTCAGCTTCTTCCTTGTTTCATGTTCTACCATGGCGTGGAACAACTTGAACTGATCTTGGACCTGATCCTTCGTCTTGAAGAAATACACCCAAATTTTCCGAGAAGCATCATCAATGAAAGTTAGAAAATACTTGTTACCGCCTAATGGATCAACCTCCAAGTGACCACTAACATCAGAGTGTACCAGATTGAGCAACTATGATCTTCTCTCATAAGAGAAATTAAACGAGACTCTGTGTTGCTTACCAATCAGATAGTGGTTGAAAGGACCTTGTGTAGCATCATTGGTAAGCTCCTTCTTGTTCAGTGTAGACAACCTTCTCTCACTTATGTGTCCGAGTCTCTGGTTCCACATATTCTGAGAAGCCTCTTTTTCAGCTACATTTAGGGTGTCTGCACAAATCTTCACATGACTCTTGTATAGTGCACCGCAAGTATGTTATTGGGTGACAACCATGGCACCTTTCGTCATTCTCCATGTGCCATTTCTGAAGTGATTGTCATAGCCCTGTTCTTTAAGAGCTATCCCCGAGAGTACATTATGCCGAAGTTCTGGAACATGCAGGACATCTTTCAAGGTCAATATACACCTAAAATTTGTTCCCAATTGAATATCACCCATTCTTATTATCCCAGAGGAACTGATATTTCCCATATTCACGGATCCAAAGTCTCCTACTTTGTAGGTTGTGAAGAAATCTATGTGAGAAGTGACATGGTAGAATGCTGTAGTATCTTCCACCCACTCAACATCTTGGGTTGCGTTGTGAAGGCATATCTCTTCATACATGGAGTATATTGCTACATCTGCTTGGACAACGATCAGTTACTCTCATTCATCATTCTTCGACTGGTGATTGCTTTGTCCCTGCTCTCGTTGTATTTTTTTGCAATTATTCTTTAGGTGGCCTACAATGCCACAATGATAGCACTTATAGGTAGGCTTCTTTTCATCTGAGGATCTAACCCTGGTTGTGCTTCTGCCTCTCTTTTCGTCTCTTCCTTGATGTATTCCTCGTGTCTCTGTGACGAAGGCTCCTCTCTGTTCTGAGCCAACATCTTTTCTCCTAGACTCCTCATTCGAAAAGACATCTTTTACCATAGGCATGGTAACTTTACCTCATGGAGCAGAATTGCTAAGAGTAACCACCAGTGTCTCTCAACTATCAGGAAGGGAACTGAGTAGTAATATGGCTTGTACTTCATCTCCCAGCTGCATGTCTACTGTAGACAGCTGGTTCACCAGGCTTTGGAACTCGTTGGTGTGTTCTACAAGGGAAGTTCCACTCTGTAGCTTCAGGTTCACGAAACGCCTCATTAACAGGGCTTTATTCCGAGTTGTCTTGGCCTGGAACATGTCTTCCAGCTTTATCCACATCCAGTAAGCATCTGAATCTTGTGCTACGTGGTGGAAGACATTGTGACCGATCCACTGCCTAATCTGACCCAAAGTTCTGTTGTTGAGTTTATTCCAGTCATACTCCTTAACAGACTGTGGTCTCACTCCCTTCAACTCGATGATATCGAACAGATATTTACAGTGCAAATAATTTATCATCCGAGGTCTCCAGAGGGAGGAATTGGTCGCTGTCAGCTTGATCATTGCACCAGAAAATGAATCTTTCACTTCGATTTTAAGTTTTTAAGTTTAAAATGAAAATAAGGTAAAATCGGGGCTGATTTTCACAAATCATAGGTCATTGTTGCATCCAGAACGGTCGAAAGTGGAGGAGTAGACACTTCGTTGGTCTAATTCTGACTTAAGGGTCGATTTGTAATTTCTAAAACATTCTGGGGTAAAAATTTAAATTTCTGAAACTTCAGGGGCTAAATGAAATTTACCAGGTGATGCTGACGTGGTAGAGGTGGGACCGGTCGCTTACGTGGCACTAACGTGGCAGATAACATGGCGGATGATGTGGCACTGACTGTGCGCAGATGTGGCGATGACTCAGCACTGACTGTACGCTGACGTGTGCTGACGTGTGCTGATGTGGCAGACACGTCAGCGTCTTCAACCTCCAGCCACATGTGTGGCAGGTGTTCCAAGTCTCAGCTCGATGGATATCTCTGCCTTGCATGTGCAGCGCGTGCGGGCTTCGTAGACCTCTGTTTGATCGATGGAAAATACCATCATGCTCGTCTCTACGTGAACTAGCTGATGGTATGCTCAAAGTTGATTTTTGAAAACTTTGACGGAACTCAAATTTTCCGAACCGATCTCCGTTCTTCAATTTTTTGACCCCAAAGAAGAACCAAAGCTACTGATACCTCTTGTTGTGATTCTCTGATCATTTTAGAGTGTGTTTGAAGAAAAAACCGAATTGAATTTCTATTACTCCAAGAATAGATTTACAAAAGTTTACAAACTTGAAACTTTACAAAAAAAAAACTCACTACAACACTCTCAAGCTCTATGCTGGAGCTTATTACACTCATTTGGGGTGTCTTGAACTCACTGCAAAGCTCTGAATTTCTAATACTCACCCAGCCCAAAATGTCAACAAAACTACAGTAACTCACCTAAAGTGAGTTGGCTGTTTCATCCATTTTCAACTCCCTTGGATTTTAGGCAATTACCACCTAAAGTTTGCTTGGAGTATTCTCATGGGGTGCATGACAGCTGGTATCATGAAGCTTCAAGGTTGCTTCCTTCATGCAGGCCATGCATACTGTAGGACACAGAAATCGGTGACGCTGTTCTAGGCTCGCGGCCTAGTCGGGAGTACGGAGTAGCCCGCATGGGGAACTAAACCGGAGAATAATGGAGTCGCCACCCAGTGTGAACTGGGACAAAGATTTAAGGCCGCACTCACCCCTCGCAATGGAAGACCTCAAACCATTGGGTTCAGAATGGTCCCTTACTTATGCCACTTGTAATGACGTGATTTGTGCAATAACTTAACCGAATCTACACAACATATATATTCAAGAATAACCTACTCCTAAGTTCACGTTCATGAAAATAAAACCTATATCTAAGTTTGTATGCCTCAAAAGTAAGTCATATATCTAAGTTTGCATGCTTTAAGAGTAAGTCATCATAACGACAAACACACGGTATCACACAATAATCTCATGGGCATATTGAATTATCAAACACAAATAAATAACAACCTAAACATAAACATAAATTAAATTCCTAATGCGGAAGCAAATAACTAAATCATGCACAAAGAAATAACATACTAACAACTAGATCATGCTTGAAAATAAATAACATACTAACGACTAAATAATGCTCAAACACAAAGTTGGATGAAACGAAATATGTGTGTCTCTCGAGTGGTACGTGTCATTGTATCCCGAGTGCAGATCGCAATACCGTCCATTCGGATTCGGCTATGAAATTTACGTCCGGATTTCCATCCGATATACCACATGAGAGAACACATATTCCATTCATACGAAATTCATATCATACACCAATCCATAATACTCATGCGAAATAAAATAATAAAATAAATAAATAAATAAAAAAGGGTGCCCTCAGGTCTAACCTCTTAAGTCGTCTCTCGGAAGTGCGCTACGCGGTTTTCGGAAGGGTTGATGCTCCACACCTCCTCCGGTTCACTGGCTCAACGTTTTCCTCCGCTGTCTCGCTGTTTGGGCTGCTATTTCAGGGGCTATTTTAGGGGTATTTTCGGTGGTTGCAGGGGCTGTCTCAGAGGCTATTTTAGGGGTATTTTCGGTGGTTACATGGGCTATCTCAGGGGCTATTTTAGGGGATGTTTCAGGGGTATTTTTGGTGGTTGCAGGGGCTGTCTCAGGGGCTATTTTAGGGGCTGTTTTAGGGGTATTTTCAGTGTTTGCAGGGGCTGTCTCATGGGCTATTTCAGGGGCTGTTTCAGGGGTATTTTTAGTGGTTGCAGGGGCTGTCTCATGGGATGTTTCAGGGGCTATTTTTTAGGGGTATTTTCGGTGGTTGCAGGGGTTGTCTCATGGGCTATTTCATGGGCCTTTTCAGGGGTATTTTAGGTGGTTGCAGAGGCTGTCTTATGGGCTGTTTCAGGGGCTGTTACTGGGGTATTTTTAGTGGTTTTAGGGACTATCTCAGGGGCTATTTCAGAGGAATCTTCGGTGGTTGCAGGGGCTCTCTCAGGGTAATGACTTTATGGAGGGTTTATGTGTGAGTTGAGGGCTGTGAATATGCAGCAATATGGAAGGGGTTTAGAGTTGTTGTGGGACGACAATAGAGAGGAAGTCTTGGTGTATTGGACGGCAATGGAGTGATTATTTTTTATTGTGTTTTACGTGAATTAACTAGGTTATTTTCTTTGTGTTTTTTTGTGTAATGAGCCAGGGGTTTCAAGGTTGGATTTATGCTTCTTTTTATAGGCAAAGGTTGTGGTTTACCTTGTGCGAATAGGGAAAGGATTTTGTAATTATGGGAGTATCTTTTAATTAGTGTGTTTTAAGGAAAAATCTATTTAATTAGGGATGTGATTTGATTTTATTTGATTTCTTCTCTTTTAATTAGGGATATGATTTACTTGAATTAGGAAAGTGTTTGATGAGATTTGATTTGTATCTTTTAATTAGGGAATGTGATTTATCTTTATTTTAGCATGTGTTTAATGTGTGATTTTGTTAATTTGGAAGGTGGTGGGCGTGTACTTTGGTCTCTTGGGCGTGTATGGCTCATTTTGGTGGGCTTAGTGTGTGGTTTGGTGATGTATAGGCTTGGTGTGTGACTTGCGGGGGTTAGGGCTAAGGATGTGTTTTAAAATAGAGGTCTAACAAGCAAACCCGAAGCTAAACAAGCGAATTAAATCCAAAAAGGTGTCAATTTCTGACTCCTTCCTTCCGACTTCCGGTATTAAGGATGGATTTGGGTAAGTAAGATAGACTTTAGGGAGAAAGGCGGAATTCTGGGTATCAGGTTCGCGTCACGCGTAGAAGAAAAACAAAGGCCGAGAGACACCTTACGTCACGACGCGAGACGAAAATAACACCAAGACAGTTTCTAAATCAGTTCAGTTCCATCCCAGCATGTTAGAGACCACTTTTAGGGTCTCGTATCAGTTCAAATTCATATATCGCGTCATATTCCAATGTGATGTATTAAGTGACAATAGAACGGATCTGAATTGAGAAAGTTTAACCTAGTTCCGAAACTCACCTTGTGACTTGTAATCTAACTAATTACCATTTATAGACCATTGCAGAGTTGCAATCCCCTTTGATGAAGCGGAATAGCTCCAATCAGATTCCTCACACTGAGTGGACACCTATTTCTTTATGTTGATTTTATTTATTGATTTATTTATTCTGTATAAATTCAGACTTACTTTTTTTAGCACATAGGGCGTTAGCCTTTATTTCTTTACAGTTAGTTTTCAGATAATAGTGATTTAGAAAAGAAATATTTTCAGAAAAACGTTTGATACAGTTTTGCGATTCAAATTTTGAGTTTATGTTTTTCGAGGCATGGGGGAAAAACTCACCCCAATATGTAACTTGATATAATTGGAATTGACGGATATAGTGACATGTGCACATGTAGAGGATTGAGGGGACGGTGATACGTAACGCCCCCAGATCCTAGTTCAGGACTATGGATGATAGATGCCCTGAAATCCTGGTTTCAGAGCTTGGTTGGAAGCATAGATCCGCACCCCCAGTTATAGTTTATGTCTTGGGGGCCCCAAGACCACCAATTTCAGAGACAATAGTGGCATGCTTTGGGGGACGGCGATACGTAACGCCCCAAAGTCATGGATTTGCACTGCTGGCTATAGTTAGGCGTATGGGGGGACGGCGATACGTAACACCCTCATAAGTCAAGGTTTTTCAGATACAGAGCAGCTCACAGTTTTCAGATTTTTAGTACATAGTTTTTAGAAATCAGATTTTTATAGAACAGTTTTCATAAACCAGAGTTTCAAAAAAAGTTTTTAGAAAGATTAGTTTTATTAAAAAGATTTCAGACGGAGATTTCAGAAAAGAGATTTCATAAGAAGTAATTTTTCTGAAACTTTAGTTTTAAAGACCTAATGTTTCGATCTGAAATTTTCAGTTTTCTTGTCCACTCACTTAGATTGTGCAGCGATCTAACCCCCCACTCCATGTTTTCTTTGGTTGCAGGTTTTCTTTGAGGACGAGTACGGAAGGACAAATACTGATGCAGTCACTAGGGTTAGGAGTCCACCAGTTCAGAGTCAAAGAGAATAAAAGTCCAGTCAGAGTTAAAGTAGAGTTGCATGCATACATTAGTGTTGTATAAGTCATTATAAGTATCCATTAAAGTGTTGTAAAAAGAAGTATAATTGAGTACACAATCATGAGTAATAAAAGTATTTTATGTTGTTGAGTTAGGCTATGGTCCATGTGCATGACTTTGGATTTAAATAGTTTAGTTGTAAAGAATATAGTCGGGAAGTCAGAGGCTTCTGGGGTTAGTACTGCTATCCCATACCGGTAACATCTCCCAGATTCGAGGATGTTATAACGACCCACCGAAGATTTTTAATAGATAGTACACCAACGTCAATAAGAATCTTCTCGGGTCGAGTGAGCATAGTGGTCCTTCCACTTGAGATACCACCGTGGATATATAAGGTATCCTCCACACTTTGTTGGCAGTCACGTCACCTATCTATTTAGATTAGACTTCCGCCTATTCGTTGGGTGTGGACTGATTCTCAGGACATCCTATATGTATCAAGATAAGGATTCGTTAGTTCTATGTACAAAGCATAGGTATCCATTATAGAATTACCAATCTGTTGAATCCATGGGCCCGTGGTATACTATATAAGTGAGTTCTAAGTGTTAATGAGAGATTGCTAATAGAATCGTCAACAGGATTATACCTATAGAGATTTGACGTTTATATCAATAACTTTGGAATAATCTGGATACCTGTGACGGATGGATTATACGTATGCAGTGACCTCGACCTGTATGATTCAGCGAGTTTATCTGTGGTCGTCATAATTTACGGGTGGGTAGATTATGGACACAAAATTGGATTTTGTGACGGATATGCCTGAATCTATAGAGTCTCACTAATAAAATATACTCGTAGAGCACTAAGGCAACTATTATAAATAATATTGATTATTTATAAATCGTTTAACGGTTAAACAAAAAATACATGCTTAAAGGGTTACCCGGCCATTTTCTAATTAGTGTGTATTTAGAAAAAAATATTTGATTTTATTAAATACACATTAATTATTTGTCAAATAAAGTATTTGACATGTGTTCCAAATATATGTATTATGGAATATTTAATGTAAATATGATACATGTATTTAGATATTTGTATTAAGTAATTGTCTAATTATTTAATTGTTAAATAATTAGAATTATTTAATATGTTTATCTTTACCATTATTATGCTTTTAAATGGCTAATTTTGATTGGTGCGCTTGTATTTTGCTTTTTGAAATTGGTAGTATTTTTTATTTTGAATTTTTTTAATTTGATTAAAAAATTGAAAAATCCAAATTACCATTTTATCCTTGTAAAAGTCAGCCAATCATAGGTATAAATATTATTATTTTTCATCTGCTTCATTAAGACAATAAGCTAAGTCTCCAAAATATTACAAAGAAAAGTTGAGAGAAAAGAAAGCAAAAGGAACAAGATTTGAAGAAATCTTGAAATAAAGTAAGTTTTTTCAATTCCTTTTCAACTAGAAAACTATTTCTAGGGTTCCAAGCTTTAACATATGATGTTTGTATTTTTCTCTACTACTTTTAGCGTGTAATATTTGTGTTCAAAGCTTAGATGAAAGTTGTTAACATGAATGTTAAGGAAGAATGCTTATAAGGTGTTATTAATAATGACCTAGAATTGTTATTGAGTTATTTCATGGTGGTGAGACTTTTTTGGTGTTGTAGAGATTAGATCAAAGTGATTGATTAAATTAATTTGGTGTAATTAGTTCAATTTGTTGAATTTGTAAAATTAGGGTCTATACCCTTTCCAAATTTGGGGCTTTTCATATATGTGTTGTATAATGATATATATATGATGTATATTTAATTTGGTGTTGATTGGATTTGATCTTAACTTGTTTTGAAAAAAGATTGGACCAAATTGATCAAAATTAAAACTTGGAGGGCTTCACAGCAATTTGTACAAAATATGGGATTTTCGGTTGTAATTGTGTTTTGATGTGTATGACATGTTTAAAATCATTTTCGTAATGATTTGGAATCACTCAAAATTATATTTGACAATTTAGGGACTAAAATGATCAAAATGCAAAGTTTAGGGGCTTTCAGCAATATTGAAAAATTCTAAATTTTTGGGTAAAAATTTGTTTGGTTGAGTATTTAGTGATTAAAATAAATTAGTTTATTTTAATTACCCAAGAAAAATAAAAGAAATCGGAAAATTTTCCAGCATTCTGCTGCGTTACCCGTAAATACTGCCTAAAACCCCAACACTAGGTTGCCTCCCGCCACCACAAGGCGGAGGGGTGGTCGGTACACCCCTCTGGAGCATCGCGTTGGACGGCGATGGTCGGTAGGCCGTCGGCGCGACCATAGGATTCTCAAACGTGGGGATCCGGTAGTGAGTTTGAAGGTTATGGCATTTCGTGAATTTTGAAAACCTTGGGGTATTATAGAAAAGTTTTTTAAAATTACATTCTGACCACCATGAAATTACAATTAGGTCCCTACCGTGGGGCTTTCTCGAAAATAAGTATTTTGTAATCTTTTTTATGTAAATTTCAAAAAATATTCAACACAAAAGTTGTTCTTCTCGAAAAAAGAGTCTAATGGTTCAAAAATCAGCTCAATTGGAGTTCGATTACTAGTTTTATAGCCAATACAACAAACTTTTAAGCGTATAATTGTTGGGGTTTTGGGCAAAATACTCGGGTTACGCAGCAGATAGCGAGAAAATCAAATTTTCTCATTTCTTTAATTTTTCTTTGGTAATTAAAATAAACTTATTTATTTTAATCACTCAATACTAAAAACAGAAATTTTTAACCTATAAATCATAATTTCAGTAAATTACCATACAACCCCAAAACTTTCCATTTTCATCATTTTAGTCCTAAGTTGTTCAAAACAAGCCTAGGTGATTTCCAATCACAACCAAAATGATTTGTACATCAAATATACATGAAAAATAGAATTCTTAAAAATTTTCCAGATTTTTCATTAATTACCAAAATGCCCCTAAATTTTTTATTTTGATAATTTTAGTATTAATTTGTCAAATATATAATTAGGTGATTCCAAATCACTACCAAAATGATTTATACATGTCATACATGTCAAAATACATCAAGGAATCGAAAAAATACCATATTTCCTCTAAATTGCCGAAAAGCCCACAAGTTCTCAACTTTGATCATTTTGGTCCAATCTTGTCAAAACAAGGTTGGATGATTTCCAGTCAACCCCAAAATGATTTGTATATCTTACAAACATCAAAATACAACACACACACACACACACACACACACACACATATATATATATATATATGAAAAACCTCATTTTTAGTTTAGGGTCAAAACCCTAATTTTTCCAATCAATCAAATTAACCAAAATTAACACAATCCAACACTTTAATCCAATCTCTACAACACCAAACAAGTCTCACCACCTTGAAACAACTCAAGAACAATTCTAGGTCATCATTGAGTGGCCTAACAACTCTAGAATGACAACCAAGTCATCAAATTACCAAAAGTGTACATATTAACCATTAATAAGCAAACTTTATTTATTACATGCATATATCTTTCATTCAAGCTTCCAACCATCATATTACAAAACTAAAAGAGTAGAGAAACAACTAAACATCATATGTAATATCTTGGAACCCTAGAAATATTTTTCTAGTTAAAAAGGAATTGAAAAACTTACAAAGTTTCAAGATTTCTTCAAATCTCCTTCTTTTCTTTTTTCCTTTTCTCTCAACTTTCTTTTTGTAATATTTTGGAAGCTTAACTTATAAAATGAAGCAAATGAAAAATGACATATTTTATACCTAGGGTTGGCCAAATTCCGTGGGTAAAATGGTAATTTGAATTTTCCAATTTTTAAATCAAAATTTAAAGAAGACAAATTCAATTTGGCTACCGTTTTCTTACAGTAAAAAACATGTACACCAATCATATTTTTCCATTTAAAAGCATAATGATGATAAAGATAAATGTATTTAATTATTTTAATTAATTAACAATTAAATAATTACTTAATTACTTAATATAAATATCTAAATACATGTATCATATTTACTTTAAATAATCCATAATACACATATTTGGAACATGTGTTAAATACTTTATTTGACCAAAAATTAATTTGTATTTAATAAAATCAAGTATTTAATCCAAATACAAATTAACTTAGAAATGACCGAATAGCCTCTATACATGTATCTTTCCGTTTAACCTTTAAACGATTTATAAATAATCAATAATATTTATAATAGTTGCCCTAGTTCTCTACGAGTATATTTCATTAGTAAGACTCTCTAGATTCAGGTATATTCGTCACGAAATCTAATTTCGTGTCTATAATCTACCTAACCGTAAATTATGATGACCACGGATAAACTCGTTGAATCATACAGGTCGAGGTCATCGCATAGGTATACTCCCTCAGTCACAGGTATTCGAATTATTCCAGAGATAAATAAAAATTTCAAATCTATTTAGGTATAATCCCGTCGATGATTCTATTGGCAATTGATTATTGCACGAAAATGTACTTAGAACATTACTAACTAAGCTTTATTATCATATGTTTTAATCTTAATTAGAGTCATTTTGTGCTTTGTTAATAGGAAGCAATGGATAAAGGAGAATAGAGCAATTGAACATGTTTCAGAGTCTAACAGACGTATCAGACGCACGCGGGAGCATCAGCCACGCACTGAATTTAAAAAGGCTATAACCTTCGATCTAGAAAGAGTTACGAGAACCATAATATATCGATTTACATGTACTCGAAGAGATCTAGTCAATTGTAGCATCCTGCAAAGCTTTTGGCAAGTAGCGACGCACGTGATTCCAGGGATGCAGTTTTGTGCATTTTGAATGCAATTTACGGTTCCAGGACTTTTCTATATAAACCCAACTTCGTCCAAAACCCTAAGGAAGAGAAAATTCAGAGAGAAACAGAGGGGAAACATAAAAAAAAAAGAGCAAAAAACACAATTCATAGAGAGGAAGAATGAAGAACTTCAAGGAAATCATGACGTCTCTCCAATCTATTCAGGCTGCATCTCTTTCTTCCATGGAGAACTAATCTCATAGGCAAAGGTAATGATGAACTCTTGTATTTTAATTTCTATATTTATGTTGTTGATTTCTTAAGAACCTTTTAATGTTTAATATAATTGATGCTTGTTATTTTCTATTATCTTTTGATTCTTGAATCCAGAAATTATGTTTTGTCAAACTCCCATATAAATCCAGGCATGTTTCTTCTATGTGTGATTTGCGAACTTAGTTGTGACTAGTAAAAGACATTTTATGTGTTGGTCTTCTGCTGTAGTATTGCCTGAGGGTATATTATCGACGTTAGATAACTCGTAACGATGACTTTTGTGTACTGTTAACACAGAGAAAATAATCATTGATTAACTTAGAATTTAATAGGAGTAGAATTGAATATTTTCCAATTGTTGGTTTGGGATGTGAATTCTTCAATTGAGTTATAACAGGAATCAATAACTAAATATAGGAGTTTGATACAAGAGGGATTCTCGATGCTTTGCCATATTTCTCTACTGATAAAATCCTGCAAACTTTTCTATAGTTTTTACTTTAATTATCAATTCATTCATTTTCTTTATTTAAGTTACTGTTAACGTTTTTGTTTGAGTAAATTAGTTCCTGTAACAATCTCTCTGAGGAATCGACACCTCAGCTATATTGCGATAACCACAAGTTATTTTTGGGTGTAATCAAAATTTGGCGCCGTTGCCGGGGAGACGGTTTAAAACTTAAAGGAGCAGGTTTGCTTGTTCAACAACGAAGCGGTAACTTCGTTCCATTTTTATTATTATTTTATTTACTATTTGCTTATTTAGTTTATTTACTTATTTAATTTATTTTAATTTTTGTAGTTCTTGTTTAGATTTTTATTTTTGATTAATTCTTTTTATTTTTTTTTCTAGTCTTTTATTTTTATGTTTATTTATTTTATTTCAGTTTTAGTTTTAGTTTAAATTTTAATTTTTAGTTTATTTTATTTTTCAATTTTATTCTAGTTTCCCGTATTAATTGAGCTTTAATTGCATGTCTAGACGTAAGGATAGATTTGGTAGATTTGTTAGGGCTGAAGAAGAAGACTCAGACTCTGACAACATATTTGAAAACCTTTTTGCCACACCATCCGCGTCTAGCGCACATAATGTGAGTGAATACGAGAGACCACCCAAGATGACTCTTGAAGAGTACCTCCACCCAACTCGCACAGCTACACCATCGTGCATAATGTTTCCCCCTAATGCACCACATATAGACTTTAGGCCTGGAATGATACAGTATCTTCCAAATTTTCACGGTTTAGAGAGCGAGAATCCTTACGTGCACATTAGGGAGTTTGAAGAAGTTGTAGCTACCTTCCATGACCGATTTGGGACTACCGACACAATTAGACTTAAGTTCTTCCCCCTTTGCCCTTAAGGATAGAGTTAAGAATTGGTTGTACTCGTTAAGACCAAGGTCAATATGATCATGGGGCGAGATGACCCAGGCATTTTTCGACAAATACTTCTCACACCATAAGATTAATGCCTTGAAAAGACAAATCTCCACCTTCTCCCAGAGAGACAGTAAGACCTTTTATCAAACGTGGGAGAGGTATAAAGAGTTGTTAGCTAGTTTCCCTCACCATGGATAGGAGAGTTAGCATTTAGTAAGTTATTTCTATGATGGATTGACCCTTAGGGAGCGCCAATTTTTTGAGACAATGTTCAATGGTGAGTTCATCTGAAATGACCCTGATGAGGCATTCAAGTATTTAGATGACCTAGTTAAGAAATCTCATACTTGGACTGGACCGAATGTCTTAAATAACACTGATAGGACAGACACTTCTTCTAGCAAAAGCCTACACCACTTTTGGGAAGATGATAGTCTTAGGGCACAAGTTGAGCTATTGACCAAACAGATAGAAGCCTTAAAAGCCAGAGATAGCAAGACTATGTATTCAGTAGCCCAGCTAGAATCCCAAGTGTATCCGATATATGGTGAGATGAGAGGGACATATGAAGAACAATGTCATGCATTAGATGTTAGGATTGGTGCTCGGAGTGCCAATCCGGATCATATTTATGTCTGATTCATAAATACGAGCGACTCAATTTTCCATAATATTACTAATTTAACGGTAGCACCATTTTCTTTTATACGCTTATTCGATCTAATTGTAATTAGATATCTGATTACGATTAGATCGAAACTGAATCTGGTTCAGTGATAGGTGTATATTAGACAAAGACCCTATGATTTACAGTATAGTGCGTAATTACAACGTAGTTTGTAATTGACATTGGGAAGTGCACTATTAGTTGTATATCCTTAAATAAAGTTCCTGGTCAAGATTTACTAACACGGGTCGGTTAGTAAAATCCATTAAGACCAGTACATATCGTATATCGTGACTTGGTCTGATGGTTTATCCTAGTGAACCATGAGTCTCGGGAGACTCGTATAGATATGTAGGTGTTTATTTGATAAGACACTGAACGACTCACTGAAGGTTTCCTAATAGATGGTACACCAACGTCAATATGAACCTTCTCGAGTTGAGCGAGTATAATGGTCATTTGACTTGATATACCACTGTGGATATATGAGCTATCCTCCACACTTTGATGGTAGTCACGTCCACGATCTATTCATGATCAGACCTCCGCCTGTTCGTTAGGTGTGGACTGATGCTCATGATATCATGTGCGTATCAAGATAAGATCCGTCAGTCTTGTGTACAGAGCATAGGCGTCCATCACGTGTTTATGATCTATTAAATCTATGGCCATGGTATAACGTCGAAAACCATTTCCGAGTGTTATTTCATGATCGTAAATTGAAAGTCGACTGTATTATACCGAACGGGTTTGACGTTCTTATCTATATCATAGGTATAATATAGATGGCCTATGATGGAGGGATTATACGTATGCTATGACCTCGACTTGTATAGTTTAGCGAGATTATCCATGGTCGTCATAATCTATGAGTGGGCGGATTATGGACACGAAATTGGATTTCGTGATGGATAGACCTAAACTTGGAGAGTCCCAAAATATGAAGTGTACTCGTTGAGCACTTGGGCAACACGATATGAATAATACGGATTATTCATAATACTTCACCGGATTAAATGAGTTAATTCGGATCGTTTAATCGTTAAACGATAACACATGCAATTAGGAGATTTTATCCACTAATAATTCTTGTGTATTTGTATTAGATACATAATACGATTAGATACACATTAATTATTCTTCAAATGAGATTTTGACACATGCCATAAATATATGAATTTGTTATTTATTGTAAATAAAATACTTATATAATAATAATTACATTAATTAATTATTTTAATATTTAAATTGTTAAATGTTTTAATAATTAATTAATAAAATATTTCATAAATGTTATGATACATGTTTAATTATTATTGGTACATTTATGGCATGAATTAATTACATTTTATTTTCCAATTTTGATTGGATAATATAAAGTGTGATTTGAATTTAATTTTATTAAAGTGAAATTGAAAAAAATGCCCTTAAAACCCCTAAATTTCGCCCACTTCTCTTTATAAAAGGAAATTGTTTTTTTCTTTTTCTTTTCATCATCTTCATCAACGACCAAAAGAAAGAAAAAAAATGGGTTTCATGGTTTTCAAAATATGTTTGCAAAGTTCATGAAAAATTGAAGGAAATTCAAGGAAAAAGCTTGAGTATTTGGAGATTAAATGGTAATCCTTCATCCCCTTGAGCTTAGAAACTTATTTTCTTGTTTCTTGAATTATTAGATATGATCTAGGGTTCCTTCAATTCTGATTTTTTTGGGGCTTTTGGTTGTTGATGATGGATTGGAAGCTTAATAGCATGTGTGAAGTTAGTTTGAGTGAAAATATTGTAATATTCATTCAAATTGATCATTTGATGATTGTTGCCATTCTAGAGTTACTGATCCACTCTTAGATATCCTAGAATTTTTCTAGAGTTATTCATTTGTGGTGGGACTCAATTGGTGTTGGATTAATTTGATTAATCTTGTTGAAAATTGGATTTAAAACATGAAATTGGTGTTTTCGATTTTCTGGACCAGACCTCTGTAAACTGGAAATTATATGATGTTTTTGATGTCATATGAATGTAATGGATGTATTTTGGGAGTTGGCACAATTGCTGCAATGCGTTACTGGGTGGATTTTGAGCCAACTGGATGACTACTGTCCAAACTGTGAGTTCGTCACTGTTCGGGCAGCCATGAACTGCCCCGAAACTATTGGATCTGACCTGGGCAGTTTCCATAAATGTCAGGTAGTCGGTTCAGTCAAAAACGCATTTTAGACCATTTTGTGGAAAATCGATTTTCGTAAAAGTTTCACGAGTTTTCTCATTATTTAAGTCAATATTTGATATTGAATAAAATAGGTTTAGGTGAAATATGTATAAATTATTCATATTAGATATTGGATAATTTATTCGGTATTTTAAAAGTTTTTAAAATACGGTTTCACTCGAACCCGCGCTTCCACTGCGCCCCATCGCCCAAAACTCCAACATTATTGACGTACCAAAAGCCTTACACACCTTACTCAGACATCTATAACCCTAGTTGGAGGAACCATCCCAACCTTAGTTGGAAGCAAGAGTCTCATCAGCCGAGTCTAACACCACCACCTAGAGGTTATAGTGCTCATCAGTTTCACATACCTACCGTTCCTATGAATTCTTTAGAGGATACAGTGCGAGTATTCGTGGAAGCCCAGAAGGTGATTGTGGAAGCCCAGAATAAAAAAAATCAAAGGTTTGAGTCATTGATAGCTCTGGTAGCTGAAGATAATAGGGAGATTAAAAGTCAGATCTCTAAGTTAACTAATGTCTTGAGTGTGCACGAACAAGGAAAATTCTCATCTCATACTCAACCAAATCCACAAGACCAACACATGGCACATGCTGATCATGAAACAACCAATGTAAAGGGTGTTAATGCTATATTCACTAGGAGTGGTAAAGAGGTAGGCTTGCAGGACACGTCCAACACCATAGATGACCCCAAAGATAGTGGTATAAGTACCTCACAGGAAGATCCAGAGCCACTTTTCCAAGTTAGAATACCCTTTTCCACAAGCACTTAGGCCCACTATGAGAGCTCTAGACCCAAATGGTGAGATCCTATAACATCTTAAGCAAGTAAAGATCAACATTCCGCTGTTACATGTGATAAAACAAGTTCCAACTTATGCGAAGGTTCTGAAGGATCTATGCACCATAAAAAAAACAAAATGTGAAGAAGACTGCATTTTTGACAGAGCAAGCAAGTGCAGTAATTGAGCAGCGGACCCCACCTAAATATAAATATCTGGGATGTCCTACCATAACCTGCCACATTGGCACCCGTGAATTCAGTCATGCATTATTAGATTTAGGTGCTAGTGTTAATCTTATGCCATATTCGATTTATGTGTAGTTAGGGCTTGGTGAGATTAAACTTACATCAGTAGCTTTATAGTTAGCTGACCGATCCATTAGAACACCACGGGGAGTAGTCGAGGATGTCTTAGTTCAAATCGATAAATTATACTACCCCGTTGACTTCCTTATCTTAGACACGCAGTCCGTGGTTAATACTAAGTCAAAAATCCCTATTATCTTTGGGAGACCTTTTCTTGCTACAGCTAATGCCCTTATTAATTGCAGGAATGGTCTCATGAAGCTATCATTTGGAAATATGACTCTAGAGGTAAACATTTTTCATGTTGAAAAACAACCATGGGATGATGATGAGTGTCAAGGTACATATATGCTAGACACAGTCCTGCCAGAAACAACTTCTCTACAACCTCCATCAAATCCTCCTAAACTGAAACTGGTCCCAAAGAATCGAAAAATGAGGAAAATAAGAGCACGTGTTCAATTGAAGATGATACCTGGGAAATTAAAAAGGAGATTGAGCCGCCTCTTACATATGTGCAGCTTAAAATTTCAACCACCAGACCCTGGGGGATCAATGGATACACTGCCACAACTAGACAGAAATTTGTGCCTTCATCAGTATGCTCGATGGAGCCTCCATGAAAATCTGAGTAGTTACGTCTGGCTGAAGACGTTAAACTTAGCGCTGGCAGGGAGGCAACCCTTGCATCTGTATTTATTTTATTTAATTTAATTTATTTACTATAGTTTTATATTATTGTGTGCTAACTGCATATTTATTTTTCTGTTTGCATGAGTGTTTATGTAGGAGTTAACACAACCTACATAGCCACACAACTAAAGTCGCACCGGCAGGAACCTGATCAACTTTGCGCCTGGTAGTGTTGTTCCTTAATCCTTTTTCTTTACATTTATCTTACATTGAGGACAATGCAAGTTTTTGTTGGTTTCTAATATAGGTGCCAAGATCAACAAATCAAGCACAAAATTCGCATGAATACATCAAGGAATAATGGCGGAAACATATACTCACAATGATTGGATTTGATGCATCAAAGAACACAAGTCTTTTTGCTCTCTCCTAGGCTCGGCAATGGCTTCCAAGTGCAGTGAGCTGTGCGGTTTTGATGGTTGAAGCACCTCCAAGATTCGGCCATGGTCATCACCATTGAAGCTCCAAGCTTCAAGCTTTTCCATGCTCACAAATTCGTTTCCCTATCACCATAATATAACCCATGTGTGTGCTAGCACCTTTGTTTTGCAACAAAACATCTCCCACTTGCTTCTCTTTTGCGTCGGCAGTGACCAAAATGGAGAAGAATAATTTTGGCTCAAAGCCGTGTGTGAGGGAGAAGAAGAAAGGAGGGAAAAACGTGAATGATGGGAGAGAGAGAGTGAATGATTTACTTATATATTTATTTTATTTTCCAAAAATAAAATCAAATACAAAAGCTTTATCAAAAAGCAAAAGTCAAAAAGCAAAAAATGCTTTTCAATCACATCACTATTCACATCAAGTCACTTTAATAAAGTGACAACATGTTATATCACATCACTCAAAGTGACAAGTGATTTGACAATTGACGCGACTAGTGATTTGACGCTTGATGTGACTTGCGTGCCGCACTCGAATTCGAAATGCGAATGCGCTCGCAATCACTCTCGGGCTCGGGTTCGCTAATTCCAAATTAATGAATTTTTCGTCGCGTCGTAATTAAATGATTACGCCTAGCGAAATCACTATTCACGTCGCTAACGAATTAATTCTAAATTAATTCGTTCACCCGAATTAAAATCTAATTTTAATTCCGCGTCGAAATCCAATTTCGTATAATATATCGAATATATTATTATATCGATTAATTCCAAATTAATCGTTCTCTCTCTCTTTAATTAATATTTTATCCCAGATAAAATATCTCCGCAATTAATCACAGATTAATTTTCTCTCTCTTCGAATTAATCCCAGATTAATTAAAGTGCGAGTTATACATCATCGGTGAATCTTCGGGAAGCGACCCATGAGATCTCCGGATATGTTGGCAGTAAATACGGTTATCGGACTATCCGAACACGTAAGTACCTCGTACTACGTTTATACCGATTTACAAGACAAGGTTGGCTTCTAGCAAAGCGCCATGCCAACCCAATTCTTCAGAAACATGCTTACTGGAATAAGCGATCTATATCAAGCGTAGTATACCGAAGTATTGCGTATTTCTGTCCAGTATTGGATGATCACGTGCAAGGCCTGGGGCTGGAATTGTGTCTGCCCGTACGAAGCACATATCGGATGTCTGGTAACTAGTCTCTATAATCGGATATAAATGACCTAGTCATAATATCCCGATAGCTCGAGCATTTAAGAGAACGAGTTCCGTATCCTACGTGACCATCATCTCCATATGACTGGAGTGACACTTCCGTCTTGACATCACACCCAACACACTACGATTCTCAATATACCCAGTATCGGCGTACACAGAACCGATTAAAGCCCTGGACGACCTCAACTAACGTATATTGATTGTCGTATGTATTAGCGGTGCAAGTCTCAGGTTAAGACCAAATACACCCACCCTCATTGCAGACTCTCATAGACACATAGTCATACTACCAATGGGATTCCGCGGGGGGTCAATCCAGAGCGAAGTTGTTTCCCGTACCATCGGTAAAACACAACCTCCTATTACACTTGCATGAGTATCCTATACCCAAATATATGAGAACTATGCCGTTGTGCCCTCACAAACGCGCACAAGTGCAATACTAGTCTTTTACGTATTTATCGATGTCCAATCTCGATAATACTCTGACTAGGGATATTTAATGATTTATCCTTCGTGGACTGATACTGTCTCATATCATTCTCTATCCAGGAACAAATCATAGGGACCTCTAATCATTTATATATCTAGGTGATCTAATCACAAATGATAAGAGTGCAATCTCATTTGTCACATAGTTAATTTGTACAACAACACCGTGATCTGTACAAATAGTGACGCTATGGGTCATAATTGTCCAACAATCTCCCACTTGGCCTATAGCCAGTCACTCGAGTCTCTGACACCCGAACTATGTACGGTTGGCTCAAACTGCTGAGAAAAGGTTTTCGTCAGCGGATTTGTATGAATATCATCTTGATGCGATTTATTCAATCATCACATCGCCACGATGTATGATCCGAACGAATCAGATGAATATCGAAGTATGTATCTGGATCATTGATGAGACCATTAATTCTTTAGCATGTGCTGACGCCTAGCTTAACTGCTAACAGAACTATATCTAATCCAATTAGATATTATCGACCCCAGAAGACTTCTATTGCTGCCTCAGCTACAACAATAATCCATATTTGTTGTTTATTCGGTAACAGTATCTTGCTTGGAAGATTCCAGTTCACTGTACCGTTTTTCTACATTTTTATTGTACCGTTGTTACGACTCATAGTCGTTATCATGAAAGCCAAGCTTTCACCGATTATTTTATGGGAATATCATTTCCAAGAAATGACGTATTATCATTATTTTATAGGACAGCCACTGTCAGTGCGCTCCCACTAACCCTCTTATTTACACAAGAATCATTTTCGTTTTGAATTAAATCATAAATCATTATGATTACATCAAAACGATAATTCCAAGAACCCATGCTCGCATCAGGAAGCATTATCCAAATGGATTTACCGTGGCAATAGGTAAAAGGTTGAATCGTAATCAACACAATGTCGATAACGATACCTTTCTGTTAAAAGCCTAGCTTTATACGTTGGTATGTTGCCATCCATGTACGTCTTCCTTGAAGACTTATAGTACCAGTAGCCACAATGCCTTATGGTACATCAACTAGTATCCAAACTGGTTGATTTACATGGAATCCATTTCGGATTATATGGCACTTTGCCATAATAAGGGAGTCGATACCTTGTATCACTTCCTCTATACGTAGCCAGTTGGTATTCCTCAATAAGATAGACATCTTTATGAGGTGAGATCAGAAACCCATACCTAGGTTGTTTTCTGACTCTCTCCGACCTACGCTGTTCTTGTGTATTCGAAGATTAATGGTAATAGTCTCATCCTTGATGAACTATTTATGTTCCATTAAGATTCGGTGCCTTGAACAGTATTACTCCGATTTTCATCGAGTTATACTATCCTCCCACTTACCACTGCATATCGGTATTCCTATCAGGAAAACCGCATGGTGAGCAATAATCTAATTATTCTCTGGTGAGGTGTATAAGTACAATACTTATGGTATCCCCTAGGATAACCTACAATTGGCACTTATCCTATCTGGGTTTTAGTTTGGTATCATCCAAACATATGCCTAGCATTCCCAAATATTCAGGAATGTGAAACCCGGTTTCTTTTCCCGTTCATAGCTAATATGATATCTGTCAAACAGATTATTATGGAACCTTATTCAAAATAAGTTCTTGCACTGTTTAAAGCTTATCCGTTGAAGGAAATGGTAGCTCAGAGCGACTCGTGATTAACCTTATTATGTCTAACAAAATTCGGTTAATCCTGTTCGGACACACCGTCAAACTGACGTGTTCCGGGAGGAGTCCTTATTGAAAGATTACTATACTCTTTCAAGTATACGAGAAACTTATTGCTTAAGTATTTTCCATTACGGTCTTACCGTGACGGTTTAATACTTTAGCTGATCTGTTTGTCTATTTCGTGTCGAAACTGTGAAAGTTTCCAATTTGTGTTCTTCAAAAGAAACACATAACCATACGCGATGCCACATCCGTACAGGTCACGAAATATTCATATCCAAATCTAGCCTAGCTAGACATGGGCCCACTTGCTTCACTATGAAGTAGGGCTAACAGATCGGTGGCATTTACACTTTTACCAAGTAAATAGTGTTTTAGGCACTTTGCCCAAATAGACTAGATTCGTAGACTTTATTTGAATGGAATCAAATCAGTCATGGTACCCACTCTTCAAAAGTGCGGATATACGATTCTTGTTTAATAGTGTCCCTGACAACTATGCCACAATTAAGTTTCTTAATTGATCAAATCAATTTGAGCTATTTAATTGTCATGTTGTATATTTGAGATTTTATTTATATTCAAAATATAAATTATGTTATTCACATCTAATGTGTTTATCTCAATATCATCTTTATCTAATGAAACACTTTAGTGTTCTAGAATATAAAGGTACACCCGAAGCGGGTTATACGCGATATGAAGATAATGTTTCTAGTCAAACTAGTTATATTATAACAGTTTCCAAATTTAAGTTAATACCCAAAGGTAGTTCCTAATTTTGGCTATCTACGGTTAAAACAGCGACTTTCGTCTTGTTTTCAATTCGCAAATAAATCTCTAATGATGTCAGTATTCTATTCAAAACAGATTCTGAACATCAATATATTTATATTTTATGTACCACACTAAGTATCTAAAATCTAATTTTAATACTAGCTGTGAACATAATTATGACAATCATTTTTGAAGTCAGAGCCTTGCTCGTCTTCAATTCCTTCTTGGGATATGTCCTTTCATCTTCCTAGAAGATAATAATAATTTTGCCTTTTGTCATTTTCAATATTCCGGTCGCCTTTGGCCAAGCCTCGGGTTTCTAGAATATTGAAGTAAGGTGTGCCTTGCACTACTTGCATAATTGCAAATTTTTGACTTTGTCTCCTTGAGAATAGTCATTAATTATCCAAGAATTATTTATTGCAATTTTAGTACTTTCTAAAATCAAAGTAAAATGGATTAAGCACTATAATTATCATTATATGAATATTCCAAATTTCATATTCCACTTATTTGCTTAACTCCGGGCTTTAGGCATAATTCATTATTTTATCAAATAAAATAACTTATTAATTTCCAAGACCATCTTGGAATTATTCCCAATTTGAAAATTAAAGCCGTTTAAATACATTTTCACCCAGGATTATGTTTTAAACACTAATCTTTCATTTTTATCTTGATTCTAATAGTCCAACTATTTAATCAACGATTTGTGGTACTATTTATTATAATGATTATAATAGTGCAACTATATAATCAAATATAATCCAAATTAATTAACCTCAATTACATTGATTACTATAATCCAATTATAAAATCAACTGTAAACTGAAATTAATTAATTCAAATATATTGATTAATATAATCCAATTATATATAATCAACTATAATACAGTCCAACTATTTATTAAAAACAACAATTTAAATATTAGTCCAACTAACATTTATTTGACGACGAAATAATTTGAATGAGCGCGTTTGGCGAGTAATTGAACGAGTATTGCAAATTCAATTCTTGCCTCCCACTATTTTTCGACGAGCCTCTAACCCTCTGTCGAGTACTCGGGAAACCGTGTTTCCTAGTGGACTAGGATCCCGTTAAATATCACACAATCTTGACTTTGGCCAACAAATTGTATGATAATTAACTAGGTAGATCTCGAAGATCAATTGGATCCCATCCAATTCCTAGATCCAGTAGGCGGATTTCCAAATCCTAAACATATATCTTATATATGCCAATACATCTAATGTATTACCTAACCTTTTTCCTCT